>CM022479.1:29564328-29592515 GCA_011952105.1 Coreoperca whiteheadi
TACAAGATCAGCAGATTCTGTAGCCACCTTTCAAAAGCACTTGAAAACGCATCTCTTCCGTCAACACCTGACTGACAATCACTAACTCTTCTTCCTTTCTACCTCTGCTATAAAAAAAAAAAAAAATACAAAAAAAAAGAAACCCTTCCTACCCTTAGCTTTGTATACTGTGCTGGGCTTTAACCAGACTCGTTTTTGATGCACTGCTTTTTGTTACCTTGCGTTGTTATATTGCTTCCATTGTCTTCCTCAAATGTAAGTCGCTTTGGATAAAAGCGTCTGCTAAATGACTAAATGTAAATGTAAATTAGTGATTTCAGACGGATGGATGGACAAAAGCAACTTCTCATTTTTAGTCATTGTGCATTACACTGTTTTGAGTGCCGAACAACAGTAGCAGTAATAGTCATAGCAGCAGCAGTAGCATCAGAGTATCTTACTTGGCGTCTTCCAGCTCCTCTATTCTCAGCACGGCGTCAGTCTCGTACTTGGCTCTCCACTGAACCACCTGGCTGTTGGCTGCTGAAAGCGCCCTCTGCAGTTCAGCCTTGGCCTCCTGCTCCTCCTCCAGCTGCTCTCTGAGCAGACTGCAGTCGTGGCGGGACGCCTGCACCGCATGAGCCAGCGCTACACGAGCCTGAAACACACACACACACACACACACACACACACACGTGTATTTACATTTAACCACATACCTGATGCTCTTATACAGAAATAAATCCACTAACCCACCTTCATCAGAGAGAGACACAAAATGACTTATTAAGATCTACACACATTTGTTAGCATGACATGGGCCCTAACCACAGAACCACGGGGTTCAGTATTGGAATGATGGATCAGAGTTCAGTGTTACTTTGCTCTCCTCCTCCAGCTGCCTCTTCAGACCCTCAGAGTCTTGGCAAACCCCCGCCTTGGAGCGCTGGAGCTGACCAATCGTAGCGTCCCGCTCCTCCAGTCGACGGCTGTACTCGGCTAGAAGAGTAACACAAAGAAGAGGAGGAAGGTGGGTAAGTCGAGCCTCCTTCATTAGGGCGGCTGTAGGTCTTGTTAGGCTGTGGTTCAGGAGGTAGAGCCGGTCGTCCACTGATCAAAGAGTGTCATTGGGCAAGAAACAGCACCCCAAGTTGCTCCTGAAGGTTGGCCAGCTGCCATAGGCGTGAATGAGTGGCCATAATCTTGTAAAGTGTTGTATAAATGTAGCCTTTAGCCGGTTTAATTTAACTTTTGAAGATTCAATCGATTATATTTAAGATACATTCTCATGATTTCAGGTATTATGAAATGTATTTGTGCTCTCATTTATTCGTGTGTTGATAATTGTAATATAGACTAGAACAGTCATGGACACTTCCACAAAACCTTAGAGTCCAAAATTCCTTATTTTTATTATTATACGTATGCATGTGTGTGTTGTACCAGTCTCTATGAGCGCTCGTGCTTTCTGAGCAGAAACTTCGGTGAGTTGTCTCTGCAGCTCCTCTGCTCTGCTCCTGCTTTCATTCAGCTGGTCCTCGTAAACCCTACACATCTTCTCCACAGCTCCCTATACACAAACACACACACACACACACACAGATAATAAATCACTCAGCTTGGAGACTACAGATTTTTGACAGAAAGTGGCGTTACAAACTGGAGGTCTGGCGTTTGAAAGATGAAGGTTTTTCCTAGGCGGGGAGGCTCTAATAAAGTATCCTGGATCTTTGCAGACTCAACAGAAATAGACTCAACAGTCTCCAGAGACAGATTAAACAGTAAATTGTCACAATCATCCTAACTCTTAGTCTCTAGTATGGTTTAAAACACTGGATTCTGGGGCACCGGGTAGCTCAGTCAGTGCCCCACGTCTGGGGCTGAGTCTGACCCGCAGCGGGCCGGGTTCGAGTCCGACCTGCAGCCCTTTGCTGCATGTCGTTCCCCTCTCTCTCTCCCCATGTTTCCTGTCTCTTTTCAGCTGTCGCTGTTAAATAAAGGCAAAAATGCCCCAAAAAATAACTTAAAAAAATCAAAAAACCCTGGATCCTTCATTTCCCATCATGCAAGTCTGGGTTTTTCATTAGACCCTCCCTGCCTGGTAAACAGCCTGAGTATTACCCAACATGACGAGCAGGCTTGCATTAAGAAAATTGGTGGAGGGCTCTTTTAAATAGGTTTTTTACGGTGGAGTAGCTTTTACCTTTGCCCTGGACAGCTGCTCCACGGTAGTAGCCAGGTCGTCGGCCTCCAGCCTGAACTCGGCCTTCTCCTTCTCCAGTTTCTGTTTGGCTCTCTGCAGAGCGTCAATCTGCTCGCTGAGTTCCGCCACTGTGTCCGCGTGCTTCTTCCTCAGGGTGGCGGCCATCGCCTCGTGGTGAAGCCCCGCCTCCTCCAGCTCCCGCCGCATCTTCAGGAAGTCTGCCTCCCTCTTCCTGTTTGACATGAAGTTAGTTACACGTTGTGCTCACCAGGGACCAACACTTTGTGCAGGTAAACACTCCTTCAGACGGTCAGGTACATGTTCTTTAACATAAGTGCAGACGGGGTTTAGAGACCAACACTTAAATCGGCGAAACGTCAAAGGGACATAAGTTAATTCAAGAGGGATCCCCATGATTGGCGGATTCGATCATGGGGGTGAAGTGAGTACCAGAGAATCATGTCTACCTTTGACATGATGAGGTGGAATAATTTTGGTATATTGATGTAAAGATGCTTTAAATATATTCTTTAGTAATAATCATTTTGCTGTGGGTCAGGTTGCAGTTAGCTCCCCCTTGTGTGTGTAAGGGTGAAACTTTTTATTACCCCCCTAGGCAAGGATAGGAAACAGATCTTTTAATGATAACAGGGAGACTCATTGCATGGGTAAATAGAACTAACATGAGTAACTTTGTCAGAAAAGGTGGTAAATCAGTTACAGAGAAAGAGGCCAGTGTGATGTTTAAATTTCCAGGACCTTGTCATCAGGCTGTGAATCAACAAGGGAAAGCAAGTCAAACCACGCCTCCTTCAACTTTCTCTGACCAGTTAGACAGCACCATAGTCTCATTATATACTTTGTGTAAACCTAAAGTTAGTTTTCTTCGTCTTTTTGGGTGGGCTACAGCTAGGCCCTGAAGAGAGAGAACCCGTGTACACCCGTTTTTGATACTCTAATGGAAAGGTAAATAACTTTAAAAGGAAGATGAAGTCTGTAGAGGTTTTTTCGTCCTGCAAGAAAATATCATGCTAACAGATCTGTGATTTGCAGAATTGATATACAGCAAACAGTTTAAACAGTGCTGACTTTTGAGGGAATGGAGAGCCAGATTGTCAAAAAAAAAGGAAGCCACAGTAGTTTATATAACCCTGGAGTATAAACTGCTCCACAACAGAGACATGGTGTGCAGGCAGTTATGAGCTTGAGACTTTTTATGTACAAATAAAGAATAAACAGGAGTCGATAGTACATATGCGTCTCATAAACTCTGTGAAATTATTGTCCTGTTAATGACTGAACTTGCTAGATTGCTAACTGCTGGCCAACTCGCTTGGAGAGCTATTACGAATGAGCAGTTAGCTCACCAGCTACAGTGGTTCACCAACTAGCCCCGCAAGTAGTCAGTGCGTCACCGAACGTCTAGCACCACGAATTTCGTGAGGACAAGCAGGTGAACCTGGGCGCGCCAGTATCACATGGGTGACGGGGCCATTAGAGTCCACAGCCACGCTATCAGCTGTGTGAGGCCGCAGTTAGATACTGCGGTGCATTAACCTAAATGCTAACATGCCCTCAATGGTAATGCTAAAATGCCAATTTTTAGCAGGTATAATGTTTACCATGTTACCATGTTTATTTGGTCATAATTCAAAGTATTGGACACAAAATGTTGGCCTGATGATGGCGCTAGATGAAAGGCCAGAGGTTATACAAATCCATCCAGGAGTTGTTGAGATGTTTCACTCTGAACATAAATTGTGAACCTGCTGGTGGCGCTAGAGAAACAGTTTTAAGTATTGCAGCTTTAATGAAGATGATGACCTGTTGAGAGCGATCTGAGCAGCAGAGGCTCCTCCTGCCTCCTCCAGTTTCTCTCCAAGCTCCTCTAGCTCTCTTGCGATGTCGTTCCTCTGCCGTTCAGCTTTGGAGCGCCACGCCCGCTCCGCCTCCAGCGCCTCCTCCAGCTCCTCGATACGAGTCTGAGGGAGCGATCACAACACAATCCTGTAGCAGCAGCAGCAGCGATGAAGGGGGTGATTGGAAAGCTAAACAAGGTATATTCTGAATCAGCCTCGCCAACCTGACGCTCTTTCATCTTCTTCTGAAGCTGAGCAAGCAAACTCTGTTCATCCTCCATTTTAGATTGCAGCTGACCCATCTCAAAGTCTTTTCTTTAGGGCGGTATGGATAGAGACAGCGAGAGAAAGGAAGAGTATCAAACCAGAATAGGAAATATTTATTAGTGGTATCAGTTTCATGTTCACACTAAACAACATTTTTTAACTGATCTAGTCCTTGTGGAGACATTTGCTTGTCAGGCATGCAAACGTTAAAAACTACCAGCTCCGGGTGTTTTTTCTTACTTTTTCAGTTTCTCCTCCAGCTCTTCCTTCTGCTTCTCCAGGTCCTTCACTGAGTCCATGGACAGCTTCAGATCCCCCTCCAGCTTCCGTTTGGTTCGTTCCAGATCTATCCGCACTTTCTTCTCCTGCTCCAAGGAACTTTCTACCTGCAGGGAAGAGGAGGGTCAGAAACCAGAGTAAAACTCATAGAACGGGGTACCTCGACCTCGTGGTGTACCTTAGAAGACACTCTATGTCGGGTTTTACTTAAATTTTAAATCCTTTAGGAAGTGTTGAAGGTCATTAATTAGGTTTTCTCTGTCCTTTAGGCGTTACTAGTGGTTCTTTAGGGGGTTCTAATTGTTCTTTGGGTTGTCCTTGTGGTCCTGTCGGTTGTTCTAGTGTTCATTGAGGAAGTTCTAGAGGTCCTTCTGGTGGTCCTTGTGTTCATTCAGGTGGCTTTAGTGGTCCTTAAGGAAGTTTAGGTAGTTGTACTGGCCCATGCGAGTTCATTGAGCAGGCTCTAGAGGTCCTTTAGGTGGTTTGGGTGTCACTGAGGAGGTTCTGGCAGTTTGTTGGGTGATTCTTAAGTTGTTGAAGAAGTTCTAAGGGTGCTGAAGGTGGTTTATTGTGGTCACTTAGGAGGTTTTAGGTAGTTCTTGTGGTTCATTAGGAATGTCTGGTTATCATTAAAGATGTTCTAGACTAGAGGTTCTTGTGATCATTAAAAATGCTTTAAAGGTCCTATATGTGGTTCAAGTGGCCATTTAGGAGGTTCTATTGGTCACTAAGGAGGTTCTAGATGGTGTAACGGATGGTTCTTGTGGTGATTAGGTTTTGACTGACAAGACAAATATAAAATCAGAAAGATGCACCCAAAGACAGTGTGTGGACAGACATCCTAGTATTTATTCATTTTGATACTTCAGTGAGACTTTTCTTACATTGTCCACTTGCTGCTCCAGCCTAGCTTTCGTCTTGGTCAGCATGTTGACTTTGTCCTCCTGTGCCTGAAGGTCATTCAGAACCTGCTGGTGAGCTTCCTGCAGGGCGGCTTTGTCTCTGCTCAGAGTCATTATGGATTCATCCAGAACACACATCTCATGGGACAGGTTCTTCACCTGGATGGAAAGGAATAAAAGTCAGGACTCAGGGTTACAAGGGGCGTGCATTCCACCAGGTGAGCACCCGGAGCACCCAAGAAATTGTCATTCTAAAGTGAAGGAACCCTACAGTGATAAATAGTTGTTCGTTAACACACCTTGTTCTCCACTGAATGTCTCTCTTTCTCTACTTTAGCCAGGGTCATCTCCAGGTCGTCCAAGTCTTTCTTCAGTGATGTCACCTCGTCCTCTAGATGACGTTTCTTGGATGTCAGCGTGGCGTTCACCTCCTCCTCATCCTCCAGACGTTCCTGCATCTCCTTCAGCTTCGACTCCTGAGAGATTTTGGACTGAATCAGCTGGTTGCAGCGGTCCTCTGCATCCATCAGGTTGTCCTGCTCCTGGATGATTAAAATGGGAAAAAAACAACAAATTTTAAGTTTGTCTTAAAAATGACTTAATGAGTGTCATTGAGGCCAGTAACTGTTGTTGATTAACCAGTTATATAGGAGCTAGAAGCCTTGTTAACACACATGGTGCATCGCATTAAATCAAATCCAATTTGACCTTGTTTAACAGAAGAATGTGATTTACCTGAAATGAGTTGTTTAATTGTGGCATGAATTGAATTCTCAAATATTAGTTACATTTTTGTGCAAGAGACAAGGATACCTCGAATACCACCCAAATCGCTCTATTGTTTTATTATTGAATCAGTGTGGTTTTGATTTATCTTTCTGTTTGTGATGCTAAAGGTTCAATGGTCAATGCAAACAGCACCGGTGATAAAGGACAGCCCTGTTTTGTGCCTCTGCCTGAAGAAAATGCATCGGAGGATATTCCATTGGTAAAGACCGTTCTTAAGAGGCCATTCCCCCAGTTTTTTCTGAAGGGGCCAGTCCACCTCCACATGCGGTCCAGATCCAGATAAGAGAAACAAACACAGGCGTAAAGGGCTTCGAGAGGACTTTTCAGAATCTGGGATTGTTACCAGAAGTACTGTAGAAGCAGAATAGATTTCTGGCACAACGTCACCTGTACTTCCAAGGTGCATGGAGGAGAGAAGAAGACTGAAGAGGTCAAACTCGGCTTGTGGCCTTCTGTATGGCCTCATGAAGGCCACAAGCCGAAACACGTTGGTCTGACAATATTGTTGTTCTTTATACAACAACTGCTGCTGGAGTTTTGACCTCTTCATTGTTCCTTTACGTGTCAGTGTGACTTACAGCTTGGAGCAGCATGGCCAGGTCATTTTTCTCCTGAACCAAAACCACCTGCCGCTCCTCCGCGTCCCGACGCTTTACCTCTGACCTGACCAGAAAAACACAACAAACCACAGTGACAGATAGAAAACACAAGGCAAGGCAGCAAACCTATGATATAATTTCATACATCTGCCCACATGCACTCATTTTACTTTCTATACCCTGATTTAAATGTCTAAATAATAATGTAAACAATGCAAACAGCCAGTCAAGCAGGTGAACAGACCTGTCAAAGGCCTCTTTTAATTTGCTGAATTCCGCATTGAGAGCAGCTAGCTCTTTCTCCACCTTGGCGCTCCTGAGCAGCGGGCAGAGCTTATAGAACAACATCATCCACGGCCAAGTCCTCACAGAAAAGAACGCTCTGAGGTTCGTCTGGATCACCATTGCGGCATCCCTGAGAGGAAACATTAAAGAACACACACTGCGTTTTTACCCATAAAACAAACAAATCTCATGAGCTTTATAATCCAGTTTGTAGATTAAATGTCCTTCTTTCCAGCAGGCATTCAGATAAGCAGCTATTCGACACAACTGAGGATGTCAAACTTGTCCCCCTGCACATGACTACACCATCGATCACCTACTCTCAATGTTTGTTTTTTTCCTTTTATTATTTATTCATCTGATGGTTGTCATATTGACCTTTCCAGCATCATCTTTTGTCGTTCTATCCTCATCAGCTTCCCTCTGGACATGGCCTGGACGATGGTGAGGATCTGAGACAGACGGGTGTCCCTCATGTCCTCCAACTGACCCAACAGACCGGCCTTAAAAAACACCTGAGCGGAGAGGACACAGAAGATCAGAGAACTATACTATTTAATGTTCATCTTATCGTTCCAAACACAAGTATGTGGTGTTAACAGTAGCAGTAAAGTCCAAATTTAAGTCTTTGATTTGCTTTGCTTGCATGGGCTTTACAGTCTGTACAACACAGGACACCTCCTATCCTTATTATTATATCCCTGGGAGTATTATTCACAGTATTTGTGCTGCACCTTAGTGTGTCCAAACTTGTACTGGGTGTGGTCTATGTCCAGCGAGCCCAGCAGTTTCTCCACAGCCTTCCTGCTGTCCACATACGAGTCCTCTGGAATCGCTTTAGGATTCAAGATCCGATAACTGAGAAAGAAAAGTACACATGGATTATTGAAGAGCACTTAGAACATCCGGAATGTGGCAGGACATCCCACACTGGATCAGTAAAACAACTGAAACCAAGAACTGTGTTTGTGTTTGTGTGTGTGGTTCGGTCTGGGACTGACCGGTGTTTGAACTCAGCATACAGGATACGGTTTGGAAAGCCCTTCCTGCAAATCCTGATCCCCTCGAGGACTCCGTTACACCTCAGCTGGTGGAGTACCAGGAAGGGATCGATCACACCTGGAAAAGACAGTGGGGCACTTGAGACACCTTCAATGACAGCTCCGGGAATATTCTAATCTTGTAGATCCAGTCTGCTGCCCTTCCACTACATGGGCCACGTTGATGTTAAAGGTCCAGTAACATTCAGGAGGAGCTGTTGGCAGAAATGGAATTTAATTTTCCGAAGTATGTTTTCATTAGTGTGTAATCCGCTGAAAGTAAGAATCGTTGTGTTTTCATTACCGTAGAAAAAGCCCTTTATAGCTACAGAGGTCACCATGGAGGTTATCATGTTGCATCGCCATGTTTCTACAGTAGCCCAGAACGGACAAACCAAACACGGGCGCTACATAGGGCCTTTCACGTTTTTTTCACGAGTTTCGCCGTAGTTTCTCCTACACGCTTGGAAGGGGAGGGTGAGGCGAGCGGTATTCAAATGGTAACAAACTGCAATTTGATCGCTAGATGCCGCTAAATCCTGCACGCTGGACCTTTAAAGTTAGTTTTACTTTGCATTTGGGACATTGAGAGAAACTATTTCTTGGTTGATTTGGTGTAAGTTACTTAGTTAATATTAGCAGATCTAACCAATTAATCACAAAGATGTTCAATTAGTGGCTTGGCTCTCGATTTTATATGATTTTGAACTGAGTCTTTTTCTATTTTTTAACTTTTCATAGAAAAAATGTTTTAATCTTTTCGATGGACTAATTAATCAATAATTAAACTAATAATCAATTGCAACCCTAATTGAAATACCTTGACAACTGTTGCAACTATTTGAACTATGCTAACATTAGCATACTAATGTATGTTAGCATGCCAATGTTATTGTTAGCATTCAGCTTTCTGGAGTCTGATGAACATCACAGCTACATGGGGCCGATAGCGAGGCTGCAGACTTTTACTCGGGCTGCTGTTGTTGTTTGGTTACCTGGATTCTTGGACTCGTTGGGGATGATGCAGCGGACAAAGTGAGGCTGAGTCCTGCGGAGGGTAGCCATCATCTTGTTCAGATTCTCCTGGATTTAAACACACAAGCAGACAAAGAGTTGGAGACCATCTTTAGGGCCTGTTGAGTCTCAGCCTATCGCAGTCAGTCGAGGTGGTTGCTGCTTTTATAATCACACTTAGGCTCCATCCCCTTCTCCAAATGACAGAGATGGTGGCGAGCACCACAACTCAAACTTGTTGTACTCAGCAGTAAATATATTCTGTTTCAGACTGTGTTTTGAACGTGATGGAGACTTAAATCCAATCTTTTTTTTTTACCTGTTTTCAGCCCCTTTCTTTATCAATTTATTCTGTACAAACGGTCCTGCAGCATCTGTCAGAATCATAGGTGTGAACAACAGCCCAACTCACCTTGTGTAACTGTGAAACTGTCTGGAAGCAAGCTGATTTCCTCTTCCTGTGTTTGGTTTCAGCCTTCGGATCACTGGCTGAAACAACAGCACAAACAATGCTACAGTGCTATACTATAACACCATGTCAGCATACTCCCTTGTATTTCTGTCTCATTTCTTTTAAAGTGTGCTGCTCCAGTTTTAAAACTTCCCTATAGGGGTTGTTTGTCTAGTTACCCATCTCAGAGCTGATGTAGTTCTCAAACAGTCCAGCCATTAGTTTGTGGGAGGATTTCTGGAACAGGACCACCACCGTCTCATTCAGAGGATCTCTGTTCTTGTCCAGCCAGCCTGTTATATTATACGGCACCTACAGTGAGATACATACAGATGAACCGCGATTGTGAGTTTTCACACTCATTCTCCAATGTGACATCAACTGTAGATAGATTTAACAGAGAAAAGCGTGAGGCTTCTGTTCGAATCCAATTATCTAAAACTATGAATAACAACATACCATACTTTCTATATTTATGCAGATGACACACACATTTATATAACGACTGACTATGGTCCCGTATAATCAATGATTGGATTTGCCAAAGGTTCTTCTAGTCAAAAGCAGATTAAACAGAAACAATTGTTTCTGTTGCCAAAGAAGAACGATTGAAAGTCAGTGTTAACCTTAAATCTCTAATGCTAGAACCACAAATCAAGTCTTAGTGTATTTAGTTAGAGACTCTGACCGAAATCTTATAACATCCACATTAATACAGTTGCACCACCAGCCTAAAACTATGGCCTTAAAAACAATTAAAGGACTTGTTTCAGAGACTTGTGCTTTTATCTTTAGGATGGTCAACTGCTGTAATGGTTATCATCAAATTGTACAAATTTAGTTCCTAGACCCAAAAGGCCCTGCTCTTGGCCCTGTCTCTTTTCCACCTCTGTCCTTTGGATCTGTTCCTTACAACAGGAAATTACAAAGAACAGTCCAACTCTAAACTCCAAGCAGTTTAATCTATCATTAGTCTATTTTGTCAAATCTTCATGGTTCTTTAGATGTGGTGGAAATGCAAGCAAGAAGTTCCCGAATTTAGCTCTTTAGTACCTGGAACTGTTTGGATGAAAAGGCAGAAACAGCAGAAAGCAGAGACACGCTGGAAAAGTCACCGCTCTATCTCATTTCAGTGTTTCCATTTTTCATTCCAGTTCCATGTTGTAATATTTCTATTACGGCCTTCAAAATCAGAAATTGCATCCTGAATATAATTTGCCTGAAAATTGTCGCACGGCTGCGATGGAAATACGTCAGCTGTGACGGATCAGGCAGCAAAAACAGTTATATTTACTTAATAGCCTTTCTTACTTCTCCGATTGGGAACCAGCAGTCAAATCATCTGTAATAAATATCTCAACTCAACTTTATTTATATAGTTTATCCAAAGTGCTTTACAGCACACACAGAGAAAAAAACAAGAAAGAATGAAACAAACACAGCAGAAGAAAAGTCAGATTGATGATGATGATGATAATAATAACCCCAGTGATATTAAAGGCAAATGGTTACCCTTGACAACACAGACCTATAGAGACCTCAGAGGAAATACCTGGGCTGGTTAAGTTAGGCACAACGAAAGGTTAGTGAATAAAAGTGTGTTTTAAGGTGACTCTTTAAAAAGTCTCAATAGTGGGGGAGAATGCCATAGTTTAACTCTAACATGCGCAACAACATTAAAGGAACTACATGAGCTGATACCCACCACTCCAGCATAGTGAACCACCTCAAAGTGCGTCTCATATTTGCGTTTCTTGTCCAGCCGAGGCCGCTGGAAGTTGGGCGACTTCCCCAGATGGTTGTCGTAGAGTTTGGTTTTAAAGCTGTGGTCCGTGGCCTTGGGGAACATGCACTCCTCCTCCATGATGGACAGAATGCCCATGGGCTGAAGAAAATCCACATTGATTAATGTGTTGTATTTTCATATCAAATGTACTTTTCCAATATCGAAGAACATTGCATCTTTGACCATGTGGAATCGTTCGCTGTCACCACATTATTTTTTAATCTTCCCACACTATTACCCCTCTTATCTGATAAAGCTTAAACACACAGATCCAAAGATAGTTCACAGTAAGAGACAACCTCCTCCCGAAAAACCCGACCACAATGTGACTCCGTGAAAAGATTTCTGTTGGCGGGACAAAAAGCACTAATACAAGCACCAACACACACACACACCCGCTCTATGAGGTCTATGCAGGCCTGCAAGTCCAAACCAAAGTCTATGAAGGTCCACTCTATCCCCTCGGTCTTGTACTCCTCCTGCTCCAGGATGAACATGTGGTGGTTGAAATACTGCTGCAGCTTCTCGTTGGTGAAGTTGATACACAGCTGCTCAAAGTTATTGAACTGCAGAAAGAGAGAAACAACATTTTTGTAGTTGTGTATCACAGGCAAGGCAGGGAGTCATTATGTCCAAGCATTTATTTACCCCTAAAAGCCTTTTCTAAAGGTGCTTTCAGACCATGAGAGGTTGCAGAAACCACCGAAAGCACCTCAAGAGCTTTCTGCCCTCCATCGAGAACATTCTGGTGGGGAAAATCTTTCAGCTGATGTATTTATTAATTTATGGGTTACGGGTCTTAATTTGTTTTGATTTATTGACAGTTGATTTGACAGGCACTGAGTCTAAAACATATTGGTGTCAGCCTTTAAAAATCTCACCACGTGTAACTTTAAATTATAAAATGTAAAGTAGACTTCAACTCCCATATTAAGATGCCATAAAAACTATACAGACTGATTATTTTAACCTCTTGAACCTTGTTCTTTTTCTTCAAAGGAAATGGTTAACATTTATCTGGAGATCAGCCCAGGCTAACGTTAATCCCTTGGCGGGTCACAAAAGCTAACCGCTAACCAACAAAACTGCTACCATTGTAACATTAATTCTTGGAAAGCTCACAGAAGCCAACTGCTGACCAAGGCAAACATTAATTCCTGGATGTTTATAAAAGCTAACTACCAAGTTAATGTTCATTCTGGGGAAATCTCCCGTAGATCCAGATAAGAAGATGGATATCAATTTCATCTCTGTGCATCTAGTACAGAGATAGGTCTGGGACATGTTTAGCGTAGCTTAGCACAAAGGCTGGAGGCAGGTGGAAACTTCTAGCCATCCATCCTGTGCTCAGCTGGGTCATTCTCCCCTCTTTACCTCAAAGACCTCGAAGCCGGCGATGTCGAGGACCCCGATGAAGTACTGACGAGGCAGAGCGGTGTATAAGGACGAGTTGATACGACTCACCAACCACTTAAACATACGGTCATAGGTGGCTTTGGCCAGGGCCGCCACTGCGTAGTTGACCTACACACACACATTAAATGGCCAGTCAGGTTCCGTGACAGCAAAGATACATGTGTTTTCATGCTCATGAAGCTACTGCTGTTAGTATGACGTGGTACGGACAGGCGAGATGCAGCCGACTGTGACTGATTGAGTGATTGGTTACCTGTTCGACAGTCTGTCCTTTAACGATGAACTCGTTTCCGACTTTGACGCGGGGGTTCAGCAGGCCTTTCAGCAGGTCGGCAGAGCTGATGCCCATCAGATAGGCTGCCTTGTCCACACCTAAACACACACACAACACCTTCATCTTCCATTAATGCCCATTAATACCCGACTATATTCTATATTCCACGATTGTAATGAGGATGAGGATGCAAAGAACCACCTGGCATGAACCATGGAACCTACACCTTTTTGGGTATTATATCTCACTTGAACCACGTTAGATTTTCTTTAAGCTTGAACACGATACGGCGCCCATCCGTGGCAGGTTTGTCCTCTCAGGAATTAAAATGAGATTTAAACCACAATAAAGCTACTAGAGCTCCCAACAAATAGAGATCAAACAAACCAGCAGGAGTTAGAGCGTCTCATGTCCAGACGCCGTAGAGAAACTCATTCATGTATTATAACGGACTCTTTAACAAAAAGACTGTGAAACATCTTCAGCTCATTCAGAACCAAGAGAACGGAGCACATTACTGCTGTTCTTAAATCTTCACACCGGCTTTCCAGTTACTTAAAGAAGAGCTGCTGCTGGTTTAGAAATCACTCATTTATCTCGGGCCAAAATACATCTCTGGTTTTCTTGAAGAACAGAAACCCAGCAGGAACCTTGGAACTTCAGGAAGAGTCCGAACCAAACAGCTACGATGCTGCTCACAATTTACATCTTATTAGTGTACGTTTTACTGTATTTCTGCTCTATTCCATTTGCACGTTATTTCATTGTAAGTATTATTTTTAAATCTCATTTTATATTACCTTCATTTTATTCTGTTTATTATTTAAAGTAAAGTAATATTGGTATTAAAATATTACATTTTACAAAAAAACAAAAGAAAACAACATACATTTAGAAAATATGTACATATCAATGAATGATAATATCAATATTATCAACAATTATTAATAATTATTATCATCAACCACTAATAATAGTAATAATAATAATGATAATATAAAGTTACAAAACAAAAAAGAAGAGAAAAACTAAGAACGACAAACAAGCACTCGGTGGAGGGCAGAGCAGGCGGCACACTGTGCCCGGCATTATAGATCAGAGTCGGTGTTGAACTGGTGAAGATGGTCCAGAAATGGTTGCCATGTACTGTAAAATGTATCAAGGTTACTTATAATTCCATACCGGACTCTCTCCAGTAAGATAAGTCAACCAAGTCTTGAACTGAGGGACAGTTTCTGATTTCCAGAGTCTTAGAATGATGCTCTTAGCAATAATCATCCCTTAAACCATAACGCTTTGTACCGAGACATTAAGGTCTGACAGAGAAACAGAATATCCAAATAATGCAACCTCTGGATCAGGCCTGAACACAAAACCACACACGTCGGAAAAAGACACATAAATGTTACTTATTGCTTACTGTGTTTGACTGTGACTCGAATACCTTTCTTTGCCTGTGTAATGCACTTTGAGCTGCCTCCGTGTTTGAAATGTGCGGAGCTGCCTTGCCTTGCTAAGAAGCCTCATCCACGCTTCCATGGCACAAAATGACTGCCGTGTCTTTGATTGTCCAGCAGTGGCAGCAGTTATGTGTGAGCGGGTCACACGGCGCGCAACGGTGCGTCTTACTCTCGGTGCCGTCGGCCTCGGCCTGCTCCTCCCTCTGCTTCTTCTTGAACTTCGTGTTCCCGAAGTGCATGATGGCTCCAACGATCTTATAGCAGCCGTACTTCTCCTCTGGAGTGAAGCCCAGCGTGTCCATGGCATGCTGCACGCACACATTCAGAGATTTACACGTCATCAGAGACACAGTGTGTGCTTTTGTTTTGGGGGGGGGGGGTTCTTACATCAGTGAGCATCAGCTCCTCGCCGTCGTTGACGCCTTCCACTTTGGTCTCCCCCTGAGAGCAGAAGTGGTAGTCGTAGGGGTTGGTGGTCAACAGCAGCATGTCTGCAACACAGTACAACCGCGTCAGTTATTATCATAATTAACCTTTCTAGTCTTCCGACTACTCAAAGCGCTTTTACTCTACATATCACATTCACCCACCGATGGCAGCATCAATACAAAGTCAGATAATCATTCACACACCGAAGGCACAGCTTCGGGAGCAATTTGGGGTTCAGTATCTTGCTCAAGGATACTTCAACACATGGCAGCTGGGATCGAACCGCCGACCTTCCGACTGGTGGACGACCCGCTCTGCCACCGAGCCACAGCCGCCCACATTATGATACGTATTATACGCCACTCAGACACAGCCAAAGAATAAAATAAATCCCCTTCACTTGGATCCATTTGTCTTTGTTGGTAAAGTTTTTCTAGTTAAAACTAGAGTCCTTCTATTCATTGGTAAATGTTTTACTTTTAGTAAGAACTATGTATAGATCACATGTATTATATTATGTGGGACTTTCGTTTATGTCTGTAGACCATAAAGAAGTTTGAAATTAACTTACGCTTTCAGTAAAAAAGGCACAAAAAATCACTTTACGTTAAAACAGACTGTATTGTTTCTTACATTTCTCCGATGTATTGTTTTGTATAAATAGTGAAACAATATTTTTGACAACCTTGAACTGTTCTCTAATAATAATAGAGTAGTGTAATATAATTTGAGTGATTATCACTAGAGATTTGTAAATCTCTATTGGCACCTGTATCTTTTATTGTATTTTAGGTTCCTGGCAGGTCTATTCTTTGTTAAAATTGACAAAATGAAAAGTCATATAAGTATACTTATAGCTGAGTTTGTGTCCAGCATTCACTCTCCTTTTAGCATTGGTTTGGTCTCCACCGACTCCTGAGAAAAATATCTATCTCTTTAGCTGCTCGATGGTCCACTTTATGTTCATCAGAGCTAGTTTAGCTCCTCTAAAGCACAGTGGCGTTTTCTTCTCAGGAAGAAAGGCAAGCCCGGACTCCCACACCATCCAGAAGTGCTATTTGGATTTAAAACCTTTTGGTCACATACACTGGTGGCAGAAGTACTCCGATATTTTACTTAAATACCACAGTGCAGAAATACTCTGTTACAAGTAAATGTCCTGCATTTAAAATATTACTTAAGTAAAATTATTTATTACTAAGTAAAAGAATGAAAGCATTATCATCAAAATACACACAAAGTACCAGAAGGACTCATTATGTAGAATGGCCCATTTGTGAGATACTGAACCCCAAAATGTTCCTGAAGCTGCGCCTTCGGTTTATAAATGCCCTCATGTGTAAGTCCCTTTGGATAAAAGCGTCTGCTAAATGACTAAATGTGTATGAAAGGGAGAAAAAGCTTGAAAATGTGTGTGAGTGTGTGCGTCTCAGAGGTGGGTAGTAACGAGTTACATTTACGCCGTTACGCTTACTTTTGAACTTGTTGAAAAAAAGTACTTCTAAGAGTAGTTTTACTGCACTTGTTACTTGTACTTGAGTAGATTTGTGATGAAGAAACGCTGCTCTCAGATGCAGTAGCTGCAGTCACATGACCACACACAAACTAAAAAAAAAAAGATTTATTATTCTGACAGCTCAGGTCCCTTATATTCATCTTTTTGTGCACTTTATTTAAAAAAGCCTGTATATTGTGCAGATGTAAAGCATACATGTGTATGTTTTTTGCATTAGTCCATTTGTTTCTTGTTTCTCGTTCAAGGAGCGACCTGTTTGTGCACGTTCTGAAAATGTTTTGCACTGTCAGTTCTGTTTTTGAATAAAAGGGTTGGAAATTAATGCATTTACAAAAAATCTGATTAATTGAAAAAATAATCGACAGATTAATCGATTATTAAAATAATCGTTAGTTGCAGCCCTCATTATTATCTTCCTCGAATGAGCGAAACAGCGCCCCCCTCCTTGGCTGTGTGGCCAAACGTGATACTGCAGTCTCACAGTGGCGCCCACAGAGCGGAGTCTGCGCAGGTGGGAGCCAGGTGAGGTTGGTGTCAGTTAATTAACCAGTCAGGCGCGCTCCCTGCCGCGGAAAGGAGCCTGTGAAGTGAGCAGAGACGCTGCTCACACCCTGGCCTCCACACACACAGCGGACCGTTAGCATCGTAGGGAGTTAGCTCGTTTTGCCAGTGTTGCTAATGATGGCGGTTTGGCTGCAGCAGCGATGGAGGGAGGTGGAGCTAACGGAAGTAGCATCGCAGCGTCAGCGGGACGTCATGGAGAGGGCTTCAGCGTCACATAACGTGGGTCAAATACCCCCTGGCTGTCGGTCTGCTGGCTCCCTAACTCCTCACCGGCGTTATGGAGGCTATAGTCTGTTCCGTGGCTTGTTGCCGTGGTGATGGAGCTGCCGTGAGTGAGCTTGAAAGAAAGTTTTCAGATAAAGCAAAAGTACTAATGTTAGCTGTGAAAATATCTGCAATGTGATTAAAACTACGATTAGATAACACTGAATATGTTGAGATGATAAGTGGTTCTGCTTTTTAGTCTTGATGAACGATATCAGTGACGAGCGGTGATCCTGGCGTGTGATTGGACAGGGTATAGTGGCGGGTGCGTAGGGATCGACCGATATAACGGCCGGGCGATATATCGGGTCGATATTTGCGCGTATAACGTGTAGGCTGCGTTCCCGACAGACTGGCGTCCACACAGGCAGGTCTGTGCTGCTGGGGATTTTTTTATTTATGCTTAAATAGTTATTTTCAGCACTGAACCTGTTTTTACTTTTTGTTAAATATTTTTTTTTAGCTCATTAAATGTTCCTTTTTAACTTGTAACGTTTGTTATTGTAGTCATTGTGTTATTTTTATGATTTAAATTGAGCGAGAAAAAGCAGTATCGGCTCCAAATGTCGGCTCAAGAAAATCGGCAGCCTGTATCGGTTATCGGGTAAGGCTGATAAGGAAAAATCACCATCAGCACTAAAAAATCCATATCGGTCTAACACTAGTGGGTGGAGTGACCTTGTAGTTCCGGTGTGTGATTGGACAGGTTATAGTGGCGGGTGGGGTGACCTTGTAGTCCTGGCGTGTGATTGCTAGAAGTACATGAAAACATCATATCAGACCCACCTATCATCTCTAAAGGTGTGCCTCACGGCTCCATCCTGGGCCCAAACCTTTTTTCTATCAAGATTGTTTAGATTTTTAGTCATTTAGCAGACGCTTTTATCCAAAGCGCCTTACATATGAGAACATTCACAAACTGAAGGTGCAGCTTCAGGGGCGTTTTGGGGTTCAGTATCTTGCTCAAGGATACTTTGACGCATGGCTGGGGGATCGAACCGCTGACCTTCCAAATGGCAGGTGACCGCACTGCCACCAACCCACAGCCGCCCCTATCTACAATAATGATATAGCCAGAGCTGCTGGCACCTCCTGAATTCACCTTTATGCAGACAACACTGTTCTGTATTCAGTTGGTTGCTCTTCCAATGCTCTGGCTTCCAGCCTTAAACTGAGCTTAACCTCTATAGAGCAGTTTTTTTGACAATCTCCACCTACGTATTAACACCAGTAAGATAAAATGCATCCTCTTAAGCCGAAAACCCGTCACCAGACCTCCACTTACAGTCACCTGCATGAACGGTATGGCTCTGGAGTCTGTCAAAACATATAAATATCGAGGCATCTGGTTGGATTCATCCCTGTCGTTCATTACACACATTAAAAACCTTCAAGTAAAAGTCAAAGCTAGATTAGCTTTTCCTTTTTTCGCAGTAAAGCTTCCTTTACTCATGCCACCAAATGCACCCTTGTTAAAGATGACCGTATCGCCAATTTTGGACTATGTCGACCACCTCTAAAGAATGGCACCAAACACAGCCCTAAAAACACTTGACACACTATCACTCAGCCACCCGTTGTGCCACTAATGCACCCTTTCACATGCATCACTGTCACCTGTATAAACCGGTAGGCTTCACAGTAGGCCTGCACGATAAATCGTTATAAAATCGCGATTCACCCTGTTCACGATTTTAATTTTAAATGTCTTCGATTTAAAAAAATAATAGTAATAAAAACTTTGGCCTTTATTTTGAAAGGACAGCTCTCACAAATGTCGGCTTCACTCTCAGCCTATGACAAAGCACCTTTTAGTCACGTGTTTCGAGCGAGCGCTGTAGTACGGAAATAAACAAGATGGATTTTAGTGGTGTAACGGATCACAAAGCTCAGGGTTCGGATCACATTACGGGTCACGAGTCACGGATCGGATCATTTTTCCGATCTTTTGGAACTGTTGGTGTCTACACACCGTTACAGTTTTGTCCCCCGCCCTTCTTCCGTCATCATTATATTTTACGGGGAAGCCGAAAGGCTCCCATACGTGCGATTTAAATGATGCAGGAGGTTTTTAGAGCTCCGCCGCGAGCCATCCTTGACTTAATAACATGTGAACACATGACTGTTGTGTGTAGTTTCACTTTCACTCTCCGATCGCTGAACAATTTTTAGATTAATCCGCTAGTTAAAAACAAGCGCAATTAATCCGCGGGTCACGTGCGTGCCGAACCGTGGGTCGTGATCCGTACGGGTCACAGATCAACTGTGATCCGTTACACCCCTAATGGGTATTGATGAAAACTTGCAGGCTTGTGGCGATGTGCAATGTGCCAAAACAGGTATTTCTGGTGCTGCCAGTTTGTTTTGTTGTGGTTCATGTGTGTAATAAACATCACGCTTCATGAGGAAAAAATCGTTGCAGAGAATCGTGATGTCAATTGTAAGCTAAAAAATCGTGATTCATATTTTTCCCTGAATCGTGCAGGCCTACTTCACACCCTACTACCTTCGGACTTAACGCCTTCCGCTTTGCAGCAGCACACGACTGGAACATACTACAAAATACTCTGAAACGTACGTCTCATTTATTCCAACCTCCACCTTTAAGCGGAACCTCCAGAACACCATAGTTAACTCTTGTTCCTGCTGATAATCCTGAACTATATTAATACACAGTTACTTAAGCACCTTTTTTTCTTCTTCTTCTTCTTCTTTGCTGTCTACTTCTTTTAATCTAATTGCTTGTTCTGTGTGTCATGTGTATGGCCTTGTGCTGTTGTAAATTATGTTTCTAACTAATTTCTGTAGCCTCTTGGCCAGGTCATGTTTGTAAATGAGAAGTGGTTCTCAAACAGTTTACCTGGATAAATAAAGGTCAAATAAAATAAAATAAAATTGGACAGGTCATAGTGGTGGGTGGGGTGACCTTGTAGTTCTGGCTTCTGATTGGACAGGATCTGGTAGTAGATGTGGTAGCTTCTCTCTTGTGGCTGCTGGAACACAACTCTGGACTTTTCTAGAAGATCTGATAAAAAAATACACACATAAATACATACTTTAGTGTACGACAGTACTATAATACTGAGTTGCCAAACTAATAGAATGGAGAACAATTTACTCGTGTTTTTTAATTTTTAAAATACAAAATGTATAATGTCAAACGTATCTCGAGATGTTGCTGATTTATCATTATTAGACTTTAATAAGCCTCTTTAATTACACAAATTCAAACTAGCGAGGACTGTTTTAGGAAATCTGGTAAATGTGACTCACAGATGTCGATGTCAGCAGACGCCAGCTTCCCCGTCGGCCCAAAATGAATTCTGATGAACTTTCCCTGAGACACACAAACACAAAACCCATGCTCTTTG
The DNA here is from genome assembly GCA_011952105.1 of Coreoperca whiteheadi. Lineage (NCBI taxonomy): Eukaryota > Metazoa > Chordata > Actinopteri > Centrarchiformes > Sinipercidae > Coreoperca > Coreoperca whiteheadi. The sequence continues at coordinate 29,585,076 of CM022479.1, forward strand.
TAAAGTACCGACACCGCACAGTAAAAACACTCTGGTACAAGTCAAAGTCCTGCAGTGGAAATGTTAGAGCAGTAAAAGCCCTTAAAGTGTTAGCCCATTTTTCCTAACTACTTTCCGAAATTACATGCCCAAATAGATTGAGTATATTATAACAACCACAAAGGCTATATACATAATCTTGGTCTCAAAAGAAAGCTAAGACCTGTGAGATTACAATAGAAGTGTAGATTCAGGTATCTATACTCTGTCAGATAATATGCATCTGGAAAGCAGTAGAACATTGAAATTTCTACCTCTGCCTAAAAAACCCCACATCATTTATAGTGAAAACACATTAGAATCATCAAGGAATAAGCCTAAACAGTGTAGGAATGATTAAAATAATATTTCCTAAGTAACTGTGCAAAGGTTGATGCTAAAAAAGTGAACCTAAGCAGTTTAACACACATTTTATCACAGATATTTCCAGGCGGAACCAGCAAATGTGGGATTTGGATCCATGTGTGCCATTGACCTGCTTTAGGTACCAGGCAGTAAAAACTAATTATATTTCACTAATATATCATTATAGTAACTCAGTCCTTTAAATACAACTGTTTTTGAGTCATTTTGAGCTTATAATCTGGCTCAGATTTACCTAGGCACTCTCTCTGCACATTCACTATGCCTCTCCCCCTGCCTGTGTGTGGCCTGTCAAAGACTCAGAGATCAGCAGCCCATTGGCCGATCTGCATAAATGACACCTCTTTGTGACCGTTGTAGCCAATAGAATCGATTGAAACCGCCCACGGTTGGCTTAGCAACACCAATCACCATCCAGAAGGCAGTAAGACCAGAGCCAGTGATTTCTGTTCGTGAGCTCCCTCCCCCCTGTTTGTGCTTGTGGAGAAACCCAGGGAGCCGCCATTGATTTCAAAGGGACCGTAATACACGAGAGAACACGCTAGAACCGTCTTTTTCAATCGGAATATGACTTTTGACCAGAAGACAGCAAAGGTAAGACATGCTTTATGATATGGTTATGATTTTTTGTTACGTTTATGACTGTAGATCGCTGATATTTCATCGCACGGCAACGTGGCTGCCATCTTTGTTTTCTGCAAAGTCTGCCCTTTCAGAGGGTGTAAAGCTTGTGTGGATTGCTGGAAGTGGTGAAAATAGCAAAATCATGGAATTGTGATTTGCATATTTGTGTGTTTTTGGCCATTATGAGTATAATTGCATAGGTTGTTTGTTTTGATATGTAGGATGTTAGGGTTGATGCTTCCTAGCTTGTGTACTGTTCATTTGGACTGTCCAGGACTGCAAAGGGAGATGTACGTATGGGAGAGGTGCGGTGAAAGCCCTTACAGTGTCAGAGCAGGTGGAGCTCAGGTTCAGCTGTTTGGTGTCGGACTGCAGCTGATGATTATTCTCATTATGGATCCATCAGCTGATTATTTCCTCCATCAGTCCGCTGAGTGTTTGCTTTGTGAAACTGGTGGAAACAGTGAGAGATGCCGTCACAGCGACCTGGAGCCCAAAGTGACGCCTTCACGGCGCTCTGTTGTGTCCGGACTAGAGATCGACCGATGTGGGTTTTTCTATGGCTGATGTTTAGAGGTCAGGGGTCAGCCGACGGCCGATATTTAGGGCTGATTTCTGGAATTTCTCCCCTTCATTAGCTAAATTGTCACACTAATAATACGTGGATGCACAACATTTCTAAACTTAACTTCATTTATTGAACACTGACTTGAACCATCTCTCGAATCTTAAATGTTGCGCGCCGCACGGTATTAAAATAAAGTATTTATCCAAAGTTAACCAAACCAATCAATAACTGACCGAGTATTAAATATAGAAAACAGGTAATATAAAAAAATAACTGTCAATCATTTACTTTAAGTTTTAGAGGATTTATTAAAAAGAATTTTTCAAGTTTTTTGGAACATAAATGTAAACTCAAGTATACATTTAAATAAAATAAATACAACTTTATTAGCAACATTTGTGTTTGGTATAAATGACACAACATTTAAAGTGCATTCTAACTTTCTGCTTTTTGCAACTTTCTGCCGTTATCTCCCGGGACTGTTGTTGAATCCAGAGGTTCTGGCTCGGGGTCCTTCACACGCGGCAGCAGCACGTTCCACCGCACCAACAACACGGGGCTGCCCGCGGACGCGCCTGACTTTAAATCTGCCGCTGCTAAACACGGATATACGACCTCTATCTTGAACCTCAACTTTATTAACGTTCACATTATTAACAGAGAAATTATTAAGAGTTTATCGATTATCAAAATAGTTGCCAATTAGGTTTCTGTCAGAGGATTAATCGGCTGATCGTTTCAGCTGATGAGTAACTAAAGCTGCCACATAAACGTAGTGAAGTAATAAGTACAATATTCCCCTCTGAGTAGAAAGTAGCGTGAAAAGGAAAATACTCAAGTAAACTACGAGTACCTCAAATTTGTACTTGAGTGAAATGTACTTAGTTCCATTCCAGTATTGGAAACATGAAACTACACAGCACTTCCTCCTCAGCTCATCGCGCCTCTGTTACACTCACAAAGCGAGAGGAGTTGTCGTTGCGGATGGTCTTGGCGTTGCCGAACGCCTCCATGGCTGGATTAGCTTCAATGATCTGGTCCTCCAAAGACCCCTGAATGCACACAGAGGGGAAGAGGTCACAGACTGGACGCAGGTGGAAACACGGTACAAATCCCAGCATTTATACACTGCAGTGAAGCTCGCCATCGCATCGACGGCGACGAGATGCTAACGGAGAGCGATGAAACGCTGAGAGGACTTACTTCTTTCTTCACGTGTTCCCCCAGAGCGGCGACGATGGCAAAGTACTGTATCACCCTCTTGGTGTTGACTGTTTTCCCTGCGCCGGACTCGCCGCTGACGCGACGACAGAGAAGGGTTTTCACTCAAGTAGGGTTAGAAAAATGAACAATGCCACAAAGTTTAAGGGGCACAATGTTAATAGAACAGTGAAAGAACACGACCACGGCGCACTCATGCAAATGGTTGGGAATAAATGTGAGTCACATTAAATAACGGCAAGACTTTGACGCTCTGTTAGACGTATTCAGGACGTATAAACTGCATGTGAAGAATAGCAAGTGGTGGAAGAAGTACTCAGATCCTTTACTGCAGTAAAAGAACTAACACCACACTGCAAATACAAGTAACAGTCCTGCATTCTGACCTGACTGCAGTACCAGTGTGTGAGTACAATCAGCAGCGTGTAGTTGCAGTACTGCAGTACCAGTGTGTGAGTACAATCAGCAGCCTGTAGTTGCAGTACTGCAGTATAATCAGCAGCGTGTACTGCAGTAACATGCTCCTGTCAGTGTGTCCTGTTCTATCTGAAAAAGCTTCTCAGCACGTAAAGGAAACTCTTCATCCTTCAGCTCGTCACAAACATTCACATCCAAATCCCCGTTTGATGGAGGGGCAGCAGCCCAACTAAAGCTGTAGCGGAGTTAAAAGCTGCGTGAAATGGGAAGTACCTTGAGTAAATGTACTTAATCCCATTCCAACACTGCCTATATAGCTCAGTTTAGACAGTTCTTGCGGGTGAAATTCATATTTCCATTATTAGCAGACATGCGTTGGTGTTAGAGCGGCCGCGGCTCTGACTCACGTGATCAGCATTGACTGGTTCTCACGATCTGTGGAGGGAAATGAAGCCACGTGAAGGAACAGCAGAGGAGCGGCAGTAGGACTCAGGAGGTGACTTTTGAACCCACGTTAAACAGTGTGAATGCTGTTCATCGTAGCCGTCTTCGGACACGTAGAACCAGGACCAGGACTAGGGGAGCAGGACCGCGGCCCTCTATCTAAAGGACTAACTCGACGTTTTGGGAAACACGCTTCTTTGCTGTGTTGCGGAGGGTTAGATGTGAACGTTTATACATGTCTGTAAGCTAAATATGGGCCGGGAGCCAGGCGGCGATCAGCTGACGACAAATGTGTTACACAGTGCACAGAAATACACAGATCTTACTCATTACCACAGCCTCAGATTTATAAAGACGCACATTCAATCTGTCGTTTGGACGCCTCTGGAGAGGAGTTCGCCCATACATTTGTAATTCTAATCAGCAAGATTAGTTGACTCAGAGTTTTGTTGTCTTCTAGGATACCATTAAAATAACATGCTGATCAATATGGCTGCTGATAAAAGCAGAACAGTTATTCTGAAAAACAATTGCCAGAGCATCTTTACAGAGGGGAATGACTTATGCCAATATCTGTCCTGTGTTGGGTTTGTTAAATAGTTTCAAAAGAAATTTCCTTAAGTTTGTTGGTTATTAAATAATGTTTGGAAACGCCTTCGGTTTTCCAGATATGTAGTATGAAATTCCACATGGGTATTCTTTGGCAAACTAGTGTTAATGTTAGCTAGCGCTCTGACTGCCAGGAAATTAATGCAAATATTAAATAATAACGGGTTTTATAACTTTGCAATCAAACTGAATGAAACAACTTTAAAAAGATGTTTACTCTGTTTTCATGATGTGCAGTAGAGATGAAGCTGCAGTGGGATGGCCGTCTGGATGGTGACCTGTTGACCAATCATCTAACAGAGTAAACTCTAGACAGCCAGTGAGCTGTAGGTCACCTGGCTGAGGTTAGGTTAACCTACGGGGCTCGTGTCAGTGGTTACAGGTGACTCACTCTGCAGCAGGTCGACGTAGGCGTTGTCAGCGATGGCGTAGATGTGGGGCGGTGTGTCAGCGCGGCGCCTCCCTTTATAGGCCGCTACCACCTCAGCAGAGTAGACCGGCAGCCATTTGTACGGGTTGACTGTCACACAGAACAGACCAGAGTAGGTCTGACACGGAGACACAGAGTTAGACATGAAAGCCAAGGTGAGGAGGGAAGAGTGCGGACTGCCCCGCGGCTGACTTTAGAACGAACACTAACATAGATCATCCACATGCTGTATCTCCTCCGCAGGTTGAAGAGGACAGAGGCTTCGTTCAGGTGCGTCAGCATGGCCATGTCCTCCATCATGTCAAACTTCGGAGGGTTCATTGGCTGGAGGTCGTCTTCTTTTACGATCAGAAACTGAAACGCACACATAACGTGGAGGTCAGGGTAGAGTCGGCGCAGTACAGGAAGGCCAAGGGATGTTTAGAAACGGTGTCTCCTTAAAATCCGAACGGACGCAGCAGCCTAAACTCAGTGTTGCGGGGACGCACCGTATTTACATTGTGATCAACCAACTTGTGTTGAAATCATAGAAATAAACCCCCAAAAAAACCCTGTTTCTTACCGTCTGCACATATACTGTGTCTCTCAGCAGCAAACCGGGTAGTTCCTTTGGCAACGGCTGACGAACACACACAGCGAATCAACAGTCTTATGAGTCCATGTTTCTTTCGCCGTGTATCTGATCCAACACACATTTTAGTGAGAAATCTTGAGTTTTTGAAACGTTCGCCCCTCGTGCCCACGCTCTCCTCCCACTAAAAGAGCGCAGCTGGCAGCGAGTTGAGGTGACACAATCCGAAACGTAACGTTTGTACAGTTTATCTTTATATTGATGCCGACTTGACAGGAAGCCTGTCGACATGTGACGCCTTTTTTCTTGTGTTTGAGTCGTGTGTTTTTGCGAACACGTAAGGAATTGTTAATATCTCATATTTCTTGAAGGGAGTTTGGCGTAATATTTTCCCCCGAGCGCGCAGGGAGCTTCGGTTTAATTGAGACTGCTGACGCTGCATGTAGCTGATACTTTTTTATGTTTTGTCACCACGACAGAAACACTAGGTACCTGCTGAAGTGTGGTAAGGTTGTCTGACGTTAGTTATTGGTTGGCTTAATGGTTTACAATCTGATAATGTGTGTATGTATTGATTTCTGACGGCGGCTGGTCAGGCTGATTATCAGCTAATTGAGTTTCTAACAGCAGTAAATGGTTTCCTTTTGTGTGCGTGATATTAAACTACTTTCCTAATTAAACATGATGTGCTTGATGGAGTTATTAATGACTCCTGATGAAGCTTGACAGCTCAGCATCTCGTTGCCCTTCAACTTCCCCTTTTTAACATTTATTCACCCAGAAAAAGCTTATATTTCTCTGTACAATATGACCTCCTCTTTCTGTCGGCTGCTGTGTGTCTGCAGTGTCTTTACAGACTTTCAACACACATTAATAACCATAATTATAACCATATAACGTCAAACACAAGTTTAACATTGTAATTTGTCAAAAAACACAAATTGTGATGGGGACCCAGTCAAATGACCAGCTGTGGGTTCCGGGGACTCACTACAGCGAAAACCCACCAACATCACTGTAACGGAGTCGTTTAGATTAGTTTACTGACCCGTCCATCTTTGGTCTCCACAGTCGTCTTGTCTCCATTCAGCTCTTTAACCTCCACTTCGATATATGCTTCGACATCATCAGGCATCCAAACACGCTTCGTACCTGGGAGAATTAGATTACATGGTTTCCTATTTAGTACTCAGTAAATGTACACTGTGTGTGTGTGTGTGTGTGTGTGTGTATATATATATATACAAATGAGGCACAAACACTCGTGTATATACCGTCAAAAGCCTGGGCCTTGGCGGCCAGCTGCTCCAAGTTGGTGAGACGAAGGTAGCGAGCAGATACTCCAAACTCCGCCATATCCAGGAACCGAGACATCTGAACACACGGAAACACACGTTCTTTAAAGGGGCGTTCTGCAGCAGCTTGCATTTCTCAAACGTAAGACCACAGCGGTTCCTGTGAAAAGAAGATGTCCTCCTTCTTAGAGTCGTCTTTAAGAAAACTTTAAAAATAAAAAACCTTACAAAGCACATTGCCGGCCTGTTTTCAGTCCCGAGAGGTCTGCTGTTACTGGCAGTTCCTCCCTGAACCAGTCAAACCAGTCACGTCCCTGTAGATGTTTAAAACTCCAGCAGCACTTGAATGAAGAACGACGTTACTGTGGGACGTGGATTCCAGAGCCAGGTTCCCTTTATATGGTGAACGGACTGCACTTGCACAAGGCTTTGAGACCTTAACGGACGGACAAAGCGCTTTACAGTTTGCCCCCATTCGCACACATGCAGGGCGCCGGCCTGCCCTTTGGGAGCAACTTGGGGTTCGGTCTTGCTCGAGGACACTTTGCCGTGTGGACAGGAGGAGCTGGGGCTCGAACCATCGACCCTGCGATTAGTGGCCGACCCGCTGTACCTCCTGAACCACCCTTTTAATAAACAAAAATGTGAATGGATTCGCTTGGATAAAATCAATAAGCCTGTACAGGTTTCTGAAATAACTCTTAAATCAACCATCCATCCATCCATCCATTTTCTACCGCTTATCCGGGGCCGGGTCGCGGGGGCATCAGTCTAAGCAGAGACGCCCAGACTTCCCTCTCCCCCGACACTTCCTCCAGCTCTTCCGGGGGAATACCGAGGCGTTCCCAGGCCAGCCGAG
>CM022479.1:29641935-29671284 GCA_011952105.1 Coreoperca whiteheadi
ATCAACAAGATGATCAATTTGGGACGGACTGAAATTTGCATAAGAGTCCTCTGTTATGTTAAGACATAGCATTGAGTTAAATTCAGATGGAATTACTTCCTATTGCAGGTTGTACTTTTGGTTATCGTATATCATGTCATAGTATGGCATGATATACAATAGAAAGTCATAGTATAGCATGTCATAGTTTTGGTCATTGAATATCATGTAAGTATATCATAGTATAGCATGTCGTAGTATAGTCATAGTATAGCAGGTTGTAGTATAGTAGGTCATAGTTTTGATCATCGTATATCATAGTATTGCATGTCATAGTATAGAAGGTCGTAGTATAGTAGGTCGTAGCTTGTGTTACCGTATAGCATGTCATAGTTTTTGGTCATCGAATGTCATTTCATAGCATGTCATAGTATAGAAGGTCATAGTTTAGCATGTTATGTTATGATATACAATGACATGTATATCATGTATCATAGTATGTATGGCATGTTATAGGACGTCATAGTATAGCATGTTATAGTTTTGGTCATTGAATATCATATCATAGTATTGCATGTCGTAGTATAGCAGGTCGTAGTTTTGATCATCGTATGTCATGTTATAGTATGGCATGTTATTGTATAAAAGGTCTTAGTATAGCATGTTATATTATAGTAGGTCATAGTATATCAGGTGGTAGGTTTGGTCATTGTATATCATGTCATAGTATATCATAGTATGGCATGCTATAGTTTTATAGGTCGTAGTATAGCAGGTCGAAGTATAGCAGGTTTTAGTATTGCAGGTTGTAGTTTTGGTTATCATATATCATGTCATAATATGGCATGATATACTATAGAAAGTCATAGTATAGCATGTCATAGTTTTGGTCATCATCTCAATGTATGTTATAGTATAGAAGGTCATAGTTTAGTATGTTATGATATACAATGACATGTATATATCATATATCATAGTATGTATGGCATGTTTGGCATGTCATAGTATAGCATGTGGTAGTTTTGATCATCGTATATCATGTCGTAGTATAGGAGGTCAAAGTTTTTATCTTCGTAAATCGTTTAGTAGTATATCATAGTGATGCATTTCATAGTAGAGCAGGTCGTGGTCATTGTATATCATGTCATAGTATGGCATGTTATAGTTTCATAGGTTGTAGTATAGCATGTGGTAGTATAGCAGGTCATAGCAAAGTGTGTCATAATATACATGTTATTGTATAGTAGTCATATTATACTCATAGTATAGTATGGCATGTTTATAGTAGGTTGAAGTATCAATTTCCGTAGGATGTCATAGTAGAAATGGCCATACGAGGCAATAATGTAGCGGCTGGTGGTATAGCATGGCATAGTATACTACGACAAACTCCTATCACCGAGTATATCGTGACATGCTTTAACTTGCGCTAAATGGAAGTGTATAGAGTAAAGACATTTATCTAAAACCCCAACAAACCACAGTGCAGAATGTCTAGAAACCATTAACAACTGACCAAACGTGCATTTTGTTCTCCCGAGTAAATATTTTTTTTATTTTTTGAAGATGTGCGGTCTTCATTACACCACCGTCGTCGTCCTCCTCACCACCCTGAGAACCCGACTGGGGAACAAAGTAAATGTTTTCTGTTCACATATAATCCAGTGTCTGTACTGAGCTAGTTACAGTGTCCAAAACAAACACACGGGAGCTGCTCTCTCCATAAATATCACCATTAAACCATCATAATAACACATATGACTGACCAGCTAATTTCCCACAGATTCACAATAAAATAAAAAGACAACATGGTAAAACTCACTTTACATTCAATCAGAAAGATATTATTGAAATAGTAAATTCTGTCATCAGCAAATAAACGCTGCACATCACTCTCTATTTACATTTTCTTAAAATGACTAGAGTGAGTTGATGCGTGGTTAATCTCTGAGCAAGCACACAGTTTAGTATTTTTATTTCCCCCTATGACACTGAACAGAGAGTGACCGCTTGTAGTCGCCCCAACCGGGAAGTCTGTGATCCTTCGGTTCCCTCCCCGAGCTCATTTTTAACTGTACGGTCTTTCCGTTTGTCCTGAACCGTACGTTACAGCAGTTAATATTCCAACTGTTCCCATTTCTGTTAGTTACTGTTTAATAACTTGGGAAGATCAAAAGTTTTTGACAATTTTCAATATACATAAAAAAAACAACCCAAACAGGATTTCCATTGGTAATCTGTTGTGGGAGCTTTTGGGTATCAGCTACTTCCAGGTTGAGCTACTAAAAACAAACCTGCTGGACTCCATCGAGGCTTCACGGCTGCATCGGTTCTGGCTCCATCGTGGAGGTCCACAGGAATAGCACAAAATGCATTAATAAAGGGCAGAATGTGAAACTGAGAAAATACGGCACAGACGGGTTTTAAATCTTTGATTATAAAACGTTCAAAAGCTGTTAATAAATACCCTGCAGCGACCTGACAGTGGGGCATGCTGATCTATAACATGAAACCCTTTCGTACAGATTAAACTGGCCGCAGGATTCTATCGTTACGAGTACTGAAGTACAGTTCAGGTCTTGGATCTGTGCGTGAAAAGACCCTGAACCAAACGTCAGCGTCTGTGGGACTTACATATTAGCTACAGTACTGAACATTTAACGTTTCTGATCTCGCACAAGAAGCTGTGTTGTGCCTCACGGCAGCCTGTTGGATGAGCTAAAGAGAGCAACGGGTCTTATTTCTGTACAGTAACGGCGTTTTATCCAAACAAATCTTTCTTGTGCTTCTGCTGAGACTTGTCTCAGCTGTATGTCTTCTACTGTTTCTCTTTGTGGCCGCGTGAAGGGGTTTGGAACAGTCCAGCTGTGTGGTTCTGATCAGCAGTCTCTCTCTTTTAGGATTTGTAGATCTGGTGGTTCCCTCCGGCGGCGCTGGGCGGCAGCGAGGCGCCGCCGCCTCCTCCCTGGACGTCGACAAATCCCATCCTCTGCCTCCTCTTCCTCTGCTCGGTCATCTACAGGAACACAGGAAGTGCAGTAAGTCCACAGGCTGTTCGCGTTAGAGCTGCTATCGGTCTCTTTGACGGGGACGGACACAGTAGGTGTGGACAGACAGCTGTCCGAGGAAAGCCTCAGGGTCTATAGCCGAACAGAACCGGCACCGGTGAAAGGATACGTTCACATTTCAAGTGTATCTGTAATAGTTCCTCCCGTCCCAGAGCCACTTCAGTGTAAGCCAAGGGGGACTGGATCCACAGTCCTTGCTCTGCTTTCTTAAGTTTATATCAAGTGAATATCGTCAGGACGCTGAGTTACACTCATCGAGTGTCTCTGTCTTTTGTACAGAATTTCTCTCATTTTGTACTGAAAAGCACGAAGTTTGGAAGATCCCCACTACCGGAGTGCAGAAGCCTCACATGCTGAATGGGCAGGAGGAACTATAACTTGAAAATATGTGAACCTATCCTTTAAACTGAATAATGTCCAAATACATTTACTTTCAGTTAGGCTGCAGTTGGGGTCATCTGTCTGATAACGTTCACTGTTTGGGAAAAGTAATTTTGTATTTGTCGATAGATGCTGACACCAAAACCATCCTTTGAGGAATATGAAGGGGCTCGGTGAACTATGAAGAAAACAGCTCCCCCCCCCCCATAGAAAGACACAGTACGTTCACTAATCTGTCGACAGAAAATTAAAATCGGCAACTATTTAGTTTTTCAAGCCAGAATGGGATGTTTTTGTTTTCAAAAGGGCGATTTCGCTGCTTTTCTAGACCTTAAAAAGGTCAAGTGTGTCACATTTAGGAGGCGCTGTTGCCAGAAATATAATATTTATAAGTGTTTTCATTAGCTTTTAAAATAAGCCCTTTACATCTACACGCTTGGGAGGGGAGGCGAGTCCTGCACACTGGACCTTTAATGTACTGAACAGAATATCTTTGGGTTTTAGAGTATTGATCGGCCAAACTGAGACATTTGAAGACGTCACTGTGGGTCTGTCAAAAGGAAGAATCGCTGCAGTTCAATCAGCGTTTCCTGAACCGACGGCTGGAATAAACACTGCAGCCTTTCTGCATCTCGTCTCTGCGGTTCTCTTCCCTTAAGTTGCAGTGAGGTGTCAAGAAAAAAAAGTACCCTCGTTACATTAGAAGACCGACATTAAAACCTTTTTTGATCCCACTGTAGTCGGGGCATAAACTCATGCATTCACCCTTTCACTGTGCAGGAAGGCCTTCGGGGTTGTAGCTTTCACAACGTTCCACCAGATGGCGCCACTTCCCCATCGGTTTGAATGGGCGTTATAAGGAAACATCCCTCAACATACATTCGTGAGCCCACATGGTGTTCTGCTGATGTGAAACCACAGCCAAACGTTTGATGCCACGATGTCAGCGGGCTCAAGAACTGACGTTTCCTTACAAGCTTAATGCCCATTCAGAGGTGGAGGACTGTCAAAACAACCTTTCTGCACAGTGAGAGGGTGAATGCATGAGTTTATGCCGCAACTACAGTGGGATCCAAAAATGATGTTTCAATGGCGACAGATGTCCTGAGCGTGACGAGTGTCAGTAAACTGGGTACACGCAGAGGTCGGGATGTCAAAACTCCTTAAAGGCCAAAAGTGTCCCTGATGGTACATACGGGTGAGTGGATGGAGATGTTCTCTTTGGTTAGCGTTAGCACGTGTGCGTTAATACCTGCTCCTTCAGCTCCATCAGCTGAGTGGTCAGGGTCACGACCACCTTCATCGTCGACGCCAGTTTGTCCTGTAACATCCTCATCTCGTTCTGCTCCCCGTCGCCGTCGGTTACCACCAGAGACATGGCCTGCATCCGCGGAAACCAGTCCAAGTTGTTGTTCTGAAACGGAAGAAGAAGTTCCCGCGTTCAGACGTGCGTTCGAGCCCCTGGGCACGCTAAACGGGCGGACGTGTTACCTTGATCATGTGCGCCACGTAGCTCTCGGGCCCCGTGTAGTCCGTCTTGTTCTTCTCGCGCACCAGCACGATGAAGTACAGGTAGTTCCAGATGTTGTGCTCCAGCTTGATGTGCTCCTCGAACGACACCGTCTTGTTGTCGAACTTGTCTCGCTCCAGACCTGCAACGACACACAGGCGCAAGTGAAACTCTCCGCGGGGACCGTCTGAAGGTCTCCGGCGCCGTCCGCTCACTGGCCCGCCGGACACCCACCACAGATGAAGCACGTGGTCTTCAGAATCTCCTCCTTCTTCTGCTTCTCGCTCCTCAGGTCGGCAAACGTGTCGATGATGACGCCGAAGATCAGGTTGAGGACGATGATGATGACGATGAAGTAGAACAGCAGGTCGTACACGACCCGGGCCGGAAACAGCGGCTCCTGCAGACACACACGTGTGCAAAGAGCTGACGTTCACTGAAGGAGGGGGAAACGTGTGCGTACATTTCATTATGCGGATTGTAAAAGGCTTCATGTAATATGTTCCGCACCGCTTAGTCTGCTGCATCGGGACAAGAATGTATTGATATTGGTATCAATGTATTGTATTGGTAGCGTTTATAATTTACACCCATTCATTATGAACACGACTGACACTCATAAGAACGTTATTGACGACAACGCAAAACTTACACCTGATCTATAAAGTACTACACGACTCATGAACCACTGATAAAACCTTGTTCTGCGAAGTCAAGTAGCTCAATCGTACTTGAATTAAAGCATTTAGTGACGTTCCACCCCTGCGCTGCCCCCTACAGGCAGAGTCCAGTAACCGCAGAAGCAGTGAAAGGGCTTAAAGTTTTCTGTAAAACAACCTTTTAGGCCGATTTACCCTAAAAAGTGCGGATACTGAACGCTCCGACCCAACACGCGCTCTCTCAGACTTCTGATCCTAGTTTGCTTTGATTGTTTTAGACGATTCATACTGAAATCATATTATATATTCATTTTCTATTCAATACATGAAGTGTTATGAGATGGCAGCTACTGCGATCTGCTAGGCTAGTGGCCTCTATGCTAAGCTACCGTTCTTTCTTCTCCGCACGCGGAACATCGAAGTGAATAACTACGTTTTGTCCAAATGTGTCGTTGCTGCGTTTTGCCTTTCGTGGGGCAGCGTCGTTGAGTAACAGTCCATCGAGGTAAGAGAAGGGTATTATGGGATGGATTTAGGCACAAAGTGTCGCTCACGTTCTTGGACGGTTTGCGGAGAACGTCCCCGACGCCTCCCCCGTTCCTCAGCCCGTGGTTCAACACCGTGACAATGCACATCAGCAGCGTGTCGCACGCTCGCTCCGAGTTCGAGTCCTCTGAAACACACACACACGACATTCAGCGCTCACATCGTAAGTCACAGCTGAGCAGCCGACTCTGAACGACTCTCACCTTCCTCTTCGGCGGCGGCGGTCTCCACGGTGCAGCTGACGCCGTCTGCAGAGCACGACTTGAGGAAGTCCTGAGAGGCCTCGCTCTGCTGAGGAGCTGGACGACAAAAACCCGAGCAGTGAGGGAAGTGCTTCACTTCAACAGTTTATAGTTCCTAAACTTCTTAGCGTAACGCCGCCAGTTGAAGCCCCGTCAGCCTGTTTAGGAACGTATGAAACCTGCACCTAGTAACAGGTGCTGAATGAAGCGGTGGAACATTCCTTCCACACTCAATTTGCCCCCTTTGTGATGACTCGCTGGGACCGTCCCTGTCTTAGTGTCCCTTTTTTAACCCTTCCTTGTTTTCACTGAGTCTGTTTTGTGGGACAATAAAGACGGAAAACTGAACTAAAGTGGGTTTTAAGAAATGCGTGGCGACTACACGACTCGGAGCAGCCGCTGTCAGAACTACAACCTTGAAGTTCAAGGTCCAGCCTGCCGCTCGCTCTCCCTCCCAGTGAAACAACACGCTGGCAGCAATAAAGCCTGTGTTTCCCCCAGAGACGCCTCAGCGCTGCAGGGTCCTGCCTGTCTCCTGTAGTCCTGGACCAGGACTCAGCAGAGACCTGCAGGAGGATCTGATGCTCTGGCTTTTGGAGGCGCAACCATGTAACGGTGACCAGTAAAACCTTAAAATCAACTCGGGCGGATTCTAATAAGCTAATACAAAAAGCCCGGACGACCTTCACGTCTTCAGCTCAGGGGTCGGCGGGGTGAGGTTACCGGCAGAGATCTGCAGCAGCGGGTCCACCTCCATGATGAAATCCTCCTTCAGGCAGAGGAAGCCGACGATGGAGAAGAGGTAGACGAGGATGAGCGCGAGCAGCGCCGTCAGCAGGATGGAGCGCCCGTTCCGAGTCACGCTCTTGATCACGTTAAACAGCGTCTCCTCCCGGTAGATCAGGTCGAACAGCTGCTCGCACAGACAGACACGCACATCGTGAGCCCCCCTCCTTCAGTGTGGCCTTTCCTGAACAGACGGCGCGTGTTGTTGCTTACCAGGATGCTGTAGAAGAGCTCGTGCACAAACAGGCCTAACGTGGAGGTCAGGACGTACGCCAGGTGGTACAGGAACTCCACATCCATCACCATGGCCTTGTAGCCCATAATAAACGTCCCGTTGTTCCCCACAAAGCTCACTACAAACACCACCTTATTGATCAGCTGGAAGCGAACAGGGGGAAAACAAAACAGCGTGATTTGAAATGAAGACGATACCCGTCTGACTTTAAGACTCCTTGGGTTCGGGTTCTGGTTCTGGTTCTGAGAGACGGTGCTGAGTCACTGAGCTGCTGCAGCTAATGTGTAAAACATACAACAACCACCCGGGGAAATTATATGGGAATGTTAATTACGTACAAGACCATGACGTTCCCTTCAATGGAAACGGTTCCAAAATGGATAAATAAAGAATAAAAACAAGAATAGCGTTAAGCTTTAAAGCCACATCTGGGCGGCAGCCAGTTAATAAAGTCGGCTCACTTGTCCTGCAGAGCCGGCAGCAGGGAGAGGACTACAGCAAAGGTCCGTTACAGGGCCCAAAGGTAACTTCCATCGGCCCTTACAGCTCTGAGAGTCCCCACACCGACTGTACTTTTACATAGCGGCGTGTTACGGGTGACGGCGTGCTCCTTACGTTGAGCGATCCCAGCAGTATGAGCGTGTTGCCGATGCCCAGGTGGTAGATGGATCGGAGTATCAGGGCCAGGGTGAGAGGCTGGAGGCCGTAACGCTGAGAGAACAAGCCCAACACCGAGAGACCCGTCAGGATCCAGAACAACATCAACAGCAGGGAGTCGTCTATGGCTCCAACTGGGGGGGGGGAGGAACAGTAACCAGGACGTCCACAATGTGGCACAATACATACTATACAGTAATGGAACAGCCTCCAGTGGTTTGACCATCTGCAGACATCTGACAGAGTCACATGTTCCTGCTCTAACGACATCATCCTCTTCATACGGACGTCGGCGGCTGCCAACGTTAAAATCATTTCATCAAATGTGACTTAATTTCAGGTTTGAAAAACGTGCCGCCAGAATAAAAACTCCAACGTGCACACACAACGAAGGTGAAGCTGGATTGCAAACTGGACTTTTGCATTTGAATTATGTATTTTAGCTCATTTCTGATGATGTCTTCATCAACGACAGGATTCTCCCTTTGTTTTGTGTTGCATCTGTCCAACTCAACCATTACAATTCTTTTATTAAAAGTATTGCTGGAACTGCACTAATTATATATTTACACAAGTAATGTGCAGTTTTCGAACCATGTAATACCTGTTAGCGTAGTTTTTAACCCGCCTACGTGTAGTTTATTTTAGGTTCTCTGTTGATCATAGTGTGTGTGTGAGACGCTGCTGCTTCGCCACCGCGGGACAGATGAAGGCTAAACTAACAAACAGCAGTACCTTGTCCTGAGTCGTAGGGGTAGAAGAAGGCGATGATGAGGTTGATGAAGACGGCGAGGTTGAAGGAGATGGTTCCCCACAGAGACATCCTCCTGGAGAACCAGTACAACACCGGCATACCTGCAACACACACACACACGAAACAGTGTTCAGTGGTGGAAAAGTACTCAGCGAGAATAAGTAGTGACACCACAGTGTAGAAATACTCTGATACAAGTAAAAGTCCTGCATTCAAAATGTTACTTACCGTGAAAATTATTAAAAGTATTAGTTTGAAAAGCACCAATGACCTAACTGCAGTAAAAGTACTCATTGTGTATTTTACATTATTGGATTATATGTATTGATGCATTAATGTGTTCATCATTTTCGTGAATTTACCCCCCCGGGGATCAATAAAGGCTGGCCCTGTAACAAGGCCTCGGCATTCATCGGTTGCGTTAATAATCTGAGGTCAGAACATGAATGTCGGTGACGTACAGACGTAGAGTTTGGGCCCTGAGATGCGGCGGAGTAGCAGAAGACGGGAAAGTACCTCCAACGTGTACCTGAATACTTGAGTGAATGTGCGTGTGTGTCCGTGCACTCACTCCTCAGCTTCTTCTGCCACTCCATCTCTCCGTGCAGGAAGGAGGTCTGCTCGAAGAAGTGCGTGACCTTTGACCCCTGCTCGTCCTGCTCGGTGGTGTTGAACACTCTCGACTTGGACTCCTCGGTCAGAAACTCACAGATGGGATGGACGGGGAACACGATCTGCTCCATGCTGCGGTCCTCGCGAACAATCTGAGGACACAGTGACGTGCTGCAGCAGCCTGGACGGCGTTTACAGAGACCTGGATACGTTTTATTCCGTTCTCATATAAAACTGAAGACAGCTGCACATTGTGCAGAGCTGAACCCTAATAACTGACCGTGGGACTGTTAATTCGAGGTATCGAGGTGCTTCAGCAGTTGCAGTATTGGTCAGTCCCGCCAGAAGATCGCGATAATGCGATCGCCTGATTTTATGCAAAATCAGCACTTTCGCCGCATAAGTTGCCGATTTCCGCAAGCGAAATATGCGGGGCTAGCATGATTATGATTCCACAATCCCTGCATTTTCGTTGCAAATAAGTCGCATGTATCTTAGCAGAAAGTTACAAAATGTTGCGTTTACTTCACACAAGCAAAGCGCCGTTATTTTCCCCCCATCGCCACGGGAACGTAATAAAGCAGGAGAACTTCAATATTCTGGGATGTCGTGCGCTGGCTCATCGTAGGACGTGACACAAAATGACTCTTTACATTGAGGTAGTAGCCTGGTGACAACAGGCTGTCGGGGAATCCCCCTCTTTTTCATCAAACCGCAGTTTTTGCAAGTTCCTGCAATTTCATCGCATAAACATCCCGCATGTTCCGTCGCATGTTTTAACGACACGTTTCTGCCCGCAACAATCACAAAAAAAGAATCCGCATTTCCCTGGAAGGACTGATTGATGCTGCCTTTATCTGTGCAGTCTGCAGTACCCCAAGGGTACCGTAAAGGTTTTAGTACCAAAACGTCTACATCTTACACCGCACGTTTTATTAAAGATAAAAAAGGGTGGACTGTGTCGCTGTGCGATGGCAGTGAAGTGGAGTTGAAGTGGTGGCGGCAGCAGTACCTCTATCTGTGAGGTCAGCTGGTCGTAGTACTCCAGCGGGTCCTGTTCCACTACGGCAGCTGGAGCGGAGGACTTCAGCATCTGGGACAGAGGCCGGTTGTTCAGGTTCAACTGCAGACAGAAAAGACAGGGAGGGCGTCACGATGGCGGACTGCGGCGGCACTGCGCACGCACACGGGCGGGGGGGTCTTACCATGGAGGAGATGCCCTCCTCGCCCTCCTTGCTGTTCTTCTGAGGCTTCAGGAGGTTCTGCAGGACCTTGTTGTGTCGGGCCAGCTGCAAACAAGAAAGGAGACAGAAAACTCGTTTACAGATCTACAAAAGGCTGCGTTCGAAACCGCCTACTTCGCCAGCAGCACGCGGCACGCCACAAACACCCGGCTGTCGCACTGATTCGGAGAAACGTCTCCAGCCTGCATCGGACCGGCCTATTTACTTTTTTCATTTCTTTATATTTAAAAGCAGGCTCAACAACCGGCCGGCCAGCGCTGATAGGGAGGAATATACCTGTCCCCGATAACAAAAACACAAACGTTGGCTCTAAGTTCTGTGTTGTTGCCGACAGCTCGCCCCCGTTAACGTTCGTAGTCGCTGCAGACAGGCTGCAGCCTCGTTCCGCTTACACGAGTCAAAGTTGGAAAGAAAACCTTAGAAGTGGTATTTTACATTTATGTTCCTCCTGTTGTTTACTTCCGCGTTCAAAAAACGGTAAACCGGCCACGCCCGACCGAACAGTTTCCCGCGGCTGTGAAGAGCCGTACGGAGCCGCAGGATGCAGGCAGCCAATGAGGCGCTCGTGTTCAGTCACCTGCTGAGCCAGGATGTAGATGTTGTGCCCCACCTCGCGGGGGGAAACCTCCATCTCCTCACACTCGCTGTCCTGCTGGTAGGCCTTCTTTATCACCTCCACCTGCGCGCACACACACACACACACACACAGTTATATTGAACTGGAACACAGATCGTTCACTGATCAAAACTCTGCTGAAAAGAACCTGCTCTGACCAGCTCTCGCGGTCGGAGGTTGAACAGGATCCTCTCTGCGTTCTCGCTGTCATGGCGACTCTCCATCAGAGCCAACAGCAGCTTGGAGGCGTTGTCCTGGCAACCGGGAGGCAAACAGCAGCAGTCAAACGACAGGTGGATGTAGCGCACGCCTGCAGTACTAGCGTGACCTTCGTTTTGAAGCAGGAGGGCGCCCACACCAACAGCACACAGCTGGACGCCATCGAGGCGTCGCTGACGGTAACAGTAACTATCGGCGACTATGATACAGAACCAGGCAAACTGACGTACCTTCAGCTGGAGCACCATCTCCATCCGATAACGACACAGAGGACTGATGTCATTCAGGATCAGAGCGGTGATGATGTCGATGCCGTTGGACTCGTGGGTCACGATGCACGTCTGCGGCACACAGAAACCGAGCGTTAATAAAAAGGAGGTCACCCGCTTCTGTAAGGCCACGTTCGTCCCTGTGGCGCGGCGGGTCTACCTGGTTCTCCTGGCAGGGGCCCTGGCAGTACTCGGTGAGCGTCTCCAGGGTCTGAGTGATCAGGTGGACGTTGGACTCGTTGATGTAGAGGCCCAGCAGGCCCAGGCCTCCGGTGGTGCTGCCACACATGATGTCCAGGAACTGAAGAGTCTCACACACCAGGTTGTAGTTGGTCTTGTTGTTCTGGCAACGCAGGAAGTTCTGGAAACATACAAAGTCAAAAAGAGGCTTCGTGTCGTTCTCCGCCTTCACTCGCACGTTCCCTGTTCTGCCTCGACGGAACCCCACTTCTATGGGGGGGTCGGGAGTATGGGAACTACTTCTTGTCGTCGTGTTTACATTTCTACTTCACAACGTTCGTTAGTGAGCTTTAGAGCTGTAGGAATGTATTTATGTTTCACTTTGGACCGAGCCAGGTGATATCATGAGCATCCACAAACAAAACCAAAAAAACCCAATGTCAGTGAAGTGTGAGCATCCTCACAAATCACAGTCGCTATGACTTTGGTAGCAGTTGTGCTTCTAAGGGAAGACAATTAGTTCAGTGTCCGAAAAGATGGAAATGATATGTGGAGGTATTAGGTGAAATGTGGTACAGTCGATCCCAGATCGCAACGCAACACCACGGCACAAATCTCCTCCGCCACCGTGAAGTAACACGACGCGATACACATAGTGACACAAGAACCAAACAAACAGGCGGAAAAATGTATCCTCACGTTAAAAAAAGAAGCATGTCATGAAATATAAAGTGAAGAGGTAACAGTATGGTTTACATTTTGTAAAAGTGCCTTCATCGTTTCAAGTGTTATTTATTAAAAAAAAAGTCTATTTCAGCTGTGTATTTTCTTTCCCTGCTTCCAGTCTTAATGCTCAGCTGAGCTGACTCGGTAACTAACCCGCAGATGGTGGCTTATTATCAGTTGGTTGGTTAGTTAGCAGGAACCCACCTGTAGGTCCTGGTTGTGGTTCTCGCAGAGCAGCTGCAGGAAGCGCAGGATCGGCTTCATGATGGTCACGGCCGGCCCCATCTCCATCTCCACCTCCCTCGCCTCCGCTACCGGCTGAACTGGCAGGGCTGTTACCGGGGCGATGGAGTGGCCCAACAGCGGGTGAGCTGCTGCGCCGGGAAGGGCTGACGTTGTAGAGCCACGAGTACAAAGAGGAAAAGGTATTTATCGCCCACGAGTCAAACCTCTGGTCTCTGTGAACGTCGCACGTTCAAATATCTAAAAAGGGTCCTAAACGTAGTCACTCGGGCGCGAAACATCTAACTAAAGCAAATAATGATCGACACAGATCAAAAACAAACGTTGGCCGAAAACTGGGTTTACTGAACAGACAAACGGAAACTAAACTCAAGAGAAGCTGAACTAAATTTGAAATAACTGCTGAAAAAATGAAACCAAATCTGAAGATTAAATGTCAACTCAGCTGGATGGAGAGCACTAATAAAATGTATTTAATAAACCTTATTTCATATATATAAAAAACAGAGGCCCTAAACACTCAAAGAAAATGAAGAGTTCGAGAGTGAAGTCGTCGTTTCTTGAGAATAAAGTCACAATATTTGATGAAGTAAGTTTCTGGATGACCTGAAGAAACCTGTTCCAGCTCGACTCAGCTGGTCCTTCTCACAACTTTACTCCTGAAATATTAGGACTTTTCTCAAAACATCAAAATCTAATTTATTCTATTTGTTTTTAGCAGTGCCACTAATACTGCCTCGGAGTTATAAAGCACGTTTTTAACCATGTGACACAAGTTGGAGTAAAACTCTCAGAATAAGAGGGCAGGAGGGGAGACTGTTAATGGGGAAGGCAAAGTCCCAGGAAAGGAACTTGGACTTTGAAAATAAGATTTATCAGGAAGGTTTTTGGGATCCTTTCGAGACGACTCACCGCTCTCCAGCTCCTTCTCGTTGGCCTTGTGCGTCATCTCGCCCACGTTAACAGAAACTGTGGCTTTTATGTCCGTCTGGGCCTCTTTCATCCGGTCATGCAGAACCTTAAAGAACTTCTCGGACTTGTTGTCGCCCATCATCAGTTTATAGAAGGAGTTCTGCAGGAGAACGACAGGACGTTTGAATTCACAGAGCCGTTACCTTTGCGAGAGATGTTGGACAGCTGGAGCTCAGAGGTGGTGGTGGTGGGGGGGGGGTCCACCATGTCACCCCTGCGTCACTGATGCACCCAGAGGAACTGTACCATCGTATTTAAAGCATGAACGTTCCTTCTTCACCCAAAAAAAGGTTTTAGAAAACAAAAACAACTTAAAAAGGGAAACTTCTGCATTTGATAGATCCGAACTCACGCGTTAAAACTCCAAAGTCACACAACGACACAAACAAACTAAGCGACCGAGGCAGCGGTGGACCAACGACTCCTGTGTTCTGGTAAAATTACTGTTTTTGCCAATGGAGTCTGGCGGCTTTGAACACAGCAGCTCTTTCTGCTTAAACGCAAAGGATCTTTCTCTTTAATATAAAAAGGCCTTGCTCGGTCAGGGATCCTTTCCATAATGCTGTCAGACACAATCTAAACCTGTTCGTGGCAAAAACAAGCTCCGTCAGTGGACGCACGTTGACGGCGTGCGATTGGAAGGACCACAGTTCTAGCGTTTGGCGGCTGCAACGCTTCTCGACCTCATTAGTCACTTGGACACAAAAACACGGTGTTAGCAGGTTGAAGGACACCGAAGTTTCCCTTTAAGAGATGAAATGTAGAATAGTGCCAGAGGGGGGGGGGGGGGTCGGCCGCCGTGGGTGTGTCACCTGTATCTCCGTGTTTCCTCCCTCCAGCAGGCAGATGGCCAGCTGGATGCTCTCCTGGAAGATCTTGTCGTTCTTGGTGCTCATCACCAGGTCGGTGAACAGCTTCGTGCCTCCTTCTCGGTCCAGACGACACTGAACTGCCGCCACCGCCGCCCAGTCCCGCTCCTGCTCCCCGCCTGACACACACACACACACTTTATTTATAAAAAACAAAACAAAAAAACGTGTTAATATAACAATATAAAAAAAGACAGGAAAATGAGAAATACATCTGACTGACAGGAGCTGCGACACTCTTTACTAAACAAAGTAACAGATTAGCAGATCGGTGTGACCCTAACCCTAACCCTCATCTTTCGTCTTCCAGTTAATCGTGTCCTCCGGAGGTTACCGAGGCCGAACAACGTTTGCTCCCGTCAATGTTTAGGCGTTATCTTGGCGTGCACATATAGATTATAAGGTAGAACGGTACAACGGCGTGTTGTCGTTGCGGCAAACAAACTGCTCCTGTTAATGTTTGTTGTTGTTCGGCTCGAAGCTCGGGGGTCAAACGCTTGAGTCAGACCTCCGATGGTGAGATTACGTCGGACCCCTCGCGTCCCACAGGCTCGGCCGACCCATCAGATCAGAGTTCGGGTTCCTGCGAAGACTAAACTGATCGCCCTCTCCTCTGATGTAACATCTGTTTGTAGCGTTAGTTTCCCTCTGCATGAGAACCAGTGCACCAGACACATATTGAGTCAAATCCAATGTTCGCTCAGGTTGGAAACACTAACGCCCGAGGCCGCCAAACACCTCCTGCACAGCGATGACGTCGCCAGGTCACGGCGCTCCTCACCGTCTGATCGGCTGATCTTTAGCCTCAGCACATTTTACCCGTTCCTTCCTACTGTGAGCAGCCGTCCCGTGTTTCCCCGTCCTGTCTCTGCTGGATTTACGATGTTACGGTTGTGTTTTACGCTTCACATCATCTTTGTTACTTAAAGTCCTCGGCGGGCTCCCCTCTCTTCTTCTTCTTCTTCTTCTTCCCAGCCAGCTTGTTTTAAACTACGGGTTTTAAACTGACGGCCGGGCGTGACGCGGCGTACCTGCGGCTCCGAGCTCGACCAGGTCGCTCTTCAGGTTGTTCTTCTTGTTTGGAAACAAGTAGTTCTGCAGCAACACCTTCCGCAGTGAAATTCCCTGAAACAACACGACGGCAACAATTAACAGACGTCAGCTCACATTTTAAAGCCGCTACACCTTTCTAATTATTATTATAATGTTAAATAACAAAACAAATGGAACCGTTTCTTTCCGATGCTCCACCCGTTCTCTAACTCTACACCTGCTGAGTAGGATGGAAGTGGTCTGCAGAGGTCAGAGAGCTCAACTGAATGCACGTTAAGACCCATTTACTTATACTGGGAGCAAAAGATCAATACATTAACGGGCTGCTGCCGACGGCTGTACAGGACCAGCCGAGTGGCGGAGGGAGGACACACGCCGGCGTTTGTAGTCTACGTCAGACGAAACCCCAAAAAACTTTATACAAATATGAATAAAAAGCTTTATGTCCAAGCAGGTTTATGCATACGAGGAGTTTTCTTTGTTTAGCACCAAAAATACCAGAGTATATATATGTTTACACACATAATAAATATAAAGAAGTATAAAGAAACATAGAACAAGTACAGCACGTCCAGAGTCGTCACTATAAAAATGAACAATACGATATTAAAGAGTATTAAGATAAAATATTATAAGAGAATAATAAAAACCTTTCTAAAGAACAACGGGTTTATTAAACGTCAGGTCAGGTGGCCAAAGTGCTTTCATAGACATTTAAAGATATGATTCAATCATTCAAACTACAATAAGAGTATTCAAAAGTTACTCTGGTGCCTCAGTTAGTTAGTTAGTGAACTGACCTTTTCATCAAAGTCCAGAGTCCTGATCAGCATCTCCTGCAGAGTCCTCAGAACTTTGATGCACAACTTCTCCTCTGTAGACATCAAGGCCTTAGTGTGCTGGATCAGCCTACACACACACACACACACACACACACACACACACACACACCTTCCCATCATCCCTCTGTCAGCGTGTCAGTACCGCAGTGGATCGTGGACTGGCAGAACCTGGACCTACTTGGAGATGAATCCTCCGGACTCGCAGCGCTGCCGGGCGTCGGTTCCCTCCAGGAACAGCAGCTCCGGCTGGTGGAGGACGTCCACCAACACCGACAGCTCGGCGTTCACCAGCGGCTTCAGACGCTCCTCCAGGGTGTTGATGATGTCCTGACACGCACACAGTACTCACATGTTTGGGCCAGTTTTCATTTGTCTAACAAATATTACTACTATAGTAATTCTTAAATGTTCAAATTATCATTTAAGTGTCAGTAGGCTATTTATTGTTTTAATGGGCTGTTTAGTTTGTTTCTAGGATGAAATCTTTCATCATGTTGTTTCAGAAACAAAAACAAGAAGGTGGAAGAAGTACTCCGATCTTCTATTTAAAGTAAAAGTACAGTGTAGAAATACTCTTGTTACAGGTAAAAGTCCTGCATTCAAAATCGTAACTTAAGTAAAAATACAAAAGGACAAGCATCAAATATACTTAAGGTACCAAAAGTAAAAGTACTCATCATGCAGAACGGCCCATTTCAGAATTTTATATATGTATATATATATATATATATATATATTTGCTTCTGAAACGCGGTGAGGGAGAAGTATAAAGGGAGATAAAATGGAATTCCTAAAGTACCTCAATATTGTTAAGTACAATGGCCGAGTAAATGTACTTGGTCACTTTCTACCACTGATTTTGTGGCCTATTTTGTGTCATCGGTCTGTCTGCCTCTCGTGGCCCGGACTACAGACTGAAACGGGCCGTACGCAGATACAATACTCCACATGTATCACAGAGGAACACGGTGATGGGAAGATCTTTGTGCCGTAAATCGAGCCTTAATTTTGAAGCGGTTGCCTGTTTCCACTGTAAATAAACTGAATGATGAGTCGGTGCGTATCTGATCACTTTCTTCAGTCAGGTGTGTGGGTGTGTTCTGGCTTACCTGTAGCTTCTCGATGATGTTCTTGTAGTCCCAGGGGTTGCTGGGAGGGGTGGTTCTGGAGCGGGAGGAGGCCTTGTAGTTGGGGTTGGAGCGGGACAGGGAGCTGAGAGCGGACGTGGCCAACATTTTGCTGATCTGACCCTCCAGCTCCGAAGGAAGAGCGATGGAGCGACTCTTGGCTGAAAGAAAGAGAAATATATATGTACGCGGTGATGGGTAACAGAACTTGTTAATCTGTTGTCCTTTAGAAGCAGAGACCATCAAATATAAAGGTAAAGTACTCGGTCATTGTTAGTTATTATATATTATGCTACTAGATTACTGACGCATGTTAATGGTGTAGCTAACTTACGTACGCATTGTATTTTATCGGCTTGTTGTAAGTTTTTTGAACCTGCAAAGTAACTGCAGGTGCGTCATAAATGTGGTGCGGGGAAAAGTACAACGTCTCCCTTTGAGATCAGAAGGAGAAAGAAGCGTAAAAATCAAACACACCCAACTACCAACATTTACTCAAGTACGACTCTGAGTTACTTGTACTTCACGTACTTCCCGCCGCTGGTTGTGTGTGTGTTACCTGTCATAGCGAGGGTCTTGATGCACGACTCCACCTGTCCTCGGTACTGCTGCACCCAGGGACAGTCCAGCAGCCTGGCAGACGACTGGAGCAGCCGAGTCACGATGGTGTGATGAGTCTGAGGGGAAGAAGAACACCTACAGGTGATCTGCCTGCCGTCACCGTAGTGACACCCGAGCCAGGCGGTGGAGGGAGGACGCGCGCACAGCCGCCACGCGGCGTTTTATTTGCAGTTTACGTCAAACTGTTCGGGCGGGTTTCGGTGACGTTGTGAAAAAAAGAAAAGCTGCGCTCGGCCCACAGCTGACGGTCACCTCCAACCGTGAGCTCTCCGGAGGAGCTTCTACCTCTTACTGGTACAGGAAGCTCCTCCCACGGACAAACCACAGTTAGTTCATAATCCATCAAGACGTTAAATCAACATTTCGGTGTAGAAACTACTTCTAATCATTTTTCTGAGTGTCAGGATACAGAACTATTAATGTAGGTTGTTTTTAAATAAAAAAATAAAAATAAAGATTACTCCCTGAAACAATGAAAACCCCGTCTGCCCCCAACATGGTACAGTCTGAGTCCCCTCCACTTTAAAGCCCATTGGATGCTCTCACTTCCTGCTTGGCAGTTTGGACCAATAGCCGGCCGGATGGGCGCTCATTGACAAACGTTTGGTTAATTAAAAGTCAAATTAGAATATAATGTATCAGTAAATTAATTGAGTGGTTATTTCATTAACAGTGTAACTGGTGACAGTACGCCCTCTTTTGTTTCGCCCTGGGTGTCGCCTCTCAGGCTACGTGAGCCTCCCTGACCGTCTGACAGGTTGCTACAGCGGCAACGACAAACGACACCGCGCACCGTGACGTCCGTGCGTCTTATTTTGAAAGAGCCTGTTGGAGGCGTGCTTCCGCCTCCTCTGAGTGTTCGGGTAAGAATATGTGTTTTTATTTTTTTAGAGTTAACATTTTCCACATTAACCAGAGGCGAGGCGGTAGAAGACTGCAGTTTCTAGCAAATACAACATTAAGTATGAAACAGAACTGTGACTTTACGTAGGTTTAGTGCCTTAATAATGCGGCATGTTTACACTGCATTTATGGCATCACTATGTGTAATGTTTGCACTCGTAAAAATGCTGGAAGTAATTCACATTTTTGATCGGAGCACCTCGTGAACCGGCGGCCTTTGTATTGAAAGGTGTCACCAAAGTGCATCATGCTCCTGACCTGCAGGGAAGTGCTGTTCTCGGAGAACGGGGAGCTGAAGAAGGCGTTGATGGTGTCGAAGACCACGTTCATGATGTACTTCTCCAGGACGGGATCAGACAGACGCTTCTCTCGTTTCTTACAAACCTGCAGGAGAAAAACACAACGTTTCTGTGTGTAACCGACTGTCGTTCCAGCAGCGACGGTCACCGGCGCCGAGCGGTTACCGTGGCCATGTCCACTGTGAAGTCCTCAAACAGGTTCCAGATGTGGTTGGACGTGTAGATTTCCTTCATCTCCACCTCCGTGTCCACGTAACAGTGGTTCACAAAGTTCACATAGGCCACCTTCACCTGGAGACACACACACACACACACACACACACACACACACAAAGTGCTTTACAGCTTCAACTGGGGCCCTTTGGGGCCGACAGGACGTCACCGAGGCGGAAAGTAACCACGTACGTTTAGCCACTTCATTACAGTGATGAAGCCGTTAATGCATCAATAATTAGAATCCAGGAGCAGAATGTATATTACTCTGAAATCGGCCATTAATGAGTACTTTTACTTTTGGATACTTTAAGTAAAGTTTCATGCAAATACTGTATTGTATTTGAACGCTGGACTTTTACTTGCAACGTAGTATTTCTCCACTGAGGAATTACTACTTTTACTTTAAGAGATAATCTCAAACATTTTCATTTAAATAAGTCTGTCTATCGCTGCATGAGGTCACACAGTGGTGACGGAGCCTCTGGCCCTGTGATGAAGTTACTGCAGTACTTACACACCTGCAGTATTACGAACTGGGTGTCTGTGGCGACATTCCCGGGAAAAATGCTGCATTAAGTTGCTGCTGCTGCAGCTCCACATTTAAAGCATTTAACTGCCAAAACGTCTTCAAAGACAAGACGACGGACATTTCCGGTGTTTGCTGACAGCGGATCAGTTTGAAATGTAGCAGGGAGAAACGGGAGGAGCCACGGTGAGCGGTTCGATGAAGAGCCGCACACCTCCAGCTTCTCAGCCAGCTAACCGACTCCTCTCACTGTGCCCAGTTAGAAAACCTTCCACTCATTGGGACAGCCTCACCCAAACCCCAACCAGGACCTCGGAAATGACGTTTTGCCTCATTGGGACGAAGCTTTGGTCCCCGACAAGGTCAGTGTTTTACCCCCCCCCCCCATTCAGTACCTCGGTGATGCAGTCCTCGTGCGTCACCACCCGCACCACGTCCTCCAGAGGCAGCAGCGAGGTGCATTTGATCTCGGTGTAAACGTTTTTCCCCTCAGCGCAGGCGGCTAACAGCTCCACCAGAGAGATGTGATACCTGCAGAGCGCGAGAAGGGATTTTCATTTCGTGAAAATTGATATTCTGCATAAAAAAACTAAACACAGCAGTAATGATGCATAAACACGTCTGACGGTCTGAGGTCAGAAGTGACACAGGAAACGTTTTGCTGTTTGACCATTAAGACAAAATCACTGACTAATTAAATGTATTATTAAATATTTTAATTTATATAAAAACACACAATAAAGGGATCTCTACACATTCGCCCGAACACCACCGAACGATTAAAAAGGCGGCAGCGTCTTTCACCGAGTTGCCACGGTTACCTGAGCGGGCTGCTCTCGCTGACCCCCTCCCTGCTCTCCGCCATCAACCGCAACATGACGCTGAAGGAGGCCTTGTCGTTGTAAAACACGACTACGTCCTCGCCGGAGTTGGTTAACTGCGGGGAGACGACGGGACATTACGTCACCGCACAAACGTAGCGAGTCGTTCTGAAAACAAAGCGCCGCGTCTCGTCCTCGTCCTCACCTCCGTCATGATCATGTCCTGGCACTTCTTGACGTACTTGCCCTCGGCCTTGATGATGGTGTGGAGGAAGTTGAGGTACTGAACGTGGCGGCCGTGCGTGGCCAGGCAGTGGATGAAGTGCTGCAGGACGCTCTCCGAGATCTCGCTGCACAGCTGGTAGTTGTTGCTGAAGATGTGCTGCACCGTCTCCGCCTCCAGCAGCTACAGACGCAGCACGAGATGATCAGAATGCAGCAGCTGTCTTCACTTTTGCTCTTTCACATGAGTTTTTGGACAACACAAACCAGCAGAGGTTACGATTTGAATTGGGTGCAGATGGTCAGTGGGAGATATTTCATCTTTGTGGGTGTTACTGTATTAAAGTACATGAAAGTGTGTCGTGTCTTCAAGTGTGAGCAGGGGAATTTGCAGGTATGTGCGAGGAGGAAGAGGAGAGAGAAGAAGGCAGAAAAAAGTCATAATAATGACAAATTAATTCAAAAAGTAAATATATATATACACATATATCTACATACAATGTGGTGAAAAAGAGATTACATATGTGCACATATCTATATAATAGTACCAATGATAAGGGCTACAATCATATGATTAATTCTTCAGTGATTCATTTAGTCCTTTAGGTTGAGAAATGTCAAAAATAGCTCTGACCAATGTAATCATGATGTACAACTTTGAAAAGCACACTAACCTTAGCCTTCGTCAGACAGTCCAAACAATCATTTAAAATCATAGAAGACAGACAAGCCCCTCATCTGAGAAACCTGAAGCACTTTTGTGATATTGTTACTTGATAAAATTAAATGACTGAAACTAGTAATCGGCCGTCAAAACGGTTGTTGGCTCATTTTCCATCCAGCCTCTGATTAATGGACTAACTGTTTGGACCAGAGAATAGTGATGGCCGAGAGACCTCGCAACAGCTACAGGCCAAACGGCCATGAAAAGGTTCTCGCTACTTTATCCACAAAAGAAGGGTTTCTGACCAAGCATTAAAATCTCACCTCTGCTTGAGCCACAACAGACTCCCTCTTTGTACCGCTCTCAGAGGTGCTTCCAAACAGTGTATATCACTTTCACATGATTCAATATTTCTAGATGGAGGTGGAACTGGTTGGTTTGGCAAAACTACATCTGGTTAACTACCCCCCTCCTCTAAAGGGCAGCACACTGGGGGAAAACAGTGGGACCACTGATACTGTTGATATCCCTGAGGTAGAACCCTTTAGGTCTTAATGACTCCGTGACCTTTCCTCCAAGCGCCGCCTTCAAAATAAACGTGACATTTTTAGCTCCACTATTGGTAAGAACAGATAAATAATCAGGACGTAGTTTGTTCTGTCCAACTCTTTTCATATTATGGCTGCAATAAAGACTGCAGCCTGAAGGGGGCACTACACCGTTAGTGCTGGTTCATTTCCTGCTAATCAACCGAGCGGTTATAAAAGCAGTGTACCCCGGGGTTGAGGAAGAGATTGAGGTTCTTGTGCAGCAGAACCTGGTTCTCCTGGTTCCCCATACAGAACTTCTGTAGGAACAGATGAGTGTATCTGATGATCTCCTGCATCTTCACGTCATTCTGCAGACAGAGAGGGGGGAGAGAGGGAGAGAGAAGAGGGCTTTGTTTTGGCTTTTCTTCATTTTGCCGAGAACTTTTCGAACTCTAACGGGGCTACCAGGAACAGGAACACTGCCAGAAAGGGTCCGGGGGCCCAGAGCCTTTGTACAAAGTGGCTTTTTGTAACATTTCTCCGTCAATTTTAAGTCTATTTATTTACTGTATAGAGCCTTTAATCATAATCTAGCCTCAAGGATTTAACAGAGACAGAAAAAAATCTCAACTAGATCTGACCAGTCAGTAACTAAGTAACTAACCAGTCTAAAAAAGCAGCAGCAACCTCCACCAGTCAATCTCCAGATACTCTTGGAATCAATCAGCCAGCGGCTCAGTGAATCTGTTAAGATGCTCTTATTTTGGCGGTAAACATTCTCACCAGGTCGTAGGACACCTGCAGCAGGTCCAGCATGACTTTATGAGCTCCCATGTTCTTCAACAACCTCTGCTGCTTCTTCCAAACTCCACTGCTGCACATCTTATTCAACCTCTCCAGGATCTACAGAGGAGAGCGAGGGCGGACACGGGGAGGCAGAGTGATGCAGACATTTGCTAAATAAATTCTCTTTCGCTCTTGAGATTTATATTTTGGTCAAACTGCGAGCAGTTCATCAAACTGCTTAATTTGCCATGTTTGACATTAATTGTGCCCCATGGTAAGGTTCCTGCTGACTAACATACGTGCAATTTACTTTCCACTCAATGTCTCATTTCATAAAGTAAACTTGTGCCAAATTAAGCTGAACGAGTGTCTGAAATTTGTTGTCGAAGTGATAATATTTAAATATACTATACTGGAAATCACGTTTCAATGAAGTCAAAGAAAATATGTCTAAGTGCATCGCAATGCCAATTCAAATTCATTAAATATATACAGAATATAGTAAAAGACATATAGTTCAGGCTTCACTAGTCACTTAAAGCTGTTCACTTACAATCCCACGCATTATTACTGTGTGGACGAAAGGAGAAACATAGTAGGTAACAGGTACCTGCATGTTCATGCTAATGCTTATTAATTCGTGATGGGAGCCAAATAAACAAGTGACATGTGAGCACCTGGTCCTCCTGGACTCGCAGGTGCTGCCTTTTCACGATTATTTATGACATGACGTCATGGTCACTGAAGTGACGCGGTTATACAGCAGTTACCAACAGTAAAATCATATCGTGGTGCAATTCGATGCAAAATATAAAACTTTTATTGCGAGTTTTATCGCCGTTTCCCGTAACATATGGGGTCTGACTGATAACCGGAAAATAGTCAGTTAACGTCAACGGAATCTTGTGTAATGAAACCTAGTTTACGACTCCAGGAACTAGGCCGGCCCTTAGTAACGACCTAGGTTTCTAGTTCCTGCTGAGTCCGCAGGCTAACTTGAGCTAATGCTTTCTTGAGATCGCGGGATTCCCCAAACTGAATAAATACCACACATATAAACACAAAACTGCCTTGCTAGCTCAATGTTGTTGTAACAAAAGATATCTGATGAAAAGCATGTTTTTTCCACGGACACATTTAGCCGCGAACTTCACGTGTATTTTAAGCTAGCTAGCGCCGCGTCAGCGACTCACCGGCGCCGCGGACGGCAGAGCGGAACATCAAGCCCGAACAGTTCCCGTGCGACCCGAACATCTCCAATAACTCCACGGCGTCAAGATGAATGTAATCGTTTCCAAAGTTCATAACATGTTTTAACTACCGAAATATTCTGCTCCGCACCTGGCGGAGTAATACATTCAGTGAAGAGCGCGGTGTGTCGTCATGCTGATTTGAGCGTGTTCTAAATTGACCAATCAGATTGCTTGGTCGGAACTACTTGTTGTATAATAAAGATTAATGGGCCTAACACTGAGTCCTGGGGAACCCCACAAGTATACTTCGATAATTGTTTTGGAAAAGGAGGTTAAAGAGGTGATAAAACGGTACCAGTCCAGCTTGGAAGGGGAGAAGGAAAAGCAGCAATCAAGAAGAATGGAATGGAGATATCATCAAATACAAAGGTCAGTCATAACAAAGAGCTATAAAGAAAGGAACAGAAGGAAGGAAATCATCATAACAAGACTCAGATTGGATCACACACGATTAAATGGAACTATGTTTGTTCTGGGGAAAATAAACAGTGACAAATGTAGGAACTATGACGTCATAGAAAATGTGGAACGTATATTGAATGCAATATGTATAAAGAAGAAAGAAAAAGGTTACATAATAAAGTCCGAGGGGCAGGATGGGAGTGGAATCTGATGGGGATACTGGGAACAGGAGAGGGGGAGGGGTGAGGCAATTTTTACTTTCTTATGTGGCACAAGGCTGGTAGGAAGAAATGTAGTAAAATGACATAATGTTACACACTCTTGTAAAGTTGTTTGCAATTCGCCAGAAAATCGAGAGAAGAAGAAAAGGCAGTTGCGCTTCAACAATGGGATTGCTAAACCCAAATTATACAACAAGAAAAGGGTCGGCCTACTTGCTTGAGTAGTAAACTAGGTTTCATTACATAGGATTCTACTGACATTGGTTTGATTTGAACAAACTATAACTGTAATCACACAACTCATTAACAGAGCAAACTTACAATAAATAAAGTTAAAAAAGAGAGTAAAATAAACTTCTGGGAGTGATACTGGAAGCCACATCTAAATTATTCAAAAGCACTTTTATCTAAGACTCCTGCACTGCGTTTCAAAAATAAGTATTTCCAAAGTCAGGCTTCATTATACACGTTTTACTTTTCACTAATACTTCAGTACATTACTTACAGTGTGGAAGTATGGAGCAAATACAAATTCAGTTTTCTTACGACAAAAGAGAGCCATAAGAACTGTGCCCAAAACTATTCATCAAGAATCAATGAACCCGCTGTTTTTTAAAGTCAGAGGGTTGGAAGAATTTAAAGCAAATAATGTATAAAGTAAAAAACTCCTCCCTAAAAGCATCCAAAAGTTGTTTAAAACAAGAGAAAACCAATTTGATTTAAAAGTAATTGTTTTGTGATGTCTATTAAATAAAATAAAAACATTGTATTTCAGTTAAAGGTCTGAATTCATGAAACATTTGTAGTGAAGCACTGAAACATTACAGCACTCTTTTTAAAGCGGTCTGAGGATGGAAGTGTGTGGGCTAAAACTTGGGGCAAACTCGTTGAATATAAACGTAGCAAGTTCCAACTGTCAGATTAAAATTGTAAGATACCTATGAGTGGAAGTCAAGCGTATCAGAATGTACAATGATGCTCCAGTCACAAGACTAAAAGACCGAAAAGATGGCGACTCTATAACCATGAACCAACAGCACGCTTCCAGAGGTGAGAGCAGTAAAAATGGACGGGATGAAAATTAATTTTGATTGACAAATAAATTCCAATGGGGAGGGTTTGCATGATTCGCTGGCAAAGCTTGTGATTGAGAATAGAAATTGTTTGAAAGCTGAACTCATTCAAAAGGTCAAGGAAGTCCAAGATAATTCGGACTTGGAGATTGGTCCCGTAGTGGCAACAACTGAACGATCGATCAGACGAAAGAAGACAATTGTTTTGATTGGCTGAACTTTAGAATGTACTTTTACACAAATCGTGGTCTATGGATCGTGTCCTTCTTTTCTTACAGTGTAGTCATGTTAGGAAGGGATCACTTATTAGCTGGTATACTTACTTAGGAGGAATTTATTGTATAGACTACAAAAGATTCAGACCTATCCTTTAATTTTCCTCTTTATTTGCTGTTATCCAGAGTGATTATTAGGAAAATATTATTAAATGTAATTATTCTGAGCAATGAAAGCCACCATTGCTGAAGAGACAAAGACAAGAGCACATTAAGGGACCTCATCAACAGAAAGAAGACATCACAGTCCTGCCCACATTGATTGATTGATTGACAGGTGATCTGTTGGAAGTGCACTGCAGAAACACCACAGCAGAGATGGAGACCAAAAAACCCCCAAAACAGATAGACTAGTGTTCTCACCTCTTTGACTTTCTGGTAGTTTTCGTTGCCTTTCTCCAGTTTGTCCTTCTTGGGCGTCACTTCATCTGATGCCCCCTGGAGGATGCAGAGGGTAAGACAGCATATGCAGTTCTCAAAACAAAATACCCCCCCCCCCTTCCAAACAGAAGTTGACACTGAAAGATGAAGTCAAATTAAATGGCAATTCAGTCTGATTCTCAGGCTGAGCCAGAAACCAACTGGCTTATTGCTTGTTAATTTGTTGTTTTAATAGTTTGCTATGCAGTAGAATTGTGTATACGATGTATGACAATGATAAAATGGTGATATAAAGACATTTTTAGAGCATTTCACCTTTATTTCACAGAAAAACTAAAGAGAGAGAGGTGACCAGCAAAACAATAACCCAAGCCCAATCTGAACCCAGCACCCGAGACACCAGCAAGCCCCACACCAACGTTCAGTACAGTAAGTTCAAAAACAAGGATGCGTAGGTTAAAAAAGCATCTTTTTAGTTTCTGTTTAGTAGTTAGGATTTTTTTATGAGTAATAGTCTCATTATTAATAAATGTTAATCTTCTACCAAGAGAATGGTTCTTGTGCTGGATTAAGTAGTGACTTTGAGTTAGTTAGTTTGTTAGTGGTTATACGCAGTTAGTTCTTCTACAGTTATTTTTTAGCAGCTTGGAATGAGGACGACACTGACTAGTGTAAAAGAATGGAAGTCTTTGGGAGTTAGACAATAATCGTGAAGTAACATTGACCTCAGCTCCACGTATGAACGCTCTCTCAATCTAAAGCTGTATGCCGACGATACTGCACTTTTCACCACCTCCTCATCTCTCTTCTTACTCGAACTTAGCGTACTTTTGCAAAAACCTTTTAGTCTGTGTCCAATTTAAAAATAAAAAGAGGAAATAGTTGTGGCAGGAACATAAACATTTTCATGTCCAGGCACTCAGGTAGATTTTGGTGAAGAAAAATGCATTACTTAGATGTCTAAACACTCGTTGGCCTACACAAGCGTTCATCAGGTTGTCAAAAAAGAAGAATGACATTGGCGTGACCATGAATATTGCAGTTGATATTATGTATGCCATCAGTAGGTCACATTAAAATCCTTGCAAACAGAAAACTAAAACAAAGAAAGCTGTATATATATATATATGATATATGATAAGCAATATACATACTATGCACATTAAGAACAGAAGAATTAGATTTGTAAAAACATGCTGGTAAATCTCACATTAGAAGCAAACCATAAACATTTGACTTATTGTGACTTATCTTTAAAAGACATAATAATAGACCCTCATACAGTGAGTGGAATGACAAAAGTCTACAAAAATCCACGTAAATGATTATGACATCGCTGTTTTTGAGAACTTTTCAAACGTGAAAAAACCGAACTGGACATATGTGGGGAAAGGGGGACAAATTAATTTCCTATACGTCAACTCTGTTGTTTGACACCTTGATGAAGGTTTGTTAAGGTTGATTTGCATTGGTTTATTTTTTTAATTATTTAGCTGCTTTAATACAGGATGTTATTACCCCACAATCTCCCCAATATATGTTCAGACCACATCCTGGGAACTTTACATCTCCACATGTGCTCCTCAGACGTACTCAACACAGTTATTTTACCTTTTCAGAATTGAATGCCTATTATGAAAATAAAGGTGAAATTAGCCATGTTTTTGCCCCTCACCTCTCCTTTCTCCTTCTTGTCTTTCTTCCCGTCCTCTCCACCTGAGCCCTTCTTCTCCACCCACAGCTCGGATTTCTCCACCAGCGTTCGGAGGCGATCCAGATCGGCCTTGATCAGCTTGTAGTTCTCCACATCATTAGCCGAGATGAGCAACTGGACCTGCAGACGCACAGAGAAACATTTGGAACGGCCACAATGGAAATAAGTTATCCGTTAACTTTATTGTGTTATCCTCGACATTTTCAATGAATATGTTTTTGATGCAGTGTATGTATGATCTGTTATATGTATATTTTTTGGATGGGTCAAATAAATCAAATGAAATCAAAATGAGTGTCCTGCCAACAGGGGGTTGGTAGGTCAATCTGTTGTTGCAGTTCTTCCATTCCACTGATTCAAAATGATTCAATTCAATTCAATTTTATTTATATAGCCCAATATCACAAATCACATTTGTCTCAAAGGGCTTCACAATCTGTAACATACGACACCCTCTGTCCTTAGACCCTCGATTCGATTAAGGAAAAACTACCCAAAAAACCCTTTTAACAGGAGGGATCCCTCTCCCAGGACGGACAGACATGCAATAGATGTCGTAAGTACAGAATAGATTTATAGCATCAAAACTATAACATATACAGCCATGATGGCTAACTATAAGCTTTATCAAAGAGAAAAGTCTTTAGCCTATT
>CM022479.1:29671575-29687564 GCA_011952105.1 Coreoperca whiteheadi
GGTGTGCTTCGATGAGTCATCGTTAACATAAACAAACTGAGATCGGTCTGATAGATAGGATTTAAACCAGCTTAACACAGTTGCTTTAATTCCAATTAAATGTTCCAGTCTCTGTAATAGAATGTGATGGTCAATGGTATCGAATGCAGAACTAAGTTCTAATAACACAAGTACAGAGACAAGTCCACTGTCTGATGCAAATAAAAGGTCATTTGTAATCTTAACCAGTGCTGTTTCTGTGCTATGATGCACTCTAAAACCTGACTGGAAATCCTCAAATATACTATTGTTATTTAGAAAGTCACATAACTGATTAGCAACAGTTTTTTCAAGGATCTTAGAGATAAAGGGAAGGTTAGATATAGGTCTATAGTTGGCTAAAACCCCTGGATCGAGTGTGGGCTTTTTAAGGAGAGGTTTAATAACAGCTACTTTAAAAGACTGTGGTACATAACCTGTCAGTAAAGACAGATTGATCATATCTACAAAAGACGTACTAACTAATGGTAGAACATCTTTAAGCAGCCTAGTTGGAATTGGGTCTAAGAGACAGGTCGAAGGCTTAGATGAAGAAATTGTCGACGTTAGTTGAATAAGGTCGACAGGAAAGAAGCAGTCCAAGTACACATCAGGTTTCACAGCTCCCTCCAACGCCTCTATGCTTGAAGATCGGTTGGCACCAGCTGAGGGCAGGACGTGATTAATTTTCTCTCTAATAGTCAAAATGTTATCATTAAAGAAGCTCATGAAGTCGTTACTGCTGAGGGCTACAGGAATGCATGGCTCAATGGAGCTGTGGCTCTCTGTCAGCCTGGGTACAGTGCTGAAAAGAAACCTGGGGTTGTTCTTATTTTCCTCTATTAGTGATGGGTAGTAGGCTGCTCTGGCATTACGGAGGGCCTTCTTATATATTTTAAGACTATCTTGCCAGGTTAAACAAGATTCTCCTAGATAGTTGGAACGCCATTTTCTTTAACGTTTTCGTGATGTTTCCTTTAATTTGTGGGTTTCAGCGTTATACCATGGAGCTACCCTTTTTTGTTTTATTATCTTCTTTTTAAGAGGAGCAACAGAATCAAGTGTCGTTCGCAGTGAACCTGCAGCACTATCAACAAGATGATCAATTTGGGACGGACTGAAATTTGCATAAGAGTCCTCTGTTATGTTAAGACATAGCATTGAGTTAAATTCAGATGGAATTTCTTCCTTCTTCAGATTTGATAATGAAATGCTATCAGACTCCAGCCCTAAAGCAGTTGTAGTCATATTGCCCCTAGCTAGTACTACACTCTTAGAAAGAAAGGGCTCTTCAATGGTTGTTTTAAGATTAAGGGTTCCATTAAAAACCCATTCCATCCAACAAACCCTTTTTAGAAAAAAGAGTTCTTCAAGGAAGGTTGAAAGCATGGGTGTTAAAATATCCTCACGATCAATTAGCTGTGTGACGGCCCACATTTCCCATCATAGCTAGTGCTGGACTGAGTAGTTTGTTAAGTCATCTTTTTCATTTTCTGACATGACACGAATGTGGTATGAGCTCTTCATAACGTATGAACAAAGGGGTTGGAATCAGCCTCTGAAACAATGAAATTTTTAAGTGTACTTTAATTTTTTTTTTGTGTTTTGTAAGCCAATTTATGTGGTCATAACAAGTGCTGAACAATACAGATTGCACAATAAGTGTATCGCCCGAACAGGACCTTGAACCCTGGACTCTCAGATTAAAGGTCTGACGCTCTGAGCTATCCAGGCTCTATGACTCAAATTCTAGCTCAGACAGGCAACAAAACACAGTAACAGTACTTCCCATAATGCACAGCTGTGTACTGTAGGTCCTGAATGGAGGGGTGTGTTATAAATGACTTCTTTGTTCAATAGTGAATTGATGTCTGCTACTGATTAGGTTATTTATTCAACGAACTCTGGGACACTGATGAGTCAGTGACCTGAGACACAATTCCCAGGCAGTGCACGATAATGACGTCAAACATAATATACAGAATCTAGTTAGGCCGAAGTTGAAAGAGTCCATGAAAAAAAACACACAAAAACATGGAACTGCCATCCATAAAAAGAAATCTTTCTCACATTTTCCTCACTATAAACAGAACAGTCACAGTCACACGTTTTCTCATGATGGCAAGAAATATATAATATATCCCATTATACTGAGAAACGTATCAATGGGAAGATAAGAGTGAGAAGGTAAAAAGAGTAAAAGCATTACGTTTGTTAATGAGGTCTGGCCCACTACAGGAATAGCAAATTAAACT
The DNA here is from genome assembly GCA_011952105.1 of Coreoperca whiteheadi. Taxonomy (NCBI): domain Eukaryota; kingdom Metazoa; phylum Chordata; class Actinopteri; order Centrarchiformes; family Sinipercidae; genus Coreoperca; species Coreoperca whiteheadi. The sequence goes on from CM022479.1 coordinate 29,673,849, forward strand.
AATAAGAGATAAGTTTGATCATGTTAGGCCAGCAGTCAGTATGAAATCACACCTTCGTTTAACTGGTATACGTAATATTAAGTTTACTATAAGACACATCTGTGAGACGTTCTGTAGAAAGATTAGGTGTTACTGTCAATATGTATGCAGCATATTCTAGATGCTCCCTGCTGTTATTTTTCCTTTTCCCTTCCTGTGTATCCTTCATTTTCTTTCCTCCTTCACTTATTGTGAAGCAGTTCAGCTTGAAAGTGAGACTTTTAGAGAAAAAGGTAGTATATTTTGGCTTCTGGTTGATAGTCATTTCCCACACCAACAACGTGAACGCTTTTAATCCTGTGTGTGTGTGTGTGTGTGTGTGTGAGCGCGTGGCGAGCACCTGTTTGAAGGTGTGCAGCACTTCCTGTCTCTGGCTGAAGTGTCTGAAGAGCAGCTGCAGGGCTCCGGACACCAGAGGAGGGTAGTCGTGCATGGTGAGGTGGGTCAGCACCCGCAGGAACATGCGACCGCCTTCATCATCCACCTCCAGGATACTGTTCCCCTTACTGAACACACACACACACTAAATATTTAATATCTATATATAGATATATATATGTGCTTCTTAAAGGTTGCAGGTTTGGAATAAATATGTACATTTAGATGTACAGAATTACATACCCTACTCCAAACATAGCCTCTGCCTGCTCTCCAATGTGCTGTAGGTTGATGGCGGCTGAGGAGGGACAAACACACTGAGGTTAACAAACAACAGGAGGGAATTTGGTTGGAGGTTATTCACGTACACACACACACACGGGTTGCTTTGACAGCAAACACAGGAAGCACATTTGGATCACTTTAAAAAGGTACGTCTTAACAAACATGAGATGGAAACAGGGGGAAGAACAGAGCTTTTCCAGGTTCTACCTGTCGCCTCCATGTTGCCTGGACCGTCTGGAAGCATTGGGAGAAGTAACAACACACTCCTTTACTAAACACTGCAGGATGGGCGTTGAGGTCACACACATGAACATTTTAAAAAAATGCCAGATAGTAATTACATTCTGGCAAAAGTTTAATTTCCCTTTATCTATTCAGGTAAACCTCTTGTCGGAATAAAATCTCTTTTTCAATAGAGACCCGGCCAAGAGGGCAGCATAAAAACACTGAAACAACTATAAATACAAACGACACAAACCGACACACCACAGGAGTGTTCACACAATATCTAGTTAAAATGCATGTAACGGAAACGGGGAAAAAACGTGGTGTAAACATTGCCTCTAGATGCTTTTAAGTTTTCTTAGAGCTTTTCCAGGTTCTACCTGTCGTTTCCATGTTAGCTGGGACGTCAGGAAGCACTGGGAGAAGTAACAACACACACCGTTACTATACACTGCAGGATGTGTAATATAGTAATTAAATTCTGGCAAAAGGTATGTAAAATTTAATTTCCCTCTATCTTTTCAGGTAAACGTCTTGTCGAGATTCAAATCTCTTTTTCAATAGAGACCCGGCCCAGAGGGCAGCATAAAAACACTGTTACTACAGTAAACACAAACGACACAAACCGACTAAGACAACATCCAGTTAAGGTCAGGTGTGATTTTCTAAAATCTAAAATAAAGTATGAACAATAAACCTAAAAGCAAACAATGTCACAACTTAAAGCAGATAAGGATATTGTCATGAGCTACAAAGTACCCTGTAGCTTTACACATGGAACTGTACAGTGTTACAGGGTTACATGGAGGGTGTGGGGAAGTGAAATGTTCTGCATATGAACAACGATGGGGTAAAGAATGGGGTAAACGGAAAGGATTCAACACTCAAAACACACCCAAAAAAAAAGAAAGGGCATCTGAATTCAGTAGCAAATTGCTACTTTTTATGTTCTGTTTATGTATGTTAAGTTAAAAACGGTAAAACTGAGTGATAAACGTAGAAAGTGAAAGACTGAAAGAGTGTGTTTCCACTGGCTCCGTGAGCGTACCTGCGTGCTCCATGTTAGTGGTGGCGTCAGCGTCGGCCATGGGATAAACGTCCACAAACTCCTTCTTGAACACAGACAGCAGGAAGGAGAGGCGGTAGTCTAGACGAACGTTCAGGATGAACTGTTGAAGAGCAGAGCTAGGCTGAGCGAGAGCTGCACATTTTCGTGTTGAAATAAGAGTCGAACGTAGGATCCATTTACAGCACCGGGGCCGTTCATGTTTGTCAGGTCAAAGATGGGGCTACGTCGTCTCCACACAGGGAAGCATTTCTCAGTTTAGACGTGCTTTATTAGAAATCAGCTCTGACACCAGCTCATTGGCTAATCCCAATAAGAGTAGTCAGCTGGCATGTGTTACCTAGCGTTAGGTTGCCTACGGTAACATTGGTAACGGAATCTGAAGAAAACAAACAAAACAGTTTTGTACAGGATTTAAATCTAAATATTTCTACATTTTGATGAATAAACGGCACTGTCCTTGGATATTTTCTAAATGTAGTACAGAGTGATTTAGTTTGGATTTAAAAAATAATTGGCTAAAATATCTATTTTTAAATGACCTGTAACGTTGTCAGTAGTGTACTTCAACGTAAGTAAGTTCATTGGTTTATTACTGATGTCCAGTATTTCATATCGTGTAGTTTCATATAATTAATATACACTCAGTGGCCACTTTATTAGGTACACCTGCAAGTCAACACATAAATTAAGTTTATAACGATCAGTTTTTGTTGACATTGTCTGAAATGTGTAAATTCAGTTATATGTTTATTAATTGAGGTCAAAGTTTAAGGTGGTGTTGTACTGGACTGCATTGTATTGAGAGCTGTTTTTATACTTTGTCCTCCTTATTTACATACATGAGGGGGTCACAATATTAGAAACACCTCTCAATATAATCACTAATTATGACCTCAGTGCTAAAATGTATGATTGAATTAACGCCTCTGACAGTGTGAAAACAACCTGAACATTATAGGCATCATAAAGGTAGACAGTTGTATTGGATTGTACAGCTGTACCTAATAAAGTGGTCACTGAGCGTGCATTTCGTATAACTAATCTGTCATATTACTTACCTGTAATATCTCCAGTATCTTTAGCTTGGTGTCCATCACTGTCAGATCCATCTTGTCGATACTATCTTTACTGGCTCGCTGTCCGTCAAGCACAAGTCCCGGCCCTCGGGCCCCTGAACCTCCAAATATGGACTGCTTCCTGTTGAGGACCATGGTGGACATAATCTGACCCATCCCATGTATGGAGCGCTTCACGTTCTTCCCTTCAGACAGGGAGGAAAATAGCATTGGTCTGTATTATTACCTTACAACATTGGACTTGAAAAGAAAACCAAACAACCTGGAACCCTGGAAGAAACCCTCTGATCAGAGGACGCCAGCTGCCGGTACACATAGAAATTATAATTGTAAACGTACATAATACATTCGTAGATATGAGTTGACATTACACAATAGGGCCTTGTAGGGACATTAGATAAGAGCATCTTTTACACTACAGTTCTGTATTAATCAAAGTAGCCTACAGTCCCTAAACGGTAGGGATTTAAACATTAGAAAGTCTGTAAGTGCTGTCCAAATGCATTCTTCCTGCAGACATACATTAATGAGGACGATAGTGAGCACAACAGACACATCACACCCACAATAAGCTAGTCATCTGAACCGGGACTTGAACCCTGGACCCTCAGATTAAAAGTCTGATGCTCTACCGACTGAGCTACCCAGGCTTCGGCACTGGCGTGGACCAGCGTATCCTGGAGGAAGTGATGTCGCTAAGCCCAAATCCCAATTTACATACCAACAACCCATGAACTATGTGGATAGTGCACTATTTTGGCGGTCATTATACAAAAAATTGCATAATCTTTAGTAGTATCAAGCAGCCATCGCGCAATCTGACATGGCTCAACGTTTATATCACACAGTCTGCAAGATTGGTCTAAAGAATCTTGGTCTTTGTGTCAAACTGTGACCATATTCAATGAACCAGCAAGATCACTGTTACCACACAGTGTGAAGAGACCGTTAAGACAGTCCTCTTCACCCGCACCATCTGAACACTGATAAAATATCCTTTGGAAGAATGCTGCTCATCCGGTAGACTTCTGCAGACTGCGAGAATCTAATCCACGGAGTGCTGAAGCTGCTCTGGAGGCCTGTGATGCAAGCACCTCACTAAAGTTGAATCCAAATGTCCGGACTTCGGGTAATACATTTGTCGATATAGAAAATCAGTTGACATTACACAATAGGGCCTTCTAGGCATGGATCAGTCCCATATTACACAATGAAGCCTATAGTCCCTAAACGGTCGAGGAAAAAACATTAGAAATGCCTTCATCACAAAATAACAGTCATTCAACATAAACCCTATCTTCACAAAGCTAAGGAACGTTACCAAAGCCATCATCACTTACCACGATGAAGACTCTGGGTCATCTGAATGATTAACTAAAGCAAAGGCAACTGGGTTTTTTTCTTGAAGCATTTCACGATAAGTCCAAGAGGACTCTTCACCTCTCCTGGGGGCTCTGGAAGTCTCTTATCATCTACTTACTGCCCCCCTGCCATTCATTCTCAGGCAGTTTCACATACATTTTCACCAATCCACTACACTGATGGGACTCTGACGACTCTCACAAGCCGAAAAGAAAAGAAATAGAAACAGAAAAATATGCAAATGAAAGCAACTAAATCGTGAGTTTGGATAAAATAAAACAAAGTGTAGGTGGTGAGAGAGAGCAGGAGGGGAAGGAAAAAGAGGTCAGTATTTGTTAGTTTAGGTTGACAGCAACCAGAGGAGCGAGTACCTGATCCATCATCATGGAATATGATCCCAGCGTATCCAGGGTTGGGTCTACAGTCGATGATGCCCAGCAGGGTTCGAGTGAGTCTAAGCAGCTCAAAGAAACTGTAGAAACCAAAGTAGATCAAATGTCTGGCCAAACTCACCACCTAGAGAAAGACCAGAAGAAAAAAAAGGGTGTGAGCACAGGAGAAAAGAGGAACAGTGACGGGTGGAGAAAGTTGTAAAATGAGAGAGGAAGTAGAAGAGTGAGGACGAGACCTCGTATGTGAGTTTGTTTTTCTCCTCGTTGTGGAACGGCAGCTCGTCGTTCAGGACGTTGTTGAGATACTCTTCCATGAACACCATTGTGTTGAAGAAACGGTTCTTCTTGTTGTCTCTGCTGTCGTCCATGTTGGAGTCGTAACTGAGGACGACACATATTAGATAAGAAAAGGAAAAGCGATTTGACAACAGCTGCTGACCTGGTAGCCAATGACCCTAAAACATTTCATGTTGTTTCTGTATATCAGATGATCTACTAAAACACACGCATTAGAACGATGAGATAATCATGTTTAGAAACTACAGACAACTGATCCCTGACTGAGCCCTGGACCCTCACATTAAAAGTCTGATGGTGTACCGACTGAGATACCCAGGCTTCACGATAACTATCCTCTGGAGGAAATGTTCGTACAAAGTGAACACATTTCCAGGAAGTGTCCAAAGGGTCCTTAAGAAGACTTTCTGCAAACTTCCAAGGGGTGTGTGTGAAGGGCAGGGTTCACCAGAACAGCTCGAAACTTTAGTCTTATCCATGGAAACGAGTAAAGTTAGAATTTCTAGTGGATAGCTGTTAGCTAAACTGTTATGGCTATAATAAAACCGCTGAAGTGCAGAAGTTATTCATCTTCTGGTACTTATGACGGGTAACAAACTGCTTCATGTCCATTACCACCTCCTTCTGAACTGGAGGGTCAACCATGATTTGTAGCCCGGAAAAACCAAGATGGATTGAAATAAAATTTTTGATCTGGCCATCAGCTATGCAAACAGGTGGCTATGTGTAATGAAACTGGCCTAATGACTAGGGGTAAACAGGGCTTATTAGACTTGTGGACAAAACATGCATGTTCCCAGGAAGTCTGTGAGGCACAGCAGCTTACTAAAAGTTGAATCCAAATATCTGGACTTTGCTGCACTTGCAGACTTATTGAAGACATTGCCAGGAAGCTGCCGAATTACACGATTCATCAAGTGTGCAAGGGTCCTTAAGATGACTTTCTGCAAACTTCCAGGAAGTCCGTTTTTGGGGTGCAGCTAAACCGTTATGGTTAGAATAAAACTGCAAAAGTGCAGAAGTTATTCTTCTTCTGGCATTTTTGGCAGTTAAACTGCTTCAGGTCCATTACCTCCTTCTGGAGGAGGGTCAACCCTGTTTGCAGGTAGCCTGGAAAAACCAAGATGATTGCTATCACATTTTTAATCTGACCAAGAGAGATGCAATTATGTGAAGTCTGCAACTTAATTTGCAACTAAAAGTGTCCTAATAACGTAACATGCATGTTCCCAGGACGTCTGCGAGTGCTGTCCATATGCACCGTTCTTCCTGCAGACATACATGGATGAGGTCGATAGCCAGCACTACAGACACAAAAAAGATGGTCGCCTGAACAGGGACTTGAACCCTGGACCCTCAGATTAAAAGTCTGATGCTCTACCGACTGAGCTACCCAGGCTTCAGTACAAAGTTTCAGTATCAAGCGTCAGGACCAGACTGCCATGGGGGAAATGATAGCACTAAGTCCAAAACCCAATTTATAGGACGATACTCCACGAATTAGGTGGATAGTGGACTATTTTGGTTAGTATATAAGAAATGACATGGACAACGAAACCAGTAAGGCAGGATAGAAACCACACTTCAAAAGATCTGACAAATTCCCATAACACAAATCTACCAACTCTTTGATGGTGATGAAGGTGGGGATTTCTGTCCACAGGCGGGCGAACTTGACAGGTGTCACCAGCTCCTGAGGGTCTCGGTCCACATGGGCGTGCAGCATGAGGCGACAGAAGGAGGCCCTGATGTCAAAAGGCAGCGTCTCGTCCATCATGCACAGGAAGATAAGCTCCACGTCCAGCTGCTTGGAGATCTCGTCTATGGCTAGATACTGACGGTCCAGACACATTCGGGCAAAGAGCTTCAGCTGGTACCTGAGGGTGTCCACAGAGGCACACAGGCTCCATAAGCTTGGTTCCAAAAGCTTCATTTACAATATACAGAAGGTTAATGACGTAATAACCTGTAGTACGTGAGGACGTTCTCATCGTGAGCGTTTCCTTGTCTCGCCTCCTGAGCCAGCTGTCTGATGCCCTTCTCCTGTCTCGCATTGTTCTTGTCTGTCCACACCAGCCACACCTACAGAAAGAGACAAAATCCAACTGATAAGACAGAGATTACTATCCCCAGCTCCATTTTTCAAAGCGGGAAACACGGTTTTCAGTGGCACTCACTTGAATCAATCATCTCCTCTGTTTAACTTCTTATTCTTACGCAACACAGCAACACACACACACACACACAACCGGAGCCGAGAAATCTCTGGGTTTGCAGTATCTAAAAAACAAGCAGATCTACCTCGTCCTCGTCTCCATAGTCATCCATCCCCATGTATTCTCCCTGACCCCCACCAAGGTGTGCCTCCTTGGGGACACGACGTCTGGATGGAAGAAACAGAAATCAAGTGAAATTCTAACACGTTGACCTTAAAAGCATCATTTATAGAATGTAGTGTAAAGCTGCATGTCACATGCATATAACGTAAAGCCCCATTTGGACTGGATTGATTGCTCTAGCGGAGGTGGGGTGACTTTAATATTACCTGCGCTGGTTGGTCATTTTAATCCCGTCCAGAGCATGTATGTGGATAAACCTCCCGCTCGACACCCCGTCCCAGTAATAATTACAGACGCAATTAACAAATGTTTTTCGACGTTTTTTTCCCACGGGAAAAGCTGCTTGCCCTTCTACTTTTTTTCGTCTTTAAATGAGCTGAGTGTGAAATTTCTCTTGTGCATGAAAACAGAGGAGGTCGAACATATAGGGCCTGTTCGGGAACCAGTATGATGACTGAAACAAATAAAGCCATCAGGAGAGCAAGACCCCTAAAAGTTCATCAACTGGTCTGCTGCAATGTCGGCTACAGGTAGTTTACCGCTATTCTCTTTTCATACCCATTTTCTTTTTATATTTAGGGAAATTGGCACCATAAAAGGTATGGTGAATTAGCTGTTAGCAGTTCCTGGATGCAGTGCACCCATGGATGTAAACGACAAAAATCACTGGATTACTTTGACACCGAAGAAAATTGAAAAATGTGATGATTCTCCCGTTCTGAAGCGTCTTTTTTGATTTCTAAGTGGATTCATGAAGTTCTGTCCATTCTGGATGGACATCAGAGATAATGATATCCTCTGGAAGTGTAAGTCACACTGAGTTAAATCAACAAGTGTCTATGTTGACTATGACAATGACTCTGAGAAGGATTGTGATTTCTGACTCACATTCACCTCAAGCAGTATCTATGCCTCCCCTTCAGCTCTCCTGGGGAGGCTTTAGTCTTTTTGCTTTAGTCTTTTTGCTCTGTCTTGCTAAATGTCCACGTCAATTACAGACCAGATCCTGTAATTTCGCGATGGTTAAAACGCCGTCTGGAACGATGAGTTAAATTACCGAGGACCACAGTGAATAATTCATTCCCCACCTCCCCCGGTAACGTTAATCCCGTCTGAATTGGATTTAAGATGATGCAGAAATCACTTGTGATTGAGGGGTCAAAGGTCACCCCTCCCTCCTCACTCTGTCTTGATGAGGATGTCCTGGTTTTTGGGGTCCAGCACACATTTACAAATGAGCTCCTGAGTTACGGGGATGGCCACGTTGTTGGACACACACAGGTCTGACAGGTAGTCCAGAAACCTGCACAAACACACACACAAACACGGTCAAAGATTTAACAGCAACAGCATAATGGCCGCCCCCCCACCCTCCATTTGTACCTGGGCTCTCGGTTCTTGCGGACCAGGCTGACGAAGGTCTCCACCTCGGTCTTGGTGATGTGCTTCTCCAGCAGTTTCCGGTTGTTGTGCAGCAGGGCGGTGATGGTGTCCTCAGCCAGGATGTCATAACCGATCTGACTCTGCATCACACCGAACTGCTTTGCTATATGCTCCTGGAGGTGGGTGAGAGAAAGGGGGAGAGAAAGAGTGAACAAGGGAATCATTAACTTTTCGCTTTCCATCTCCCTTTGTGTTACAACTCTTTTGAAAGGGTAGCGACCCCGCCATCACTAGCATCTCAACCATCAACATCATTAATGAGCTTCAAAATTTATTCTTGACCTTGTAAATAAAGGTTGACATCTTACCCCTAATTCAAGTAAAAAACAATAAATTATTAGCAAAGTTAACTTAAAATTGGATAACTTCAAATTTGATAAAAGATTTTAAAGGTGTGATTTAAAAGACAAATTCTGATCAATAACAATACGTAAATACTACAGTGAGAACATTTAAATTTTAATTGCTGAGGCAGTTGAGAGTCTGTGGAGGTTAGCTAACTCTTTAACATTGGAAAACAGAATGAGCGTGGATTTGTCGTCATTTAACACCAACTTCTGTGGCTTCTGTGGATCTTTGATCATCCGAGTTATCTTAGTTTGGGCGTGACACTTAAAATCTTTAACAGCAAGCCTGCGTTTGAAAGAAGTGAGTATTTAGGAAGCATGGAGGGGTTCTAATGAAATACACCGTTGAGTTGCATTATGGGAAATGCAGGATCCAGCATTTTTGGAGCTTGCCAGGATTCAGTTTGTTTCACTGATAAGAACAGTAGACAACAGTATCATCAGCATAAAATAGTACAATTCATTGGATAAGTTGTCACAACGCTTATTTACATTTATAGAAAAGAGAAATGGTCCTAGTATAGAACCCTGGGGTACGCCCTTTGATACCTGGTTCTTGCGGTAGTCCTCCTGAGAGTGTCGCAGCACTCTGTAGCAGAGTCTGAACATGTACTGGTAGGAAGTGTTCTTCTGGTCTGCCAGCTCTTCCAGACGTAGCAGAGGACCCTCCGTTCCCCCCCGGTCTTTGAAGGGAGCCTTCAGGATGCCAAAGATCTGAGCGCACAATTAAACAGTCATTGACTTTTTCGCTTTCCGCCTCCGTTTCATGATTTCTTTTTAAATTCCTGAGTAATTTTCGGATCATACCTGTTTGAGGATGTTCTGTTCTCTCATCAGTTTCTGTCTCTCTCGGTTGGCTTTGGTCATGGCTACGTCCAGGACCGGCTGACCGCTGTTGAGGACGTCAGCCACAAAGAAAACCACGTCCTCCAGCAGCTTGATTGCAAACCTGACCAACAATAAACAGTGAATATTAACTCTTCCTCAAGGCCTGCCACCCTGTCTGCTCTCGCTCATGTTCCAACGAATCTCTCGGTCTCTCCCTACCTAAAAATGTAATAGTTAAGTCACCTCTTAGGATTTGGAAACAATTCAGGCATTTTGGCCTACAGCCCGCCTCTTCCATAGCTCCATTAGTGGCAAATCCATTATTCCACCATTCTTTAAGAGATGGAACATTTTCCTCTTGGTATGACTGAAATGATACCTACATACTGATAATATATTTTCACTTTCAGAGAAATGTAGCCTTCTCAAACACCATTTTTCTAGGTGCTTTCAAGTTCTCAGTTTTGTCCCGAATGTTTACCGAAGTTTCCCTAATCTGCCGGTGGTCGTAAGTATTGATTTGTTATTTGGAATAGACGCCTGGCGGCTGATTCTTGTCAAGTGGAAACCCCCTGCTTCACCTACCCATCATTCTTGGATTAGAGACATTTAAAGATTAGATGTACACTAACAGGATCATCTGCCAGTTTTAAGAAGATATTTGAATCCAATTTTTCCACATAAACGGAAAAATTTACTAATTTCCTACAATCCCAGACTTTCAGGCCATATTCTGTATTTTTTTGTTACTTATTTGAATTATTTCTTTAGTCTTTTATTGTTGTGTACACTGCTACATGTTTGTATGTGTATGTACGTGTATACAAATGTAGATATTTTAACTTTTGTAACTATGCAACTTTTTCTCATGTGCGTGTATTTTGTTTTTGTTTCTTTCTTACATTTTCGTTCCTTTATCTGTTTTATATCTATTAAAATTCTGGAGTTTAAAATGCCACTTGTCATCTATCATTTGTTTGAAAAGTGTATAAATAAAGTTTTGGGGAAAAAAAACAAAAACAAAACTCTAATCTGAAGCAGCCAGATCGTGGTTTAATGACCATGGAGGATATCATGGATTTTTTAAAAATATGAATATAAATTAGGTCAAATGCTGCCTTGCATCTTCATTTGACAACATTTTCAATTTCACATAAAACACAAAGAAAATCAATACTGAGCAGCTTGACAGCAAATAAACTTACAGCTATTTTCCATTACAGTAACATAAAACTACCTGCATCCTCACATTTACAGACACACACACACACACACACAGAGTGTCGTACCGGCGGTCGTTCGGGCTGATGAAGCCCTGGCTCAGCTGGTCCACCACGGTGCTCAGCATGGCGCTGGCATCGTTGGCAAAGTCCAGATCTCTGATCTCCATCACAGGAACGGAGACGATGGCGAACGCCTCCTTATCCTCTTTTGTGGGACACGTTCCCAACTAACGAGATGAAATCGTCTAAAGTTACTGTCTCAAAATCACCTTTCAGGTAAAAAAAAAAAAGGTTCTGAATCTGACCAGACAATCCATGGCAGCTTTTAGTACTCGACAGTTTTCGATCTTCGGTACTATGCTGAAACGACTGGCCTATCAATCAAATGCATATTTGAACTTGAGGTGGACTAACCATGAGTCTGATGGGTCTCTCCTCATCTATATCGATGGGCACGTTGGTGCTCTGGATCCAGGTGTTGGTGCACAGATGTCTCAGTCGTACGTACGAGTTCCTGGAAGACAACGAGTTCGCTTTCTGTTCAGTTCCCCTTTATTTAAATCACTCTGCTTCTCTGTGGCTTTAGGGTTGTGCTCTGTAATTCTCGGCAGTAGTTTGTAGTAGAAACTCAAGACTTCCTGCACAAACGTTTCACATTAAAAGCCTGCAGAAAGTGGAGTGGATGTGGAGTGCCGTCTAATAACTGTTGTGTAATTCTATTTCATATGTTATATTTCATACCTTGTCCTTTGTCATGTTTGCCATTTGCCCGATGAATACCCAGTAGGGTTAAAAGGTAAGACGTAATCCCTGTCATTCTCTGCAGTCTTTTAATGTGAAACGCCAGCAGGAGGTGGAGGGATCTGCCGTGCGCTCCTACCGTGGTACGAACGAGTCGGTCTTCTGCAGCGTGGTCGGGTCGAGCTCGAACAGCGAGGCGATGTCGTTCCCATAAGCCACTGCCACCAGCTTGTACTTGATTCTCTCGCCGTGGGAGCGCTTGTTGCTGCGGCCGTCCATCTGCAGAGAGGTCAGAGGTCAGGGTGCGGAGGTGGGAGGACAAATACAAAGCCTGAAGAAGTCAACAAAACTGTTTCTCCGGAGGAGAATCTTCTGCTGTGTACTGTTACTGCGCTGATACGCTGGTCATGTGGTAAGAGTACGTCATAACGTAGCGTCCCGCTCGGATTACGTTCAGACGCCTAAAACCTCTCAGCCTCCCTGATGTTGTTCACGGGACGACGGTAAAGAAGTTAAAACAGTGACTCACCGAGGACGCCGGATCTGCATTGTCTCCTTTATAGCCCGGGTTCTCCTACAACAACAACAGTTAAATTAGTAAACTAAACCCTATATGGCGCCGACAGAAAGACTCCTCGTCGCCACTCAGTGGGTACATTATTTTGATTAGCATTAGAGTTGAAACAATTAGTGGATTAATAAGTCAATCAATCAACGGAAAACTAATCTACCTCTACATTGATAATCGATTAACCTTTTATTAAAAGCAAAAATGCCCAAATGTACTGATTCCAGCTTCTCAAATGTTAGTATTTGCATTTTTTATATCGATTAATTGAGAAAACAATCAGCAGATTAATCATGATAATTATTATTATCTGCAGCCCTACAGTCAAAGAAAAACCACAAACGTTCGTATCATGACCTACAAAAAGGGGACAGTCCAAAGTTTCATCACAAAACCACAAATTGATATTTCTATCAAAAGAGAACAAAATGACCTTCTTAGATATTCAGTTTAAATTTGGATCCACGTTTTGATGTAAATAATTGTGACTAGGCTCAATAATTAAAAAGCAGGTGGTGTTTGAGTCCGCACAGTAAATGTTACAACCATAACTCCCATTTATTCATTCCTCAAGCCTCCCACCCGGTGTTGCCATGGTTACCTCAGCAGCCAGGTAGTTGCCGGTGGCCAGGTGTTTGAAGCGGTAGAGGCTGTTCCAGTGTCCCGCCCCCCCACGACACGGGTCATGATGGACAACCTGAGGGACCAATCAGCAAACAGCGAGAGTTTAATACAACTTGAGCTTTTGAGGAAACTTACTGTGTGTGTGTGTATACGTGTGTGTGTGTGCGTGCGTCTGTCTGTGTGTGTGTGTGTGTGTCTGTCCGTGTGTGTGTGTGCGTGTCTGTCCGTGTGTGTGTGTGCGTGCGTGTGTGTGTGTCTGTCCGTGTGTGTGTGTGCGTGTGTGTGTGTGCGTGTGCTCATGTGTGTGTGTGTCCGTGTGTGTCTGTCCGTGTGTGTGCGTGCGTCTGTCTGTGTGTGTGTGTGTGTGTCTGTCCGTGTGTGTGTGTGCGTGCGTCTGTCTGTGTGTGTGTGTGTGTGTCTGTCCGTGTGTGTGTGTGCGTGTCTGTCCGTGTGTGTGTGTGCGTGCGTGTGTGTGTGTCT
>CM022479.1:29688207-29703821 GCA_011952105.1 Coreoperca whiteheadi
CTGTCCGTGTGTGTGTGTGCGTGTGTGTGCGTGTCTGTCCGTGTGTGTGTGTGCGTGTGTGTGTGCGTGCGTGTGTGTGTGCGTACTTGTGTGTGTGCGTGCGTGTGTGCGTCTGTCTGTGTGTGTGTGTGTGTCTGTCCGTGTGTGTGTGTGTCTGTCCGTGTGCGTCTGTCCGTGTGTGTGTGTCTGTCTGTGTGTGTCTGTCTGTGTGTGTGTGTGTGTGTCTGTCCGTGTGTGTGTGCGTGCGTGTGTGTGTTTGTGTCTGTCCGTGTGTGTGTGCGTGTGTGTGTTTGTGTCGGTCCGTGTGTGCGTCTGTCCGTGTGTGTGTGTGTGTGTGTCTGTCCGTGTGTGTGTGTCTGTCCGTGTGTGTCTGTCTGTGTGTGTGTGTGTGTGTCTGTCCGTGTGTGTGTGTGTGTGTGTGTCTGTCTGTGTGTGCGTGTGTGTGTCTGTCTGTGTGTGTCTGTCTGTGTGTGTGTGTGTTTGTGTGTGTGTGTCTGTCCGTGTGTGTGTGTGTGTGTCTGTCCGTGTGTGTGTGTGTGTGTCTGTCCGTGTGTGCGTGTGTGTGTCTGTCTGTGTGTGCGTGTGTCTGTCCGTGTGTGTCTGTCTGTGCGTGTCCGTGTGTGTGTGCGTGTACCTCGACCTCCCACAGGGCGTTGGAGCTGGTCGCCGAGGTCGCGGACTGTCTCAGCGTGGTTCGGAGGAAAACGTGGAGTTTTTTCTTGTACTCGTCGCAGGTCAGAAACTTTTCCTGCTCAGCGTGAAACAAACGCACCACGTCGCCCTGAGAGAGAGCAGGTTAACGAAGCATCAAAAGGACAGTTCAGCGACGTTCGTATTTTCTTGCATTCTTATATCGCAGGTGTCCCTATTTGGGTCTTTGACTTTTTATCAAAGGCATAAACTCAAAGTTGGAATTCATTCGCTTTTGGATTCGGGGTCAGTTTTGGATGAATTCAGGAACACTGGCGATGATGATTCTCAGGCAGGTTCTGCAGTTATACGGTCGTCTTTTTTTCTGCGTTTTCTAAAGAGAGTTAAGGATGTTTATTCATCACAGCTGAGATAATGATATCTTAAAAGTGAATCAATCATGTCTGTATGTTCAGATTTGACTGAGCTTTGATGCAGATTGTGGCAGTTGGGCGCCAAGTGTTTTAAAGTACGTTAATTACCTCCGTGAGCCGTGTGTGCCGAAAGCTCCCAATAAATACATTTAAAAAGCTGTGGGTCAGGACTCGACCACATAGGGTCGACAGATACATTTAAGGGTTCACTTGCCAGACGTTCCTCTGATCTTTGCATTTTTCTGTGTATTGTTGGATAATTTTAGGCGTTTTCGGGCCTTGAAACAAGGAATGAAATTTCCTCTTTTGTCGAACCAGTCACAACTGATTCATTTGAAGGGGCCGCAAGCCAAAAAGGCAAGAAGGCCCTCGTATCATGTGTGCACCGCAGTACTGTAAAGTCACTCACTCCTTTGAGGACTTCCTCTCTGTGGTCACTGAACATCATGAACAGGTTGATCTTCCAGCTGGTGTTGCAGTTCACAGAGTTCACCTGCAGGGGGAGGAAGAGCTGCTGAGCTGGGAGCACGCGAACACAGTATACTTAATCCTCATCAGTATTCACAACCAGATCCAGCACGAGTCTCCGGCTCGGCGTCGCCGCTGTGCGTCCGTGTCTCCTCACCTCCTTGCAGCCCGGGTGGTCGGTCAGCTCGTAGTTTGAGGCGTGAAGCGGCTGGCCAGCGTTCACCGGGTTCAGGATCACTTTATCTCCCACCACCACCTGCAACAGGCAGCATACGCTAGATACTCACGCTGCTACGGCCACTGCTATCATACACACACACCTGTGACTGTGACGGCTACCCATGCAGGTTTTGGGTCAGTTTAGCTGCCCACAGCTTCGGGGCTCAGGTGCGTTTTGGTTATGTATTTATTTTAGGGAAGTTCAACTGGCCAAAAGAAGCAAATAAATAAAATACATTGGTTCTGATCTCAAACTTGGAAGCACCAGTCGGACTCAGCCGGGTCAGGTGTGGGCTGATCCAACTAATACTAGGTCCACTGCTGCTACTGTTCTACAAATACTACTGCTAGTTACCGCGATACTGCCGGGACATTTTCTACAAGCTCACTCTTGACCTTGGCAATAGAGGTTTGACAAAACAATTTAACTCACGGCCCACTTACTTGCTCTTTCTTATAGCCCTCATCAGCAGATGAAGGCTGTGAGATGCGGCTGAAAGCTCCACATACAGACTGAACTGCTACATTATTATTTCCACTGGTGCTGCTGCTACTACCAATGATAAGAAACTAATAATCCTAGACCTACTGCTGACAGCAGCACCAACAGTGATAGTACTGTGTTTTACTGGTTTTCCTCACCTGCTGTATTCATTGTATTATTTTCAATTAATTTTAACATCTTTTTTTGGGGGGGTTATATTTGAAAATCTTGCTTTGTTTCAAATGACTTTTTTTTCTCTTCGAAGCCCACGGTATTTATCTTTTTGTGTGAAATGTGCTGTATAAATAAAGTTTTGTTATTACCAGTGTTAATTTCGTCAGACGAGAGTAAATATGTTCGTCAACGACTTTTTTTTATAACATGACGAAGACGAAGACGAGACTTCACCAGTGTCCAAAGACTAAGACTAAATTAACATGCATTATTGTTGACGAAAAAACGCGACTAAAATGTTTTGCATAAAATAAAAACGAAGATAAAATCTACAAAAGATTTTAGGCATCTACGCTGTAAATCAAGCAGTTAGCTGTTGTGTTGTGGCACATACATTATGCAGGTTATATGTTATGTAACTTTTTTTGCCACATGCGTGTGTGGGCCTTCACATCATAATAAAAATGAATATATTAGGCATAAAAGCTCATTTCTATGTAAGGAAATCAAGTTTATCAATTACATGTAATATTGCTCCATATATCATCAATAATGGTGTGTGCAGTGCCTTTATAACTTGCATTCAACAAAAATCATTCAACAAGTGTATATGACATTTAATAACCAGTATTTGAGATGTGTGAAACACTATTAGACTGAAATGGTTATCAGAAATAATTTATTTTAATAAAGACTAAAATGTTTTAACTAAACCTGGCTAAGATATACTGAGTTTTCTTCTGACTAACAAAACAAGATGTGTGAATGACTAAATACGACTAAACCTAACAAGGACATTTGGCTCAAGACTAAGACTAAATTAAAAAAAGGTGACAAAAGTAACACTATTTAATTCTATCATCGCGGTGCGTCTTATTTACTGTGTTGTCATCTTTAGAGGAAAGGTCACTGGAGATGTGAAAATGTTAAACGGAAATCTGATTTTTCTGAGTGCAAGCGTGGGGTTTTCGCCGACGGCGGCGCCGGAGGAAGGAACTCCTTGGGATCCGTCCTCTGGGGACCCAGACCACGGGCAGGGTACATGTGCAGTTGGAGGTGCATTTACATTGTCCCCGTTGGCGCGGAGCTTCCAGAACGGCTGGATGAAGAGCCAGGAGCCTTCGTTCCCCGTCCCGTCCAGAGTGACCCGCATGGCGTTCTTCTCCAGCAGGGCCGGCAGGCGCTTGTTCACCGTCAGGTATTTGTTACTCTTCATGTGGAGCAACTGGAGACACAGAACACGCTCAGTTACTTCACCGTACGTCAGATCCAGTGATGTTCACTGAATGTACCACGGCGCGATGTGCCTCAGAGCTCCAACTCATCACCACGAACACACACACTGTCGTTCATCCTCACTCCGTCCCACACACACACACACACCGTCCTGCTGCCCCAAACACCCACTACAGCACCACAAGTGGATTCATCCGCCGCTGAAAATAGTCCCCAACAAACGCACTGTTTCCTCCTGTTCAAGGCCGAGTCCTTACCGCAGCGGCACAGGGTTGAATCCAACCTTCACCCACCCCCCCCCGTTCTCTCGCATCATCTGTCTCTATCAAATAAAGGCAGAACGCACCAAAACAACTACAGTGAGCAGGATCGGTTCGCATGTAATCGCTCCTCCTGTTCATTAAAAGATCCCTGATTCGCTTCCAGTGTCGGGGTAGAAATCCACAGTCCTCGCTCCATGCAAACATGCGTTCAAACGTTTAGTTAATATCAGGCTTCAGCAGTCTGAACAGGTCAAATCAAGCAGGCTTGTTCCTCAGTTACAGTGCCTCTTTGTGTTCCTCCGAACAGAGTTTCCCGGTTGAGCTTGACTTGCCAAACTCGGCCGGCTGAAGTCTCACGTCGGCTCTGGATAAACTTCGGAATGCATGTTTGCCTGGAAGGAGGACTGTGGGTTCTGAGCTCCATCGCTTAACAGTGGAATTGCATTTAGAGCGGGATCTAGGAAGGCCTCAGTTTCGGGGGGGTTTGGCGGTTCGACCCCCGGCTTGGGCAAGACACCGAAGGCCAACCGGCTCCGTTGCGTGGCGGCTCGCTGTCGTGTGTGTGGATGAGCTTTGGATAACGGCGCTGTATAATTTCGTTATAATTGTTGTTTAATTGTTTTAATGAACAGGCGGAATGATTACAGCAAGCAAACCCTGTTTAAATGTACAGGTGGGCAGCACCCCGTCGTGTCACATTACTGAGCCTTTAAAAAGCAAAAAAGAGAGAAGAGGAAAACTCTATTTATATCTGTGAGGTGTTTTTAAAGATTTTCCTGATCAGCGGGGAACCAATGGGCTCGGAGCTGAGAGCCCGTTGACTAGTAGAATAATACGGAACAGCTCTGTGCGTTTAAACGTGTGGAAGGTGCAGCTCAGGTATAGTCTGTACTGCAGGTAAATGGAGTCCTACAGATCCAGGCAACCCCCCCACACCTTCAACACACACACACACACCTTTCTCCACCACGAATCTTTATCTCAACCATCTGACACAGTTTCACTCCGCAGCAACCACACCCAGATTGTCACTGCGTGTGCGTGTGTGTGTTCGTACTTACTTGCTACACGGTGAGGACTGAAACGTCTGTTTTACCTGCAGAGTGAGGACATTTTGGCCTCACAACTTCAAAAGGGCTGTTTGGAAGTTAAGACTTGGTTTGAAGCGTTAGATTTGGGTTGTGGTGAGGGGTTAGGGAATGCATTATGTCAATGACGGTCCTCACAAAGATGGAGGAACGTGTGTGTGTTATGATGACAGATCTACAGCAGGGAATCGAGGTCAATATTGACCCTAACAGATGGCAATATGTCAATACATCAAAGCAGCAGGAGGAGAGTGTGTGCGTGTGCGCTTGTACAGCCATCTTTGTGAGGACCAGCTTGCGTTCCTTGGCAGTGAGGACATTTTTGGAAATTGAGGACATTTTGGCCGGTCCTCACTTTTCAACAGACCTTCAAGGGGCTGTTTGAGGGTTCAGCCTTGGTTTTAGGGTTAGAATCAGGTTTAGAATTAGGTTTAGGTTAGGTTAGGGTCGGGGTTCGGGTTACAGTTAGGGTTAGGGGCTGGGAATGCATTATGTCAATAAGAGTCCTCACAAGTATAGAGGTACCAGGTTGTGTGTGTCTCGGACAGGTAAGGTAAATGATCACATGTAACCAGCTCAGGCAAAAGCCCACACGTTGCCATGGTGAGGAGGTTAGGGTGGGGGGAGGGGTGTGAGTCACCTGGTTGTCATAGCAACAGGCGCCGCCCATGCGCGGTCACACTGCGGTGAGACGTAACAAACTACATTTACCCAAGTAGCGCGTTTTCATTTTACGCTCCTGCACCCGTCCACGGCGCTGCGTCTCGGAGGGAAAGGCTGTACTTTCCCCTCCGCCGCCTTTATTTTGCCGCTTCAGCCACTTTTCAGAGCAAGACTTTACAGACAACTGATGCGGTCAGCCCGTAAGATATGATGCTGTGCTGCAGTTTAAACTCCCCAAAAGTAAATATAAGGCATCTAAAATGATAGCAGTGTACTGTTTACATGTTAATGCGTCCCGTAACAGGATGAATAACCCTGACGGGGCCCGTTCGCAGTGGCAAACACGTTTAGTTCTGATACTTTGAGTACGTTTAGCTGATAATACTTTTGAATGCAGGACTGTTAAGTATTTCTACAGCGTGGCATCACTGCTTTTGCCGTTCTGGACTCCACGCAGACCCGAAGGTGTATTTTGGGCTTTAAGAAGACAGATGTGATCACGTCCAGTACGCGACCACTAACACCACTAACGATGACAGCTACAGCACTACATGGAGATACATTTACTGGCCTCTCTAGGTCACTAATAGTCTAAATTTGACATAATAGAAATCTTTAAATTCTAACCCTTAAGGTTTTTGGGGAATCAGACCAACGGCACCAGCCACTCAGTCATTTCCTGTCTGTGTAGTACCGCCGTTCCTGCGCTGGACTCAAATAGCCTGAGAGGAAACAACGCAGCACGTCATTGATCCAGTGATACTGTTTGTAATTTGAATATCTGATTGATATCAGCCTCATTGTTTACTGTCCACCCCTCTGAACGTGTATTCAGATGCACCCTCCCACCCGTCAGGGCTGCGAGGGCCGTCGTTTCACGTGGCGTCTTAATGTTTGTCTTTAAAGTCGCACTGAAAGCAAACGGAGGCCAAGTCAGAGCCACCTCCTTTGCCAATGTCTGCACTTGAGTAAAAAAAAAAAAAAAACACACTTGCAGTTGGTTGCATCATGGTGTGCCAGTGGCGTAAAGGAGTGTTCAGTCTGAACAGGAAGAAAACTGTAGCGGCGGCATCAAAGACGCAAACGGACACAAGTTCATTCTTGGCGGAACCAACTGAGGCGGAGGCGCTTCATGACCGCTCAGCTGCAGCGCGAGACTTTCGTTTGTGTCGACGCTGTTTGACTTCACTTTCTGAACGCAGAGCCAAAGGCTAAAGGTGTGAAACTGGACGTGCTGTCGCCTAACAAACTAACATCTGCCAGTGAATAAATGTGGGCCGCAGAAGCCAGAGGGCCTCCATCCCTCCCACATGGGAACCCAGACCTCTGGTCGTTCAGCTTCGCTCTGGAGCCGCTTTGAGGCTCTTTGTGCTCACTTTGTGTCATCTTACTGCAGTTGTTTTCTTTCTCGTTTGTTTGGCGTCTTTGTGGTAATTTTGCATCTCTTTAAAGTCTTTTTGTGATCATTTCTTTGCCCCTTGTGGTCGTTTTGCACGTCTTTGTGATTGTTTTCTGTCTCTTTCTGGTAGTTCTGCATCTTTTTTCAGTCCTTTTGTGTGTTTTTGTTGTCACTTTAAGTCTCTTTGTAGTCATGTGATTGGCTTTCCAACCAACATTTCTGCCACCACAACCAGAGATCTCCCGGGCCTGTGCCGGGAGGCCCATTCAGGCATCCATGAAGCAACCCACACGTGTCCTTATTTATTTGCTGTAAGTGTAGTTTCCTGTTGAGCTGATCAGCATTGTTTCCAGTGCTGGACTACAACAACGAGAGGCATCAGTTTCCTGAGTTTTGTCAAAATCGGGTCACTGGTGTCTGACATTGGCATGTGACAACAGACCCCGAGCTTCATGCCTGACCTCATGAATAATCTATACATCATATTCGCACTACTAAACTAGTAACTCACCTGTATGACAGTTCCGTATTTGACAACGTCTCCGTGGACCTTCCTGTTTTCCGTCTCGTTCTGCTTCTGCTCCAGGTTGGACGCATGCTGCAAGACACACACACACACACACACACACACACACACACACACACACACACACACACACACACACACACACACACACAGTTGTACCACGGTGTCACATCCACTTCATCATACGCCACAATACAACCAAATAACCATGAACAGCAAACTACAGAGCATTTGTAGTGGTAGTCACGCAGGCTTCCATGTTGTCATGTGCTTGTGGTTCATGTTTTAACATTTTTATAAATACTAAACATTATTCCTGATGTGTTTTCTTCCCTACGATTATTAGAAATAATATTTTTGCCCACTCCTCCTCCCAGTTACCCTAAAGTGCTGTAACAGCCTACGTGAGTCTCATGTTGTACCGGTAAGAATCCAGTTTTAACGCCTTGATTCCTCATCTTTTCATTTGTCAAAGAAACAAAAAGTGTGCGTCCTGCTCGTAGTTCAGCTATAAGATCCTCTCTCCTGATTGGCTGCCAACAGCTTCATTCCCAGTGGACGGCAGTAGAGGAGGTTGCACCGGCGTATTAAACATTAGGGTACTGTATGTAATGCAGGGCCGCTCAACTGACTCGCGGTGTAAAAAGCTATCCTTCGGTTAACTCAAGTGGGCACTTTTGAATCACCGCTGGCGAGAAGCCTTTGTTTTAGGACCTGGAAGAGGATCTGGCCATGAGGGTACATGTACAGCCCTTACTGATGTAAAATACTCTGTGTGTGTGTGTGTGTGTGTGTAAAAAAATAAATAAATGTCAAGCTGATAATACATTTAGCCCCTAAAATCTACATGTAAAATGTCCCCTGTAGTCATCAGTGTGTAACTTACATATTCACTACGTTCACAGCGGTTTCCGTAAAGACGTGCAGATTCGCGTGTCCGTTACCTGTAGTTTCTGCAGCAGAACCACGTCGGCGATCTTGTCCTTCTCATGTTTGGCTTGCTTGGCTTTCCAGAACTGTTTCTGCGCCGAGTAGCGACTCATGGGGCACACCTTGAACAGGCAGTCTGAGCGAACACAGAGGGGAGCCGGTCAGTTCAGCTCAGGTTTTGTTAGCAGCATCGCAGACAACCTGTAAATGTTTTGTTATTTATATTCCCTTCACATGCAATGCAGTCTCCAACGCTGTATTCTGTTGTACCGCACACATGGTGGAGTCACCCGAGGTCTCGCTGTGCTGTGGTCGGCCAGCGGACCAGCGCGCGAGGCTGAGTGGCTGTTTGGGCTCCAGGACGTCAAACTGGTGAAGCATCTGACATTAAGCCTATCTCTGATACCTCCATCTCTAATCCAGAGCAGAAGAATGTTTTAATGCTCCACGACCAAATATAGTCTTTGGGCCTGTGAGTCGCAGTCATGAAAGACACGATGGTCACTTTACCTTGTGCCCAGTTCACGCTGCAGGATGTTACAGACTACGTCACACTACATAACATGCTACACAACCCGACAACAACGCGGTCACCCAGGCGACGCTATCCGGCCCTCAACATCACGTTTGTCACGGAAACACTCGCGAGAAGTGAAATGACGCGAAACGGACGTTGAAACTGAATCAGCGGAGCAATGATCTGTTCTGAACCCCGAAAAAAGGAAAAGAAAGAGAATGTGGGTGAAAGCCACGTTGTTGCTGCTGCTGCTGTCTGCTGCTGCTTCACATGACCTCGACTCATGCCTTGCTCTCATTGGCTGTAGCTTGTCGCGACACCACAGAACGCCGAGTCGGCCGACAGCTCCAAATATTTAATATTTAGATTAATATATTTAGGCGAGGCGTCTTTAATGCGTCTGATTTGCCCCCGATCACAGCCCGGCCTGTCGGCGGCCTGTCGGCGAGCTCGTTGACTTGTATATCGGGCTTCAAATCGTGTAGTGCGAACTAGGCATTACTGGAAAACTGTAAATCTTTGCCGGGGACCTCACCAAACCGTTGGTAACATAACATCCACCCAAAGATAAAGACGGTAATGTGATCCCGGAGGAGGGCCCCCACGCCGTCAGCTGTCTGTTTTTAAAACCTTTGGATTTCATTCGACCGGATTTGAAAATGTTTCTCCGGGACGTTGTTTGTTCGGTAAAAAACTAAACAAAATGTATTAATGTTACCTTATTATCTTGCGTGTTAGCTGCGAAAGAAATACTAAAACAATTAAAAAATAAGAAATTAAATTCCTTAATTCAACTTTTAAAAACAGGATATAACAGGATTGGAGGAGGAAAAAAAGGGGAGACATTCAGAAACGCATATAAATCTGGAGTGAAAGCAAATAAATATGAACTCTCCCCCAGCAGATCCTGAACTTAAACATTAACACTGTAACTCTGTGTGTGTGTGTGTGTGTGTGTGTGTAAGGCAAACATCACTCTGTCGTGTCGTAAAGATCTAAATGGACATTCAGGTTTAGAGTCTTCCTGAGCTTTCAACACACAAACACACAGACCTGTTCTTGTCTCTTCACGGAGGTGCATTTTCACATTTATACCATTATTTTGGTCTGTTCATGAACGAAACAGACAAACATGTCAAAATCAACTTGTCAAACGTGTCTTTTCGCCCACACATAACGATGACAACACACGCGCGTGACGTTCATGTTGGATGGACGTTAGTTGTTTGTTATAAAGGTGTCAGCAAACAGCTTATGGGCCCAGTCAGTCAGTCAGTCGCTGCTCCAATTAAAGGCACGAAATGCCTCGCTCCCTGTCTGGATCTGTGCTATTAGAAATGATCGTGTTTGGGGAAACGAGGGGGAGAGGAGGAAAGCTTTCGCTCGAAGACGAAAAAGCCACGTTAGAAATGTTTTAACAGATCTGAGACCAGCGGCCACATCAAGGCAACCACTAAATCAGCACGTCATCGTCTCAAACAGGCAGAGCGAGAGGAACCCGTGCAGGGTGGACTGCTGTACCGCCCTCTGGTCTGGCCCACAACAAAACAGGCGTCGAGACAACTAGAACTAAGAGCCCTGAGCACGTTACTCCTGTTTCACGCCAGCTTCCAGGTTTATAAATCACTTTCTCACCATATCTTGGGCCAAAACACATTTCTCATAGCTGCCAACATTTAGGGGGGCGACGCTGTTGACACTGATATTTTACCGTTAACTATGAAGCAGCAGTGCGTTTCATAGCTGATCTGGCAACGGGAGGGCGCCGGAGTGAGGAACCCGGCAGGCGTGGATCTCCCTGAAGAACGTAAACCCAGTAGGACCCCTGGATCTTTAGGAAGCGCTCCCCAACTTCAGCCACTTCCAAACCACAATGTAAAACTCTGCTGTTCTCCTGCCTTTGATTGGTTGGTTTCTCTGCTGCACTTTTATTTCCTTTGATGCATATGGGGGAATGTACAGCTCATTAACTGTATCTCTGCTCTGTTCTATTTGTATTTTATTTCATTTTATCTCGTTTTTTAAATATCTCCTCTCATTGATTATATTCTGGTTTCCTTTGCATTGCCTCTGGGTTTGAAATGTGCTGTATAAATAAGCCTCAAAGCTAGAGTATCATTGCCTTGGGTATCATTTCTCACACCTTAAATGAAATTGCCCTGAGCTACGGCCGAAACCTCCAGGTGAAGAGGGGGCGGAGTTACCTCACCTGAAAGCCCTCCAACTGTGTGCTCTGGATCTAAAGCGGCCCGTCACTCACTGTGATCTACTTGTGAACTAGTTCAACTGCTAAAACAGCACAGAGCAGATGGTGCAACATGCTGCTTTACATACGTGTGTGTGTGTGTGTGTGTGTGTGTGTGTGTGTGTCATCAGAAAGCAGCCGGTGGAAAACTTCGCCAGCAGCCTCTAATGACAGAAGTTGGACTCACATCCCTCACATGTCATTTATATTTCATACAGTACACTGGAGGTTTTCATGGCACCATTGGGCCCTAATAAACAGAGACCTGACCCAGGACCTGGGTCGAGCCGGGCGTCGGCTCCGATCCCAGACGTACTCGAGAGCTCGGGGGCCAACCGCCAACCGTCAGCAGCCACAGCAGATAAAACCTGTGTGCATTTCCATAGTAAAGACCCCCTCCAGCAGGGGCGGATCTACCGGGGTGGCATAGGGTGGCAAAGAAAGCCTTGCCGCCCCTGCTGCCACCCCAGTTGGCAGCAACGAATTAAAAGTTGTGGCCAATTTGACAGTTTACGAGCGCGAATCTCCGACTGCAGTGAACGCAGCGCGGGACGACGTCTGATTTGTTTGGAAAACTGAGTGTTGCGAAAGCGAGGGAGCCACGCTGCGGCGGCCAGTCCAGTCCAAAGAGAGAGGCAGCCATTCTCTTTCTATTAATAATTGGTATTGATACACACACACACACACACACACACACTTGGTCCTACCTCTGAACTTCTTTGGAGGATTCTCCAGATCTCCAGCAGCTGGTTCCACCACACAGCGGTCATCTACCAACCTACAGACAAAAACCAAAGAAGAAGAAATGTTAAGGGCTCTTCACGGGTAAAAAACAAAACCCTTACATCGGACAAACAACTTGACTGGCATTCATTCATTTATACTTTAAACGGCTTTTCATTTTCCAATTAAAGTGGAAATTAAGGCAAACTTTCATGCTATTTGGTGACTTTTGAGGGTTTTTCCCCCTTAAAGAAGCCATTGTAGCTCCCGTCTCTTTGAGCTGAATCTATAAATTTGGATCATAATTTACAAATAGAGTGCAAATTAAGGGGTACCTGAAATGTTAAACAACTTATTCTAAGGTAACAAAAACACAACAACTCTTATTTTCATTATACACTAATGAAAACATTTTATATTCCATTTCTGCCAGTAGATCCTCCTAAATGTTACACACTGGAGCTTTAAGGGCTTTTGAAATAAGGTTGTTTTTAAAACAAAATGGACAGAATAAGGGACCTCTGGCTACCAGAGCGGGGGTCGCACAGAAGCACTTAATTACTGTTATTGGTCATAACCAGTTTCAGACTGTGTAGTTTCCACATTCACACAGTCAACCTCCATCTGTCAGAGGTGGCGGCCGCTGACCGTAAACAGCCCAAACATCTCGGCTTCCACTGCGAATGTGTTCAGTTTCGCTCTGACACGTCGCAGGCCGCCGAGCTCCAGAGCGCCACACATCAACCAGCCGCCATGCACGTCTATACGTGGGTGGATATATTGATCCACGACACAGGCAAACACCGGACAAGGCAGCAGTGGTGGAAAGTAGCTAAGTACATTTACTCAAGTACTTGTACTTTACCAGAGTGTTTCCATTTTCTGCTTTGTACGTCAACTCAAGTTGTTTGACAAGTTACTAGTTACTTTGCAGATTCAGATTAATACAAAATATAAAAACAAATACATTTTCATGTATTATTATAGATTCAGCTACCTAGCAGTATATAAAGTAAATTAAATAAATTCAAACGTTACCAGCTGCAACATTAAAGTGAGGAACACATTAAATGTATGTCCATTATAATCCAATAATATAAAATATATATGATTCTGTAATGGGCCATTTACTTTTGGTACTTTAAGTATATTTCATTGCTAATACTTTTGTACTTTTACTAAAGTTAAGATTTTGAATGCAGGACTTTTACTTGTGAGTATTTCTACACTGTGGTATTACTACTTTTACCTAAGTAAGAGTTCTGAGTACTTCTTCCACCACTCAAAGGCAGTGATGCAGGATTTTCATATTTTTTAAATCTTTTAAATCAACTAGAGACATAAATTTAAACAGCAACTATTTTTGATAATCGATTAACCGTTCAAGTGATATATTTAATTTCCAAACTTCCCAACATTCAGTGGTTCCAGCTCCTCAAATGTGAAGATGTGTTGCTTATCTTTGGAATATATGACAGTAAACTGAATCTGAACAAGTGCTGGTCAAATAAAAACAAGCAATTTGAATTCATGTCCTTCAGCTGTGGGAAATTATGTAATTTTTCACCAATTTACGAAATTTTAAAGACAAATCGATTAATTAATCGAGAAAATAATCAGCAGGTTAAATCAACAAAGAAAGCAATGGTTAGTTGCAGCCCGCTCTCAACTGCATCACAACAGCTGTGACAAAAATTAGACAAATGGGTTCCTTTAAGATGCACCATTTTATGTTTAAGAGACAAACTATTCTCTAAGTCAGCGTTGTGCGAAGAAAAACACGAGGGAAAAAAGACGAAAAAATGCAGAAAACTGTATTAAAAACAACAACAGAAGAAAATAAATTGAACGTACAAACGCATGGAAATAAAATGAGCATTAAAAGGAGGAGCAAAGATTATGTGTGCTGACAGCAGACAGGATGTTGGACATTGACGGATTAAATATCTGCAGAAAATTGTCATGAATCTGAACGGAAACCAACAGCGGTCTGGAAAATAACCCATCTACAAACTGATGGCTCGACTGGAAGATAATCAGCCGCGTGTGAATTGCAGAAACGACAGGAAACGACAGCTTCGCGTTGCTGTTTGCAGTGACTCCTCTTCTATTTTTAGCCAAGTCAACTTTATTCATACGGCACATTTCATTCGACAAACGTGCTGAAAAATAAACGCAAGCAAGAAAAATAGGCAAAAATCATGCACGACAAAAACATACTGAACAACAACATATAAGATAAGGAGGTCTTACACACATGGAAACATACAAGATAAGATGAAAAACAAGATAAAATGATGTTACAATAAAAATGGAATAAGATAAGTAGGCCTTATCATTATTATTAAAAAGGTAATAATACTGATAAAAGATTTTAATAAATGTACGCGTTAACCACGCACTTTAAAGTTTATGTAACACCTGCTGTGTCAGTCCAGCAAAAAGTGCATTACAGTAATGGAGTCTACTGGAAATAAAAGCACGAACCAGCCTTTCAGGGTGCGACCGCGACAGGAAGCATCCGACTTCACATATACATATATTAGACACCGTTTCTCATTAGATGCTGCTTCCCCGCAGCTGATAAGAAAGACGTTCAGACGGACGCTGCTGCGACATGAACTGCGAACGGCAGCTCCGCCCGCAGCCAATCGGAGTGGCCCACCTGTGGTCAGCTACAGTGACGACACACCGCTCCGTTAGTCCTCGCGTTCGTTCGCGTTCAGCGACACTGCATTTCTTTGTAAAAGAAGACAAGGGCGTGGGTTTGGTTGCATAACGGTTGATGCTAAATTATCTCACCTAGAAAACAATGAATGGTGATGCTTTCCATAATAATGTTCTGATACAAAAAAGCCACATAAATTACTGCATTTTAATGCACTCTCCCAACTATAATCTCCTGCACCTGAGACTATGATAAATATTGTCAGGCTACGAGACAAAAGTCTGACAAAAAATTAAAACCAGCATTTCCATGTTTAACAACAAACATTTAAACGTAATAAATGTTGTTTTATTTCTATCTTTACCACAAACAGCTTTTACTGCATTATCTTTGACTGATGATCAGCTTGAGCGTCTATTTAGGAGAATTAGAAAAACAGCTAAATGGCATTTTTTTTCTTTCTTCCTCACAGGCAGCAAACAGCCCCAACACGTTCCACCAAGAAGGCAAGGCAGCTCGTATGTTCCCTGGAACTACATGAAAAACTCCTTCACAACAAAACCTACTTCAGTAGAAGAACAGAAGTATTATCAGAAATATGTACCTGAAGTATGAAAGTAAAAGTACTTATTCAGCAACAAAAAAGAGCCCCGTGAATGATTAATTATTATATATGAAATTACTGATTGTTAATACTCACACATTTATACAGTTAGCTAGTTTAACTGCTTTATGCACAGTCAGCTAGTTTAACTACTTTACACCCAGTCAGCTAATTTAACTACTTTATACCCAGTTAGCTAGTTTAACTACTTTACACCCAGTTAGCTAGTTTAACTACTTTAAACACAGTCAGGTAGTTTAACTACTTCATACACAGTTAGCTAGTTTAACTACTTTATACACAGTTAGCAAGTTAAACTACTTTATACACAGTTAGCAAGTTT
>CM022479.1:29721738-29731968 GCA_011952105.1 Coreoperca whiteheadi
CGCTGCTGATTATACTGCAGTACTGTAACTACACGCTGCCGATTGTACTCACACACTGGTACTGCAGTCAGGGCTGAAAGCAGGACTGCTACTTGTACTTGGTCTATGAGTTTGTTTGTTTTTTACGGTGGTGAATGTGGTTCATGGGATTTTTACTATGTGAAAGTGTGGCTGTACGGCATTGTCAGCGTCAAAGATGAATAAAGTTGAGCTGGTTTACCTAACCTAACCTTCTCACAGTGTGGTGTCTGTACTTTTACTGAAGTAAAGCATCTGAGTACTTCCTCCGCCGCTGCAGAGGCCGGTTTTTCACACACTGACGTGCAGACTGTGTGTGCGAAGTCACGCCGACTGGACTTCCTGTTTGAGCTGTTGAAGCAGCAGGCTGATACACTGTCTTAGTAAACCAGTGGTGGTGGGGGGGGGGGGGTCGTGTCTCACTGGGCTCCATGATCTGTCTCACTGTTGCTGTTGTTGTGGACACTGCAAAGGACACACACACACACACACACACACACACACACACGCAGGGTGGAGTTTGTAACACTGTCAGCAACAGAAAGACCAAATCCACCTGAAGGACTGACGGCCGTTTGAAGCTGCTGCTGAGGTTTTCTCCGTCCGCGCTCCGATGCAGAGAGGCTTGTCCTCGCCGCTCTCTCGGCCACACCCTGATTCTGAGAAGTCCTCCCGCGGAAGGTAAACACGTTGACGGCACAGTCAAAGACAACACTCGCTCCTGGTCCGCTGGCCCGTTAAAATCACATAACTGGCGCCGGCTCCAGACCCCTGGCCCGCCGCCCGCGTCGCCGATGTTTCCCGAGATTCACAGAGTTCTGGTCAGTCCCGTAACGCAGGCCTGTGCCGGGCCCCTGCAGCACCACGTAGTGCGGGCGTACAAGGAATACATGAATCAGAAAACCTTTTAAACAATGTGCATGTTACATATCCATGAGCAAGAAGCTACTTGAGATGCGAGCAGCTGGTGATCCTTACCGGTAACACTGTGTCTATCTGTTTATTGATAGTCTCCATTTGCACTCTTTCCCACTTTGTCTGCCACACAAGTGTTTCCCTCGGGACGAATACAGTTCTGTCTTATCTTATTTCCATGGTAATATTAAAATACACTCTGGTGGGGTGTTTTCACAGCTGACCAATCAACCAATCAGAGCTTTGTAGGACTAAGAAAGGGGATGTAATCTTTCTACGTACCACTCTAATGGCTGACATAAAGACGACGTTGGATCGAATAATGGAGTGAATCTAAATGGCAGTTCAGTCTGATTACATGTAACCGTTGTTTTGTACCTACCCGTTTTAACCTGGATGCCCAGACGCCTGAAATCACCTGTAATCAGCAATAAAGGTGAGCTAGTTTGCAGTCACATTTCCACCCTTCAGACAGCGCAGAGGGGCGAACACCAACACAGCGTTGACGTCCTGAGATTTATAATATAGCTCTGTGTGTGTGTGTGTGTGTGTGTGTGTGTGTGTGTGTGTTGTTTGTGGTATCCGTGGTGACAGAGAGCAGTCAGGGTTTCCGGGCTCCGTGGCGATGGAGAGAATAGGCCAACCTCACGTTTGTTTCTAGGGAGGCGTAAAACTTCCGCCGGGTGTAAGGAACTAATCTAGACCTGTGTATGTGTGTGTGTGTGTGTGTGCGTGCGTGTGTGTGTGCGTGTGTGCGTGTGTGTGTGTGTGTGCGTGTGCGCGTGTGTGTGCGCGTGTGTGTGTGCGTGTGTGTGCGCGTGTGTGTGTGCGTGTGTGTGTGTGCGCGTGTGTGTGTGCGTGTGCGTGTGCGTGTGCGCGTGTGTGTGCGTGTGCGTGTGTGTGTGCGTGTGCGTGTGCGTGCGTGCGTGTGTGTGCGCGTGTGTGTGCGTGTGTGTGCGCGTGTGCGTGTGTGTGCGCGTGTGCGTGTGTGTGCGCGTGTGTGTGTGCGTGTGTGTGTGTGCGTGTGTGTGCGCGTGTGTGTGTGCGCGCGTGTGTGTGCGTGTGTGTGCGCGTGTGCGTGTGTGTGCGCGTGTGTGTGTGCGTGTGTGTGTGTGCGTGTGCGCGTGTGTGTGCGTGTGCGTGTGTGTGTGCGTGTGTGCGTGCGTGTGTGCGTGTGCGCGTGTGCGTGCTTGTGTGCGTGCGTGCGTGCGTGTGCGTGTGTGTGTGTGTGAGATATACCGTCAGCCTCTGTTCTGCTTTAGCCTATTTGGTACCTCGTGTCTGCGTAGCGTCCAATTACGGTCAATAATGACCTGAATAAGTCATATTTTCCACGCGTCCTCCAACCCAGACGACCACATGGCTCATTTGTTCCTGTCCTCTAGCACGACCCCCGGGAGTGTTTCCTAAATTAGTGCCCCTACCGGTGGCTGCAAGTAGCCTACGTTACGTAAATCATGTGACATACGGTGGCAGTTTGAGGCTTGGGCAAAAAAACCGACTTGGTTGGGCTCAGGCAGAGATCACGGTTTGGGTTAAAAAAAGAAGTTACGTAAGGGACACGAACCCCGCGCTCCGGGGCGAAAGCGCTCTGCTTGCTCGTACCACCCATCAGCCTCCGGAAGCGGACTTTCTCGCTCCGACGCCGCCTGACGTCCTGCTTAGCTCCGGTCAGGATTCCCACGACCACCAGAGGTCGCGTCCTACGATAAACGGAAAGAACACGGGTCGCGGTGAGCTGCCCGCACGATCGACCTCTACGTGGCGAGGACAGCGTGATGCTTGGGTCGAGAGACGTCAGCCAGCGGCGCGCCGGGCGTGGGATGTAACCAAATGCATTTACTCAGGCACAGTTTTTAGGTACTTCACTTGAGTATTTCCATTTTCTGCTACTTAATACTTCGACTCCACCACATCTCAGAGGGAAATGTACTTTTTACTCGGCTACATATATTTGATAACTGCAGTTGATTCGCAGATTCGGACTATTAATACAAAATCTAATCAGCCGATGAATTATGATGCATTATTATTCTAGATTAAGTTCTGCTCGGGGGAATATTGACTTCATTTAAACTGCGTTGAAGGTATTTGTCAGGGAACAACAAGAATTCATCTTTAACCAGAGAAAAGAAGCGATGCTCAGTACTGCTGGCTGTACATCTGCAGCCTCCGGCCAGGTAAATACACCTTCAGGACCTCAGTGTTTCTGTCGTGGTTTATTGGCGTGTATGTAAGACAGGTTGTATGTCAGACTGCTTCCCTTATCTCGTCCTCTCTCCTCCTCTGGCCCTTTCCTTTCCCTCACGTTGCGCACACAGATCTCATTTTAGGACTTGAAGCTCATGTCGCTGAATTTCAGGGGCTCAGGCCGAAAGAGAGTTCATGTTCTTCTGCCTGCACATCACGTGGTTACATTCGTGTGTGTGCGTGTGTGTGTGTGTGTGTGTGTGTGTGACATACTTGTGTCCACCTTTTGAAGTGATGCGGGCCGGACGCTCGGAGGACGCGGGGGCGGTTCGGATATAGAAATAGACAGCTGTCTAAATAGGGAGAAGATCTAAAAAAAAAAAAAAAAAGAGGCGAGATTTTCCATCTGAACTTGAGAACACAAACTTCTCTGGAGGTTACAGAGCCGGACGAGGTCGGCTAACTGGAGCGAGGGGAGGGAGGAGAAAAGCAGCGGGTGGGGGGGGGGGGGGCTCAACTATATCCACTGTATCGATAAGTTGTCAACTTGAGAGATGAAAGTAAAAGAAAGCAGCAAAGGTTTTAGAAATATCAGAGTCAAGAGTCTAAAACTGCCGCTTTTTATTTGTGTGGTTCTGAGCAGCTTCTAATCTTTTGTTCCATTTGGGCGGTCTCTCCTGGAGGAAAGTTTCATTCCAAAGATTCATCCACACACAAATGTCATTTCAGTTGATTACAACCGGACTGGAACCTTTGTTCCCATTCAAACTATTATTTGGTCCTAGCTCTGCGTAAAGAGCTGGATCTGTTCACATGAGTGGAGTCTTTTTACGTTAACTGGAGGCTTATCCAAAAGGGTTTTTGCACATGATTTTTCATTACTGGGGCTTCGGTTCGTGGATCACGAGGAGGTTCTGAGCCCCGCTGAGCAACGCAATGACCGTTAAGTTACATTGTTCATCAGGTTACGTGTATATTGACGCAGGCATGTTGCATCATTTAATGCACGTATTCTCCGTCAGATGGGCAGAGAAACCTTCCCATGAATAAACGGACATTTCTCTGACGGTTGGGATATTTGGTGTCCGCCAAATCAGGCAACGCTGACATGTGAGTGGCAACGGGAGTTCACGTCTCCTGTTATTTGCTGCCACACCGCAGTTTGTGACAGAGCAGCCGATATCCGGACCGGAGCTAATGGTTAATGCGACACTGCTGACCGGAGGGCTGCGTGCCGGAACTACTGCTAAGTTGACCACAGCTGGAAACAGCGTTGCCTGGAAACAGTGAGGTCGCAGGCGTGGAAAGCAACTTTACTCAAGTGCTGCACTTAAGTGCAGCTTTGAGGTACATGTACTTTACTAGAGCATTTCCGTTATGACACTTTACACTTCTACTCCAGTACATTCCAGAGGGACATGCTGTAGATTTTAAATTAAAAACATGTGAGAAAATTCACTGCGTTAAGATTAAACCAGTGGTAAACCAGAAGTCTTTTTATCTGCACTGTTTGTTCACTGGTTTGCACTTTATCTGCCATGTGCCTTGCGCTGCTCTTATTTAAGCTTATTTTTATTTTATTTTATTTTTTTAACTATGTCTTTTTTTTTTTTTTTTTTTTTCTTTTTTGTATAGTTTTAGCTTATATTTTTTATTTGATCTAGATTTTAGGCTCTGCTGTCAGTGTTATCTGTACGCACCGGGGGTCTGAGAGTAACGCAATTTCGATTCTCTGCATGTATGTAATGTACATGTGGAAGAACTGACAATAAAAGCAGACTTGACTTGACTTCCCAACCTGTTTTTCCTTCTGACCTCTCTTCAGATGTGTCAGCAGTTCCACCAAAGACACGTTTCACCTCTATTGTTCCCATGGTTTTACTTCAGCAACTGCTCAAATGATCCAGTATTTCACTAAAAATCAAAGATCAGAGAAAAGTCCAAAAACGGACAACATTTCTGTATCAGATCTTTGTTTTTTCTTCTTTCCTCTCCCATTGATCATCTCACGACCCCTCAGATTTATCTTGGGGACCCTCCGGAGGGGGCCCGACCCCTAGGTTGGGAACCACTCTACATAAAGTATTAAACCAGCCGACTGTAGGCTCTGTAAACTAGCTCCACCTCGAGCGGCCACAACAGTAAAACGCTGCTCTAACATTGATGCATCAGCATTAATAATAATGTCAGATAGAATCAGATATCAGTTGCGAGACATTTTACTACATAAGGAGTGCTTTTACTTTAAATCTTTAAGTACATTTTACAGCTAATACGTCTTTTACTTAAGTGGGATTATGCACGCAGGACTGTTACTTGTCGCAGTGTATTACTTTGGTAAAAGATCAGGGCACTTCTTCCTGCACAGGGAGGTTGGCAGGAAACCAGTGGCGAATGAAACACACACGACTTGCGTGTTTAGAGGCCTCTCAGGCGCAATCAGATGCGGTAGCCGTCGCCTGCCAGTCGACGCCATCTCCACCCAGGCTCCACCCCTCAGTGACCACATCAGGCGGGTGAGGACACGGACGCTGCAGACGGGTGTTTTCTTAACCTCAGACAGAGCTGGACTCGCGTCTCGGTGAAAAGGCTTCGATGGGTCGTCGGAGGCGGACGTGGATCACGTGTGAATTTGGGTTGAAGCCCAGATTTTTTTTTTTTTTAGGTCATCTTCGAGCTGCGGTGAGATGATTTCGCTCCAAGCCAAACATGACTGTCGGCTCTGGGAAGACTTAGATTGGATTTAGGAGAAAGGAGGAATTTCACGCTCTGTTGTTTCACACCGACATTTTCCACTGACTTTCTCTCCCATATAAGGTGTTTGTGTGTGTGTGTGTGTGTGTGTGTGTGTGTGTGTGTGCGTGTGTGTGTGTGTGTGTGTGTCTGTGTGTGTGTGTGTGTGTGTGTGTGTGTGTGTGTGTGTGTGTGTGTGTGTGTGTGTGTGTGTGTGTGTGTGTGTGTGTGTGTGTCCACTGACCCGTGCTGCCCTCCGTGTCTTTCCACTGGAGAGACTGACAGCCTTATATAGAGCTGCAGGAGCACAGTGTCCATATCCGGCCTGCCCTCTCACCTGACTGGCTGCTAAACGGAGGCCGTCACCTCTGCGGAGCTGCGACACCTGTAACCCGTCCGTCTGTCACTCAAAAGACTTCGGGGTTTAATTAAATGATTAGTCAGGGTGGTTGGTTTGACAGTGCGGTGGAGATGACGCAGGCTTTGGAGTGTAACTCTAATCAAGGTCGCGCTCGGGCCGAAATCAGCCCCCTCGTTCATCTGAATGGACCCGCTGCTTTGACACACCAGCGCAAAGGCCTCTGGGAAAACAAAAGCACGGGGCCGTCCGGCAAGGCACCGCAGCGTCCGATCAGATACCTACGAGCGCATTCCTGGCAGATTGCTTTAATTCTGCGGTTTAACTCCTAATTGTTGTGACAAACACATAAAATAAATGCAGCAGTGAAATGATTCTTGTTAATATGTTTTGGTGTCCAGCAGACCTTCAGAGCTGTCACTCAAACTGTCTCCCAGGTACCTGAAGCAACACAATCCCCTCGTATGTTTTTAACGTCGGGCCATTGTTGGTCTGAATGTCCACTAGAACTTGGTCTCGATTTAGGGATTTAAAAAAAGTGCCTTTTCCTCAGTTTCCTTCCTCTCTGGTTGGATCTTTTCCTGAGGGTGAAGAGCAAAGACCATATTGTCACCGAAATGAAAAGACCTAATTCCCATATGACGTCTCGTCTCAGCCTCTACCTGTCAAACGTGACTCAGCCCTCTTCTGTCTGCGCTACGTCGACCTAAATGCTGCAGTTTAGCAGGTAACATTACGTTAATGTTACCTGCTAAACTGAAAGGCAGCGAGCGTTTCACCGGAGAATAAACAGCGAACAGAGAGGCGAAGTCCCTCCCCTCCCGGCACCCCCCGGGTAGAGTAGCCTAAAACGGTACTCGAGTGAGAGTAGCGTTACTTCAAAATAATAATAATAATAATAATTACTCAAGTAAGAGTAAAAAAGTAGTTCTCAAGTGCCGAGTAACTGCTTGATTGTAATTTTCTTTTTTTAGAAACAATGTAGTCAGACAGACGAAAATACCGTCCTGACTGTTCATAATTTGCGATAGCTGGTAGCTAACGTTAATTCACTCATCCAGAGAAAACGCGTTGTGGTCTGCTGAGCTCATGGCTCCATCTAATGAAATGTCTCAGGCTGCGTTCACACGTCTGGTTCGGTTCATTCGGTCCGAACCGAGGCCAAACAATTACACATCGCAGCATTTTCCAGCTTTCTTGGTTCCTCTTCTCGCCGCGCCGATCGCTCTGGTCCGAACCAGTTGAAACTAACCAACATGCAGTCACATGACAACATCCACACAGCTCACTGGCCGTGGCGTATTTCCAAAACTGCTTTTCATTTGGTCAGAATTTACGTGCGGGAAAATTCCAACAGAAGAGGAAAAGCCAGCAAACAACAACACAACTGTGGAGAGACGCCTGCGGGCTGGTTCTGTCCCTGTTCAGGATCTGTTACAGTGTTTGTGTCCACCACAACATGCAGACAACACATTTCTATGATGAAGTGGCTTGAAAACAACGTTCTGATGCAAACGGCGAGCGCGCAACGCTCGCCACTTCAAGCGGAGGCGTGCATTCATTCTTCTTAACTCTGACACGCTCATCTTCCCAAAATATGACTACGGCAGCTGGTTCAGTCCAAAAATGATCGGTACTTTTTGCAGTTGGGTCGGTTCGAGGTCGGATCGCGTTCTCACCGCAAACGAGCCGCTCCAGAGTCCGTCTGAAAGCGCGCCGAGACCGCCTCTTCAAGGAGGCCTCGGGACGCTTGTTTGGTCCGCTTCTGGTGCGACTGCTGCTTTCCCAGCTGAGCAAACGGACCGCACCAACGGGGCAAAGCAACTCTGGTACGATTCAACCGAGCTACACGAGGCAGCTGTGAAAGCAGCCCGACACTAAAGGGGTCGTTATGGAGAAGACTGGACTTCTGTAAACTAACAAGACTAACATTCGCCCAACCACAGCAACAAATACATGTAGCTGAAACTTGTTTGACGTTGAGTTTCTTGACGCCGAATTGTCCGTTTGTTTCGGGAGACACAGCAGACGCGGCGTAATATAACTGTTGTTTTGCACTCTGTTGAAAAGAAACATGCTTTTTTTATTTGTGTTCATCCTTTTCCGTTTGAACACTGGACCCCGTCGCTTTCTGCCATCTTTCGTGCGTTTTCATTCCCTGAGAGTTTGAGAGGCAGGTTGTGTGCGGTCACGTGACTGCATCGCCACGTCTGATTGGTGAAACGGAGTCATGTGGTAGATGCACTGACGGCGTCTGTCTGGCAAAACTAAAGAATAGAACATAAGAGTGGCGTGCAGCCCGATGTAGCGCAGTGAGAGCGGCGTTTCTTCAAGTACGTTTTTGATCCGTTGGTCCATTTGTTTCTTGTTTTTTGTGACTTTAACAGCTCAGGGACGTTCAGAGCGACCTGTTTGTGCACTTTCTGAAGATCGTTTGCACTGTCAGCTCTGTTTTTGAATAAAAGGGTTGGAAATGAATCTGTCGATTAATCGATTATTAAAATAATCGTTAGTTGCAGCCCTAGTTACCACCCACCTCCGGTCGTAGTACCACTTAGTTTGGTGTGGAGTGATTTAACGTCGCCCGCTCGCACAATACACGTCAGCAGCACCAACACGGCCGACCCTTGAACGTCCGCTCCCCCGGTGGGTTGTCCTCCTGATCCTCGTATCAGTGGGGAGGCGGAGAACGAGCGACACCCGCTGCTCGTGTTACTGAATCCGGTCCTTCATACACGTCCATGTGGGAAACACGTGGCTTCAGCGGCTCGGGGAGAGAGAAAGTCCCAAAGATCTTCACATTCAAATACTTCGGCAGTTTTACGACAAACTGCGACTTTCTGGACATGACAGCTGATCTCTTAACCATACAAACACCACGTGTGTGGCTCTTGGCACAAATCAAGCGAGATCAAAAAAAGGATTTGTCTCTCTCTCGCCGTTGGCTACAGATTCTTTTCCGTCAGAAGGCCCCATGGTGGTCCACCGGAAGGTCTCGCTACAGAAGGTAGAGGTTAAATCCATCAAGACGCCCAACAAGTAATCGAAAGAGGTAGCAGAGACGCGGGCACAGAAGCGCCGCTGAGTGCACAAGACGAATTCGAACAGGAAGGCTGTAAATGTTCCAGGTTCTAGAGTTCAGGAGCCGTGACAGGAAATGCACGGCATCCTTTAGTTTTACGGCGGGATTTGAGGCCGAGTGCAGGTTCGCGCAGAGCGCTCAAACGTCTGCTGGAGCCAGAGACGGGCAAAAGCTTTAAGTCGGATCTAAAAGCAGCCGCAAGCCAAAGAGGCTGAACGGGGGATTGTGTGATCTCTCCCGTTTGTGCTCACTGGGAAGAAAAAGGCGTGCTAAATGCGTGCTACCGGCGGGCCTGTGTTTCCTGTCTTTTCTCTGCGAGCGCCGGCAGGGGATCCGGGCAGGTAGCTGCACGTCCTGAAGAGCTGGCAGGTGAGTCAGCGGCGCACTTGCTGCAGGCTCTTTAACGCGGCGCTCTGCGCGGGCAATAAGCGTGCAGAGCATCGACGAGGTCCCGGGTACCCTCCTGGAGGCTCCTGCAGATCCCTTTTCCGCCGCTTCACCGGGTTTTGGCAGCGGCAATTTGCACAGTTTACCCAGAGGTCTCTGCGTCACACGGAGGGATCCTGACGTCACACGGGGATACAAAGACGAAACTCACACACACACACAGACACACACACACACACACACACACACACGCACACACGCACTCACACACACACACGTATTAAGACATGCTAACCTCCTTTTTGAACACCGTGTGTCTGTGCGTGCGTGCGTGCGTGCGTGCGTGAGTGAGTGTGTGTGTGTGTGTGTGTGTGTGTGTGAGTGAGTGTGGGTGAGTGTGTGTGTGTGTGCGTGTGTGTGCGTGTGTGTGTGAGTGAGTGAGTGTGTGTGTGTGTGTGTGTGTGAGTGAGTGTGGGTGAGTGTGTGTGTGTGTGCGTGTGTGTGCGTGTGTGTGTGAGTGTGTGTGTGTGTGTGTGTGTGTGAGTGT
>CM022479.1:29735440-29751964 GCA_011952105.1 Coreoperca whiteheadi
TGTGTGTGTGTGTGTGTGTGTGTGTGTGTGTGTGTGTGTGTGTGTGTGTGTGTGTGTGTGTGTGTGTGTGTGTGTGTGTGTGTGTGTGTGTGTGTGTGTGTGTGTGTGTGTGTGTGTGAGTGTGTGTGTGTGAGTGTGTGTGTGTGTGTGTGTGTGTGTGTGTGTGTGTGTGTGTGTGTGTGTGAGTGTGTGTGTGAGTGTGTGTGTGTGTGTGTGAGTGTGTGTGAGAAGCGGCTGTATGCACAGAGGCCTGACAGCATCCTGATAACCTGAAATGTGTAATATCCTGAAGCTGAGGTTTTGATTGGCTGCAAGTTTCTGCGTTTCAGCCATTTAGGCCGTAAAACCAGACAATCGGACGAGTTAACAGGAAGTCAGAGCTGCAGATTTGCAAGAGCGACACTTATATTGATCAGCTGAACCAGAACGACAGAATCCTCTGGATGATGTTAATGATGTTAATGTTAATAAAGTTGAGGCGCCGTGAAGGCGTCGCTTTGGGCTCCGGGTCGCTGTGACGGCGTCTCTCACTGTTTCCACCAGTTTCACAAAGCAAACACTCAGCGGCCTGATGGAGGAAATAACCAGCAGGTGGATCCATGATGAGAATAACTTCTACTGGTCACAGAGTATTTTCACAGTGTGGTATTAGTACTTTTACTGAAGTAGAGCATCTGAATACTTCCTCCACCGCTGCCTCACTGTAAGCTGCTGTGGCAGAACTGGAGGTGATTGTGCTGTTGACTCCGTCAGTCTGTCCCACTAACACGGAGCGATACCGACCTCCAGTGGTAACACGTGGAACTGCAGGTCTGTGGGTGTCAGTGTGCAGAAGCCAGATCAGTGACTAGTGTCTGAAGATAGTAAAAGTTAGTATTGTTAAATATTACTAAAGGGACATGTTTTCCTCAGCATCACAAATTTCATTCTGGCAGATTGACCTGACAACACAGGTTCTCCAGTTCTCTCAGTTTGGATCCTTTTTATCTGATTTTCATTAGACAGTTTTGATAAATGACACATAAAAAACACCCCCAACAACAAAACACAGAATTCATCTTTGCATTTTACAACAGCTGGAAAATATTTTTAATAAATCCACCTTCAACCTGCCGACTGTTTTCAAGAAGCAGTTTTCTCAAACAAGATATCAGTTCACAAAGATCTGCTAAAAATCTTCCCCCTAACTTCCATTCACAGTAACAAAGCGTATAACTTCTTGACTTTTCGACCCCGTTTCCACGTGGTATAAACACGCGATCTGGATCCGGATCAGGACTCGTTTATATGAACGCAGGTGCTCCCAGAACACACTGCGATCAGAATGTGACTGGACCCATAAGGTGAATTTAACGCATCAGTCGGGACTTCAAACCGACAACTGACTTCCTGTCTGCGGCTCTGAGCTCCGAGCCCATTGGTTCCTACTGAAGTGACGCAAATCTGTGAAAACACCTCACAAATGTATAGTTTCAGGTTTAAAAGGGCTCAGTAATTTCTGTAGTTTCTATCAAACAAACAGGTGGAAAGAGTGCATATGTGAGGGACTATTTTCGGCGGCGGATTAACACACAGTTGGTGCTGTATTGAGTATTTGGGGTTGATGTGTTTTTAAAAGCTCTACGGCGCAGAGGAAGAAGATCCATCAGGCTGTTAGTACACTTGTTAGTAGATACATTCACTGTAGGTTTGGATCTGCACGTTCAATTTATTTATTTAATATCACCAGACTTGTCTTTCGATGTCATTCTTGATATAACATCGTCTGGTAGAAACGTAGAAGAAAGTGAAGGTTAGACGAACCCGTTCTCACCCTGCACAAAGCGGTCTCAAATGGTTCTCACAAGAAAACACACACACACACACACACACACAGACAGAAAGAGACAGAAAAGTGGTTTCATCAGTATTCGAATCAGATGTGTTTCTTTAGTGAACTCAGCTGGCTCTGGTTCCCAGTAAAACCACCACCAGGGGGCAGCAGAACTGAGTGTGTGTTTAAATGTGTGTGATTTTCTGAGTGTTTGTGTGTGTGTGTGTGTGTGTGTGTGTGTGTGAGAAAGTGTGTGTGTGTGAGAGAAAGTGAAAGCCAAAAAGTGCAAAAGAAAGTATGCATGCGTGACTGTGCAGACAAATGTGTGTATTTGTGTGTGCGCCAACCTTGTTTGTATGTGTGTTTTTGTAAGCCTGTCAGAGAGTGTGTGTGTGTGTGTGTGTGTGTGTGTGTGTGTGTCCCGACAAAGGCTCCATCCAGCCGTACTGCAGAGGGCTGCTGGTTCCCAGAGACCCTCAGAGCTCCAGGACGCCCAGTCCCTCTGCTGCCTGTAGCCCAGACACAGCAGCCCCGACACGGACACAGACCCTCACGCCGCTCCCACCCCCCCTCCTGGAGCTCCGACACCTGTTTGGATTACTAATGGGTGGGAAAGACGGGGTCGAGTGTTAAAGTGGGGAAACTTGGAGTGTTGGGAGTTTACAGAGACAAGCCTGAGAGGAGAAGAGAAGAGACGTTCATCTCGTCTGGACTACAAACGTTTTAAAAATCTAGTGGACGTCTTAACGATCGACAGTGTTTCCTCATCGTTTAAACTTTCTGAAACGTTGGTGGATGGTCGAGTAAACAGCTGCCAGCTTTGGGGTAATTCAACCGAAATTCTTCCTGGAATTGTCGACTTCACAGAACCAATTATTGTCTTTTTCGTCAGGCGCTCTGAACCAGATCAGCAGCTTACTGAAAGGTTTCGGGAGACTTTGCCAACATCCAGCTGATCATTTTGTTCCTGAATATCCGGTGTTTTTGGAAGCTTTGCTGGAATTTTATTGGAGCGCCGCACCGAATTCTGCACTATTATTCTGTTGCCACATCCGTTAAAGCACGAAAACAACCACTACTGAACAACTCCGGTTTGAATCTACCGAATTTCAGAGGAATCTTTCACATTCAAAATCTGCATCATGGCTCCGTCTGTCGGTCTGTGGCTGTGTCTTCACCTGCCGCTGCTGTTTGCGGACGCCAAGAGTGTCGGGCAACACGACAGTCAGCGCCGCGCCCTTGAAGAAGCCTCCCCCCGCGTCAAACTGGAACCCCTTTGGATCATCAAGCAGCTCAGGAGCCAGGACGGCACCTACGCCCCAAACCAGAGCCTCCCCCTCCCTGAGATGCTGGATCTAGACCTGGACCAGCACCGCCGCCTGGCCCGAGGTGCCGACGAGGAGGAGCAACAGTCCACCTTCAGCCAGTCTTTTGAGAACGACTCAGTGACGCCGCCGCAGGCCACCGAGTTTGACAACAGAACAAAGGTAGTGGCAGGGGACAACAATCATGATGATCATAATGTCAACCTCCATGGGAACGCCTCCAGCGCTGACCATGACGCCCCTGGACTCTTCAACCCCTTCTACCCGCTGGCGGAGAGCTCGTATGCGGCCTACGCGGTCCTGTTCCTGGCGGGCCTGGTGCTGGCGCTGGGCGTGGTGGGAAACATGGCGGTCATGTGTATCGTCTGGAACAACTACTACATGAGGTCCGCCTGGAACTACCTGCTGGCCAGCATGGCATTCTGGGACTTCCTGGTCCTGGTGCTCTGCCTTCCTGTGGTTGTCCTCAACCAGCTATCCCATAGGAGGATCCTGGGTGACGTCACCTGTCGCATGGTGCCTTATATGGAGGTGGGTGGGGCTTATGTGGAAGTAGGAGGGGGATGGGGAGGTCAGTGAGATTCTGTTTTTCTCAAACCGATGATCTAAGTGCTACGGCGTGCTGGGTTAAATGCGTTATTGTGATGTGTCCTGAGGGTGGCGTTACAGGAATCCTCATGGGCGAAAGCGGGAAGGGTTCATCCTCTGAGGAGCGTGGAGGTGTTCAGAGTTTTATTAGTGACGAAGGGGTTGTTAGACTTTAATGTTTTTGCGTACAACTGAAACGTTTGTTCTGATGGTGGCGATGGAGAAAAGGTCAGGGGGTCATTAGCGGGCAAGTTATCGGGACCCCACGCACAGCTGGTTCAGGTCTTCGTGGGTTCACTCGGTCTAATCGGGTGGATCTGAATGATAGTGTTTTCCCACCAAATTACCTTGCACAATGCACAGCGGTCCGTAGAATATAACAGATCGAGTTCGCAAGGAAAAACCTGCTATTTCTTCCAGCTGAGAACCAACTTTTTCGGGTTCTGAACCAATTTATATTTGGTCGAAACGCTACGAGCGGTTCAAAACAAGGTGCGCGAGTCAGGACGGAGCCGGTTCCATGCAGGTGGAAAAGGCCTACAGGTGTGCTCAGTC
This sequence comes from Coreoperca whiteheadi, assembly GCA_011952105.1. Classification (NCBI taxonomy): domain Eukaryota; kingdom Metazoa; phylum Chordata; class Actinopteri; order Centrarchiformes; family Sinipercidae; genus Coreoperca; species Coreoperca whiteheadi. The sequence goes on from CM022479.1 coordinate 29,739,722, forward strand.
TCAGCTCTGATCAGGTGACACGACACAGATGTTTTAGGAACTCGGTGGCGTATGTAGACAAATTCATGCCAATAACTGACGTTGATGATGTGATGTTAGTTAGAAGATGGACGAGAGCTAATGAGCTTCACCTCTGGCTTTGATTACATTCTTACGTTCATCGTACGGCCGTCTGTCACGTGACCCTCACTTCGCACGTCCAGCTGCATCACTTCCCTTCACCTGGGACTCACCATGTTTGTGAACAAGTCCGTAAGCGCCGCCTGAATATTGAGATCTCATCTCAGTGCGGAAGAAAGGAAAAATAACAAGAACTCTTTTTGATACCAGGTGTAAAGACCTGTGATCAGATGTTGTTATCCAGATGCAGATCAAACGTTTACACCAGGTGAACAGGAAGTCCAAGATACGTCCTCCGTGGAGTATCAGTGCCAAGTGTAACGACAACCTCGCGAGTAGCCAAGATAAACTCCGTCCCTCTGTTTTCAACACACACTTTGATTCAGTGTTTCTCACCTGCAAGCCAGTTTTTTCTTTCAGTGTTTTGGAAACCACTTTGTTTGCATGTTGTGTGGTTGCTAACGGTCTTCTTCTTCATTGCCTTCGCTGGCACGCTGGTACGTGTCTTGGCCCGTTGCTTCCACCGAACGTTATATCGTCGACTTTTGGTAAACCCTCATTCAAGTTTTATTCAGTTATTTAGCTAAAAGGTGCTCAGTCTTTTCTGAAACATTGCTGGAGTGCCGGAGACTTTAGTTTTCAAACACACACACGGCAGAGACTGAGGAGTCTGAGAGGCGGTTGCCATGGTGACTGTTTCTATGTCTTGCTGGAACGTCCTGCTGCCGTTTTCAGGGTTCGACAGGAACAAATCTGGGGTGAAGTTGTGTGTTTTTATGACTTGTAACCCCGTCTGTGTGGCGAGAGTGAAGCATCTGATTTGTGTGGTAACTGACCAGGCAGGTAGATTTGGGAAACACCTGATCTACGACATGTAATGTATGGATGACAGATTACACTCGTTCTGTCAGTGCGGCCATTTTCAAAAGCTTTGGTGCAGAGATTAAAAATGTTGTTCGCATTATGAACAAACAAGACGCACGTTCTTAGTGGGCTGAGATAAACTGATAAACTGTGGTAAATGTGTTGCCTTCCAAAGTTGATGTTTGAACTTCTTAGATTGTGTTTTGCCGAGTCGGACTACATCGAGAGAAACTTCGAAGTTTCCCTAATCAAATATACCACAGCCAGTCGTATTTGGAATGTTATTTATGTTATTTTCACCTCTGAAATGGTGCTGTGACCCACCCCGGAAGGCTGTGCGATATTGAAAAAGTGTGATGTAAAGTGAAAAACACAAGAGGATTTAATGTGTCCGAGAAGTAGCCAGGTGGGCGGTGGCCTAGGGAGTCGCGTTTGAATCTCTGTGTCAGGCCAGCTAGAGGATTTGTGGAGCACACGAGTGACAAAGTAACGAAGTAAGTCTAGTTCTTAGTGGAAAGTTTGAATCAAAACTAGCTAACGTCCCTGCAGACACCGGCGGAGGGGAAAAAAACCCAACCTGATGCTAATGCTAACATCAGTGGTGGTCTCGAATGCAGCATGCAGGTGAAGATGAAGTGTACAGATGACGTGCTTCTTGTATTACTGCTCCATTACTCCCTAAAACCAGAATAATAGAAGAATATTTCCTAAAATGCTGAACCGTTTTGCAGTCAGTTGAGTCAGCTGAGTTTAAGCTTTTGAGTTTCCCTTTGCAACAACTACTTTGAGAGAACACATGGTGCAGACACAAAGGTTTACTCACTGACGGATGTTGAAACGCTGATTGTTGCCTCCTCCTCGCCTCTGCAGGCCGTGTCTCTGGGCATCACCTCCTTCACTCTGTGCGCTCTGGGTATCGACCGCTTCCACGCCGCCACGTCCTCGCCCCAGCCGAAGGCTCGGCGGGTGGAGCGCTGCCGCTCGGTGCTGCTGAAGCTGCTGCTGGTGTGGCTCGCCGCTCTGCTGCTGTCCAGCCCCGAGATCTTCCTGTGGCAGCTGAGCCAGACCGTGTCCCCGTCCAACGGCCGGCTGGTCGACTCCTGCACCATCACCCCCTCCTCCCCCCTGTCCCTCTACCTGCCCGACTCCCTCCACTCTCTGTTGCTCAGGTATCACCAGGTGAGCACGGAACAGACACACACGGGCTAAACTGACCACCAGGATGTGTATGTCTCACCTCAAACCCGGACGCAGATACCGCCCTCTCTTCATTGGCTCAGTGTTCCTTTTGGGATTCAGTATTACATTTGAAGGGCCAGGCACCAGAGCGCTCACAGCAGAAGTGTTACCGTCCCCTCTCTTCCCTGTAAGGAGCCACATCTGATTCGTCAGACTTCATTCAACATTTCCGTCACCGAGCGGCTCATAGGATTCAAAGTGTTGAAAATACAAACTCGCCGAAGACCAGGCAATCTTCTTAGCAATCTATACAGTGGGGGGAATAAAAAGTTATGTATGCACGCTTGACACAACGCGCCACCAGATTTTACTTTAATTTTGCTACATTGCAAAAGTAACCTTAACTAATAAATAGGCCTTCTTTAAGTAATTAGGCTAAGGGCAAAATTTTATTTTCAAGCTATAGCCCCAAACAATTACACACACATTTCAAACAGATGTATTCTACACCGCGTCACGTCAGCCATTAGGCATTTAATTTGGTCGGGTCGGAAATCTCTTACCTACATCCCAGCACCTCCTGGTGAAAGGAAAGAAGAAACAACAGAAGAGTGCAAAGAGTGGATGACTTGCAAATATATTTTTTTCAATGTGTTTATTGTCCTTTTCTTGTTTTATAACCACAGAACAAGTACACAAGCATACACCCTTCCCATACACGCATTCAGTTTACACTTCTTAAAGAGAGAATTGCATAAAAAATATATATATATGTAAAAAAAATAAAATAAAAATAATGATATAAATACACACACATACATACATACATACAGACAAATCAAATAATAAATAAGTAAATCAATAAAATAATAAAATAATCAATAAATGAATTAGTTACACTTTTACAATGTCTTATGCAGTAAGGTCCACATTTCCATTTCATATGATATTTATGTATGGCTCCCATAGCTGATCAATGTCTTTCCTCTTGCCCGTAGCGATAGAAGCCTTTCCAGTCCGATACAGTCCGATATCTCCTTTATCCACATTTTCACGGATGGAGTATCCATACTCTTCCAGCATAACGCAATAGCTCTTCTGGCTTGAAGGAGACCAAAGTCTACGAGTTTAATATCTTTTGATGTTTGATGTGTGAAGTCCATTGGATATATTCCAAGAATACAAAGTTCGACATTCAAAGGCATTCTAATGTTAAACATGTCTGACATACATGTTATAACCTCCTTCAAGAACATTTGTATTTTTGGACAACTCCAAAAGGCAATGATATAGCGTTCTGTTCTTCTCCATCTATAAATAACTATTTCACTTAGGGAAATCGGGGTACCAGGAAAGGAAAATAAGAAAGAGAAATAAAGTAAACTGAGGGATTGTTTGGATTGAAGGAGCCAGGAATCTAGCTTGGAGCATATTTGCATTGTATAGCATAAATCAGTATCATTATATGCATCAGCATTACCTAGCAGAGCTTAGCTTAATGAAACACACGGCCCCCAGTGTCAGAAACAGCCACCGAGAGTGGAGCTGAGCCAGGTGAGGCAGGTTCCGACAGGTGAGACGGGTACCGAGGATGAGAGGAAAGGTGAGCTCATAAAAGCGGCGACTAAAAATTATTACAAGCAATCATTCGACACGAGGTGTCGCGGACCTCGCGGCAAAGACAGTTCAGCTATGCAGCGATATTTAGCCCCGGTAAGCTAGCATGACATGTTTGATATCATTCAATTGAAATACATTTTATTTCTACAGCCCAATATCACAAATCACTGTTGGCATCATGTATCTGCTATCGTCCCTGTTTCTAAGGTTCCTGTCTTTAAGGACGAATCGTTGCCAGCTGAGGGCAGGAGGTGATGAATTTAGTCTCTAATAATCAGAATTGTATCATTAAAGAAGCTCATGAAGTCGTTGCTACTGAGGGCTGTAGGAATACGTGGCTCAAAGGAGCTGTGGCTCTCTGTCAGCCTGGCCACATAGCTGAAAGGAAACCTGGGGTTGTTCTTATTTTCCTCTATTAGTGATTTCAGGTGCACTCGCTTCCAGTTTGACCTCCTAACAAAGTGGTTCAGATAATCAGGATAAACTTTTCTGATCATCTCACTGTTTGTAATTTTTGATCCATCAGACTTTGCTAACAAAAAAAGGAGACCCTGGGTGTCTTCGGTGTCACAGAGGTATGAATGGAGATGCGATCGCTTACAAATGGGCTATTGAACGGTAGTCAAACAGTCAAGCTAGAAGGCGAGTTTGAGCGTGAAAGCTCATTTTTGACCTTGTGACCTAAGTTAAGGTACATTTGATAGCTTTTCAGGGAGCTTTCAACCATAGCTCCTAAAAACGGAAGTACAAAGGAACTAAATATGAAAGCTCGGTTACACCATGACAAGTGGCCGTATGAGGGGAAGATCGTAACCCTCACAACCAACCACCTGCTACCTGAGCTTCCATACATACGCCACGTGATGGTGACAGCTGAACCACAGACCGTGCCCTGACGCCATGAGATGTGGTGTTACAGCTCTGGTAAAAGCTAATAAGATTTCAGATACGATTTGGTGATTGCGAGTCCTTGTACTGAACCATCAGCAAAGTTATTAAACTCTACGCCAAAGTGCTGCATGGTCAATAAGAACTGCTAAAGGTATTGCACAGAATCATAAAGTACCATAACGTCCACAGATTGCACCACAGACTATTACTAACAACAAAAGTACCACAAAGTATTACTGTGTCTCCATGTAAGGTAATCAGATTACTCCTGTACTGTGTTTCAGGGGCGCATGTGGTGGTGTTTTGGCTGCTACTTCTGCCTCCCCATCCTCTTCACCACCCTCTGCCAAATGGCCACCCGCAACGTCAACAGCGACTCCGACTCCGCCGAAAAGAAGCGCAACCACGACGACCGCTCCTCCAACCAGAAGCGCCAGCAGCACCAGGCGGTGGAGCGGCAGCTGAACTGCACGCTGCTGGCGCTGGCCGTGGTCTACGGCGTCTGCGCTCTGCCCGAACACGTCTGCAACATCACGCTGGCCTACGCGCACATCGCCGTCTCCGAGGACACGGCCGCCATGCTGGCGCTGCTGCATCACTTCCTGTTGTTCTTCAAGTCATCGGTGACGCCGGTGCTGCTGCTGTGTCTGTGCAAGGTAGGTCAGAGGACGAGCGTAAGGTCCAATAGACCGGAGTCCAGAAACTTGAGGCAAGATGCTGGAACCATTTTTACTTGACCCAAAACCCAACACCTGCAATGCTGATGAGCAAGGTGTCTCAGGGGTCCACCTAATTAATACCAAGGACCCCCTGAACAACTCTAAATTATTTTTTGGGGGGAAGTTATAGTACTCATTGTAGTCATATTTTTCTTTGGTTATACTATTGAACTTGCTCTATTTTTTCATTCTCCCACCATGTCCATACAGATGTTATTGATTAAGAACCCAGGATTCCATTTTGCTGCTTCAGCGCTGCCTAATGTCCCTGCTGGCCCTGTTACATGGCATCCACTTTGTCCTGCTCAAACAGAACAGATCACACAACAGCTTGAAGGCCTAATGGTTCCTGTGACAACGTTGCATGGGAATTTATGAGCACGGTTACTGCTATTAATACCAGTACTGGTGCAATTAGTACAATCAGACTCGCACCGAGCAACAGGGAGGGAGCGTATGTATCCTAAGTTCCCAGGGCCCTATGTTCTCCAGCTCAATATCCTCTTAATATGGCACATTAAGGAGAACTTTCAAAGGGTTTTGAGTTCTCAGCAATTTTTTTTTCTCTCGGTCAGATGTTCAGTGTATGTTTCCCTGGGTCAATATGTTGAGATCACCCACCTACAGCCTAAAGCCTACTGATGCTTTCTTGACTTTAGACATTGATATCGCCCCAGCGGCTGAACGAATCTTTACCATTCAAACTGCAAAGATAGCCCTTACCAACCTCTTACAATGTTAGTTCATATCAAGAGACACACATGCTCAAAACTCAACACAAGGCTCGACCATTTCAGAACAGGCGAAGAGCAACAGAACAACAAATTTGCAGTGGTACAATGTAATTTCCCCGAGGTTCAACTCACCGTGAGGGTTAGGGTGGGTTGTGAGTCTCTTCTCTCAAACCATAATTTTTAACTCAATGATAAAGTATTTCACTACTCTTTAAATATCTGTAAATCTTTTAAATCCCTGGGAAGACAGATGTAAAACGTGTCTTATGTCTTACATTAAGGGACTATAGAGCTCGGGAACGTAGGACCTCAGGAACATAGGGATGACCCCTGGGCGGATGACTACACTGTTGCTTGTACAGAAATAGTTCCAGCACTTGACGTTAGCTAGCACGAGGGGGGAAACGTGGCTCACCAACAGGCAGTGACGTTGTCCTTTTAAAGCCGTTAGAAACAGACATCACTGACCTGCACGTCGTCGTGTTTCAGGCTCTCGGTCAGGCCTTCATGGACTGCTGCTGCTGCTGCTGCCAGGACTGTCAGCCGACCGCCGCTCAAGGCTCGCCAGGCTCCGCCCAGGTCAAACTGAAGGCAGCCAATGAGACGTCCATCTTCTTCGACAAGGCTAAAGACACGTCGGCCATCTTGTCCATCTCCAGCTAGAGCCATAGGGCCCTCTTTAACCATCAACCCGTCATTTCCTCCTCCATTAAATCAGTCCTGTCCGTTCAGCTCTTCTTTGTACCCTTCAACACAGTTTCTCTTCCATCCTTAGTGTTCGTTAACTCATCAGCTTCCTTTCTCCTCCCTCCAGTGTTTGCTGTGAACCGACTGTCTCCTCCTACAACTTCTTTCCATCCATTTCTCTCTCTCTCTTCCAGAACACTTGTGGATCAATGATCATGTTTCTTTCTGTCGTCATCTCCTCCTCGTCCAGACCACCATTTGTATGATATTCCCTCTATGGACACAGTGTTACTCCCCCCCTCCAGCTTCCTCTCTGTGCAGGAAGTGATGTTTAATCTGTAGCGAGGTTAGAAAAATTGCTGTACTTGCACAACCAGCTGTTGTAAAAGCAGGAGCCTGTTTCAGGACTCTCCGAATGGACTCTTCCCTCCCGCTTCCTGCTGTACTAACGTATGATGTAATGATGTCTTCTTTGGCCGGTATGAAGCTGCATTTTCACCACTGATTTTATGGGAACTAAAGCCTAAATTAGGGCAGCAGTTTAAATCCTTTACGGCAGCTTGGCGGAGAACATGAAGAAGCTGCTTTAAAGCTCTAAAGATGAGGAGTGGAGTTGTGCCACACAAACCTTTTCTTTGGTTAAACGTACTTTTCCAGGAGTTGCTGGCGAGGCAGAAATAATCCAATTGGCTGTTAAACTTCAATGAGCGGTGACAAAGTTTAATTACTATTAAATCTAACTTGCTGAGAGCTACAGTTGACGTATATTGAAAAAGCTGCGACTTGTTTTAATCACTAGCAGTTGGGCCAAAGGAAAGTGATGCTGGTCCAAATATCAGTGCAAGATAAGTTCTATGGACAGCTATTACTACATGAAAACTATTTCCATGAAGTTCAGGATGACTCCTAGAGGTTTTGGTGACCCCCCTCAACTTTCTTGTAGCAACAAATTTAGGTCAAACTTTACTGTTAACCTGACCTCGAACGTTAGGTTAGATCGATACAGCTGTACAGGTTAGAAGTCATTTCAACAGCGAGAATGTGCAGCTTCATTAATGTTCACAGGAAGGGAAGAAAGTGGGGAAGTGGGGAAGGGAGGAGATCTAACGAGTATTTGAACAGGACTCGGACGTCCTCAGCATTGAGGCGGTCTCTTTGTACAGGAAGTTAAACTGTGTAGGAAGTTTTAAGTGTATTAATATGTGCTTTCACTCAGACTGTCAAACTCAAACAACTAGAACAAATGAAGAAACAGAAGATATGAATGTAGCTTATTTTAATTCTAGATGTACAACTAATTGCATCTTTGTATGACGGGAAGTGAGATAGTCTTTTTTTTTTTTCTATGTCACAAGAATGTCTATGTAATGTTCAGTGTCACAGTGTTAAATTCATGGAATTATAATATGTGTCAGAGCCGACTGTGCCTTAGTCTCTCCTCAGCCCCGGACTGCCACTCTGTCGGCGTCTGAAACGAATATTGGAACGACAGCCAGTGGAAACTAGTCAGACTAACTTGTCTTATATTTCACGATCTGCAGCTATAAGTTTTCACCCAAAAGTTAGAAGTGCACGTCAGTTTGAATTTGTCAAACTTGATATTTCGACCAGGAACGTGACCAGGTGGAGCCGGAAAGTGTAGTTTGGTAAGCTACACAAACATTAGCAACACGTAGCCTTGAGGCTAAAAAAAGTGACTGGGGAATGTTGAAGGTTTCTTATTCAAGTGACATACAAACATCTTTCATGATTTCACTCATCATGCTCATCATACACAAACATTGTATCATTAGTCTTTTGGCTTCGCTTCATTAAGCCATATTATAACTAACCCTAACCCTAAAATGGAAATCAAATACATTTACCTTCTAAATTTGGGTCCCGTCATAACCTTAGTGAAGAAAACGGAAGTTGTCATTGTTCAGAAAGTGACACACATCAACTAGATATGAACCACTGTGTTGTTAATTAACACAACAGAACGATAATGTGCAGGTGAGATCTGTTGTAATAAATGGAGAACAAGTAAAACCCCAGACGTTGCTTTATGTGTGACAGCAGATTTTACCAAAACACCATCGCACGAAGTCACTTTCGTTGTGGACCGTCGTTAACGGCTGGTTTACATCAGATAAACGGCACTTTGACGGCCATCACGTTTTCATTTGGGTCCCCGCTCACGGATTCCTTCACACGCTGTTTGTTCTGTTGATTATTCCCCCACAATCATTGGACAAAAGAAACGAGAGTCCCGCTGGTGTCGTGTTTGTGTTTATTGTAAATGTGAACGAAGTTGACATTAAGTGCCTGGATACTCTTTCCTAACTGTTTAATAAAGGGACAGTCCACACAGAACAAATTCACTTTAGCGCCTGTCTTATATGTTTTTTTTTCTCTTTTTAAGTAAAACTGTCGAGTGTCGAGACTCTCCAGGTTGTTTTTATCTTGTGAGCAAGGCATAAACCAACCAGGTGGTAATTTATGAATAGATATGTGTCGTTTAAACTGCAGTAGTCCGGAAAGCTCATTGACGCAGCGACGATGTCACCGACACCTCCGAGGTGATCACCACCTCAGGCCGCTGTCAGCCAACCCCAGCGTTGCTTCATTCGTTTTTTCTCAGGGACGAAGTCATGCGACTCACAGCGGCAGCTCTTCCTGGACGGACATGAATGATCAGTCCAAAAGGTGAACGACATTTCGGCAGGAAACGTCCAATCGCCAAAGCTCAAGGTGCTGTCACGTGCGCCGCTAACGGCATGTGGACGGTGTGAAGCTTAAATCAGTTCCTGGGTCAGTTTTTGGTCGATTCAGTAACTATGGTGGCGCGTGTTTGTTTAACTGCAGCGACGAAGCTTTTTTGAATTTCACTACCGCTCTGACTCACACCTCTGACTGGCTTGGTCTGCGTGGCAACGGCAGCCGAGGCCCATGGGTATTGTAGTGTTTAGAGCCATCTGCCAAAATGACGAGGCAAAAATCTGATTTCTCAGACACGAAGTTGAAATCATTGAAACCGGTGGTCAGAACATAAACCTACGGGACTGTTATCCTGGAGAGTCCTGAGTTTGTATGTTCAGAAACACCGAGGAGGTCATTTAAAGACGCCAAACTCTAAACAACATGACTTTACAGATGAAACTCTGATCTACTTTTAACAAATGACCTTGGTCCAGTCGACTCGTCAAGTGGATGCAGTTTGTCCAGAGGTGCCAACAGGTCCTTCAGTTAGAGCCATAGGAGAAACAGTCCTATCAGGCAACAACATATCAGCAAAGACGTAAAGTTACTGCTCGCCTTGTATCCAGGGATACAAAGACCGGGGCTGGCTTTGATGATTACAGCATCCGAGTTCTGGCACGGATATGCAATACAGAAATTCTACAACTGAATATTCAGATTTAAAATGAGGAACTATCTGATCAAAAGAAGGAACGAAATGTGCGAATCACGGTTCAGCAGCGACCATCGAGGCACGGACACTTTAACCATTTAGGAGGTAAAACACACAATCAGGAATAACTGGCGTCATGTTCAGAAAAAGACTTTGAGAAGCCCGTTAAAGCCTTTTGTCTTTCGCGTAGTTTTATATGGCGTAAAAGGAATCCTTCCTCCCCGCTGAGAAGAGCGAGGAGGATTTTCCCTCAGCGGAGCTGCTGCGCTGCATATCAATGACCTCACTGCTGTCCCGTCGCCATGGGATACCAGCCCAAATTCACATGTGAGAAAGAACACACACACACACACACACACACGGTTCAGTTAATTTAGAAACTCACACTCTCTTCTGATCGGTGTGAGTCTCTTTGACCCCGTCGTTGCCTGGTTACCCCCGGCGACCCACGAAGGCGATTCACAAATCTAAAGGGCAGTTAAGGAAGCGGGTGTTTTCTGCCCTGCTGAGGGACGGACAGGCGGACGCACGCAGGAGGGTGGAATAGAAAAAGCTATTCAAAGAAAAACAGAGACCGCCGGGACGAATACGATCAATAACCTGCACTCAGATGAAGCTAGCCATACGGCTGGTCCGGCTGGCATCACATGACCTACGTACGGAGCTTTGGCCCCGTGACCACTGACCCGCGGAAGGGGCCAAAGGTCATCGGCCAGGAGGCAGTGGGCGACCGGAGAAAGATCGAGGAGGACATGAACCGCATACGACCCCTTATGAAGTCATTCGTAGTTTATCTAATTACAGAACAGGCTGCTAACGCATTTACGGGGAACTCAGTTTGTCCAAATCCAGGCTCGAAAGACACAAAGTGCGCTAAACTGATTGTAAAGCCCTTTGTAGCACATTTGTGAGTTTGGGCTTTATGAAGGAAATTGACCTGAGTGGATCCGGTCCTGCTGCTTTAATGCCCTCCGCACCACAAGCTAAACTCCTTTCACCTTCGCACTGCTGAGATCCTCCGTCGTGTCCCTTATCTTTGACTCGAAGCTCATTTCAGGTCATTTTTAGTCATTGCATGACTTTGTCTGTCAGCTTGTTACAGAGACGTGACAGACTGCCCAACGGTCCCCCGGCCAATCGTAGCTCGCCGTCTTCCACTGCCGGCGTGACGTCATCGGGGAGGAGGTGCTGGGGACCGACTTCCAGGAACAAGAATGGGAACAAACACGGCGTCCGAAGCGTCGCGTGCGTGCGTGATGCTGGCTGTCGCGTGTTCGAAGAAGCCTTAAAAAAAAGAAAGAAAGAAACGCCGACGGCGGCCTTTCCTCTGTTCCACCTCGAAGCACCTACATCGTCATTCCTCTGTCGCTTCGCCACGTTTACAGGCGAAGAGCGGGAGACTTGGTGAGAGAAGGCAAATATATATATATATATATATTTGGACACGCTCGTCTTTCTGTCGGGGCGTCGGTTGTCGTCCACTATGACACACGGGGTGAAGCCATCGGTTTACACTTCCCGACGCCCTCCGGCTGTCGGGTCGGGACGATATCGTGAAGTCCGAACCCGCCATTAGAAAGTCAAACAGTTCGGCTACCCATCTAACGCCTTTGACTTCCTTTCAATCATTTCGTCTATTTCCTGTCCTGTTCTCGGTGGGCGTGGGCGGACAGAGACACCATGACAGCGTTTTATGTAATTCTGGGCAAAGCGACCCTTTAAACTCTGATTTCAGCCGTTAAATGCGTCTGGCAGAGAGAGCGAGAGGGGAACAGAGTGTTTCGGGAGGCTGCTGGCGTTGCTCTCATTAGCAGTGATGGGCGCTCGCCCCTCGGATACAAAGTGCCGAACAGACCGCCTCTGTTCGCTAATGAAGCCACACACGCTCAGAGGCGACCAGACCGCCATTGGTCATGCGAGAAAGTCTCTGGGACAGACTGGATGGGAACCAACCGCAGGCTGCACTTATGTAACAGGAAGGTCACAGGTTCGAGTCCCACATCTTCTCACTTATTTATTCTTTTTTTTTTTTTGG
>CM022479.1:29790083-29841218 GCA_011952105.1 Coreoperca whiteheadi
AAGATCAGCAGGTTCTGTAGCCGCCTTTAAAAAGCTCCTGAAGACGCATCTCTTCCACCAACACCTGACTGACCATCACTGACTTCTGCTTCCTTTCTACCTCTGCTCATTAACCCCTTCCTCTCCTCAGCTCTGGATCCTGTGCTGGGCTCTGACAGACCAGTTTTCCTGTTCTTCCCGTTCTGCCGACGCTGAATGCAGCATTCATTTGCGACGGCCTATGGCAGAGCTGTCAAACTCAAACACAACATTGAAAACTTGAACAAAGTCGAGGGCCAACACTGAACAAATGAACCTTAATATGGAACGAGCAGCGCTTATTACCGTACAATATATTAATTAGTGTGCAGACATGCAAAATCGAATTTCAAATTACAAAAACACATCCATGGCGTTCATTTATTAAAATTAAATTTAAATAAAAATCGTATGGCTCTTTTCTATTTGCAGCCTTCTGATTTAAATATCAAAATAAACTTTCTGCCTCTCTTTTGGCCATGTTTGGGCACCAGCTGTAGCATGAGGTCGCTATGACTACTGTCACAAAGGAGAGGGCGTTTCTGGGTCCTGTCCTGATTGACGAGGCCAAAAGAACAGTAGAGCATTATGGGATTTGTAGTATTAGCGGGGAACGCGCTGTATAATACCGGCGGGTCATTCGGGATTGCCTCGGGCCAGAGTTTGACACCTATGGTCTACAGCTGGACGTGTTACGTTAACGCACAGTTTTGCAAAGATCTCTATTGTTTCTTTTTTCTCACATTTTGCACACGTTCTTTTTTCTTCACACTGTGAACATCTGCACATTCTTCAGTCAATATTTCGCCCACTCCATCCTCTTCAATTTTAAGCACAGAATATATATATATATATTCCATATTTTAATACATACGTCATTTTTATATTTGTGACTCTTTCTTTTCTCTCACTTTATTATTGCACCAAAACACCAAGGAAAATTCCTTGTATGTGAAAACCTACTTGGCAATAAACCTGATTCTGACTTTACCCTCCCTGTCTCGACTAAATGAACGCACGACGCACTGTTGAGAAAGGTTATGTTGCAAGGATGGATTTTTTTGTGGTCGTTGCGTGTTATTACAAATGTCAGTTGGATGTTAAATGAGGTTTTCCAGTTTCCCCATCACCTCTATTCACTACTTTAACATCGTCGGTGTGTCCGTGTGTCTACGTCCCACGTCCCTGTCAGGAGGTCACTCACATTCAAAGAGCCCAAAATCCCAAACCTCCATCTTTACGCCCTGGATTCGGTCGAGGAAAACCTCCCGAACAAAGCGACAGTTAATCAGAGGGCAGGTGCGACTGAAAAGCCGCAGTTCGTTTGGTAAAAGAAGCAGGGACTCGTTCATCCCCACTGCAATTACTCTGCTTCATTTGCACATGAAGCGATGCAGCCTCTCGTGTCTCTGTAACCACTTTCTATGTTGACTTTTTATTGCTCCGCACTCCCTGTCTGCTCTTATCCACCTTCGTTTACCGTCATGATGTTCTGTATGTGGTGCGATTAGCTGTGGGTGTTTTCCGCGTGTGGTTTAACTCTGAAGCCGGTCTGCAAACCAAATTTCCCTTATGAACCATAAAGGCAGAATGACTGAATGAATTCGACTGGGAAGTCTGAGTGAAGTACAGCAGGCGCAGCGCTGTCGACTTCAGCGGCTCCCTGCGAAGTTGCTTCATTAGTTTCTATGGTGATTCAGCGCTGCGATGGGAAACAATTCACCGTAGACCCACTGCTGAAATACTTTAATTCATCTGCTAATGACACGGGGAGCATTTATATTGGATGGAGAGAGAAGAAACGAGAGAAAGAAAGAGGGGAAGCAGAAAAGAGGAAGAGCGGTTGGCGGCTGCGAGCGTGCAGGAAGTCGGCGCAGAAAGAGATGTAGAAAAGAAGAAGAAATAAGAGAAAGGGAGGTGATGAAAGAGGGATACACAGGCGAAATAAATGAGTGAAGAAGAGAAAGAAAATAGATGAGGAGACAGAAAGACGCTGGACTTGTGATGTGTCAAGTAGTGGACCAGCACCAGACTCCACTCATTTTTTAAGCGATTTTACTGTTTTCTTAAAAGAACAGAGTGATATTGCAATAACGTGCATGATCATTTACAATGAGCAAGGTGCAATACTTGTACTGTATGCTGCCGAATTTTAGCCTATATCGATGCGTCCATTACATCTTGTATACTTGGCTTTTTCATGGTTTGGTTTTCTGGTCAGCAAACACGAGCACCTTCAGCCCTTAAGATGAAGACGAGCTAATACCTACAAAGACCGAACAAGCCGACTTTAAAATCCCATTCAATCCACATGTGGTGCTGTAGTGAGTGTTTGGGGGTGGGACTGAGTCAGAATAAACTCCAGTGTGTGTGTTCATGCTGATGGAGGAACAACAGTGAGGCTCACTGATGCGTTTTAATAGTTTCTGGACAACAGTGGAGCTCTGAGGCCCAGAGGAAGGAGACACACAATAACATCTACAAGCCGCTACAAGAAGCCGACAGAACCGCCACGAGGTTATTTTACCAAGAAAAAAGGTGACTGCAGTCCGTAAAAACTACTCCTCTAATCGTAGCTCGCCCCACAAGATTGTTAACAAACCACAAATTGAGTTGTTTCCTCTGTTTGTCAGCAGGTGTTATTGATCGTTACCACGGTAACACAGATAGCCTGGTGGGGGAGGGTTATTGAACGTTTTAGGCACGAAATGAATAAATCTTCAATTGACATGAGTTTCTCACAAACAAACATGGAAACAATCTGAGTCACTGCGGTTCCTCCTGTACGGAGAACCTTTGTACGTCATCAGCCGAGGGTTTAATAGCTATCATGTCCTCTCCTAAATAAAACATGATTTGTTCTAAAAATTCTCGCTCTCCAGTTTGTCATGTTGGACAGGTGTGTCCACATACTTTTGGCCATTTAGTTCACACCGGTTCCTCGGTCAGACTGAGCTTGTTACTGCAGTGACTCGGATTCTTAATGATCTGTTTTTCACTACAGAACTGAAACATTAGCTGTTCAGTCAATCAGCCGACTCTCTGAAAATTAATTAATGACAAATTTGATAGCTGATTAATCACTTAAATTACTTGATTTTAAGCAACTATATCTTCTAAGCTTCTCAGGTGGGAACTTTTGTAATTTTGAAGACACCACCTTCTGGGAACATGTGATGTACCCAACATGGCATGAGTCTTTTCTCATAACTTCATTCTTGTAATAAAAAAACCTCCTCTTCTATTATGTGCTATTCCTGTTTTATGTTACTATGACTAAGACTAAAGCTCGTTTTCTCTTTGGTGACTGTTGACTGATCAGTCAAACGCTGTCTTCTTGATCCCTCTGCCGGCTGCTGTCCTCATGTCGGCCCTGTGTTTGGGAAAAAAAACACACAATTAGTGATAAATTGTGCTATTTTCTTACATTTTACCTCAAACCCTTCCAGTCCTGACTTAAGTATTAAAGGTGAAGGTACTGATAGCGGTGATTGCATCATGTGTTAATGTGTCTGAGTTCTGGCCTCATAAGTATTTGGACGTTAAACTTTTAATCCGTAAAGTGACGAGTAAATCCAGCCGTCAGATAGAGAGTCTTACAGAAAGAACCCTCCAGAAACAAACACACAGGAAAGGTTTTAGTCACTGGATGCAGGTCGGAGGAGTAAAAAACTGATGCAGCAGCGACCTCTAGTGGCCTCTGTGCAGGTTACATGTTGCACAGCCTCCACCACATGTCACAGTCTGTGTCCGGGTAATTCATGTTTCTGCTGTCGTCGTTCCACAGATGATCCTTCATATCAGTTTCAACAGACCCAAGTCCAGACAGACACAAATGTGATTATACAAACTGTATGCACCAAAGAAAAGGAGAAGCCGGGGAAACCAAAGAAAATCCAAATAAATTGCGGCTGGTGGTTAAACAGCTCCAGGAAGATCCGGGGAAACAAAAGAAAATGAATAAAAGATGCCCACAGGTGCGACCGATCTTAGCCATAACCTTTGAACGCGTCCGGGAAACAGCAGAGACACATTTCAACCAGGAGTGTTCCTGCAAAATGTGCTGGCCTTCCCCCTATAGGTGGCACCGCAGCAACAGGAGCTGCTTGCACTTAGTGCTGAAAACAGGGATAGTGGTTGACGTTTTAGTGGCCACGGGTCTGACTGCGGTGCAGTTTTTCACATGTTTTTCATCCCTGAAAGAAAGAGATATTTAGGTATTCTCTGTCACTATGTGTATTTCGATGTAGATCCTGACTAAAAACATATTTTCTTATCAAAACAGAGCTCTCCGGTCTACCTGCCTGATCTACTAGTCTTTATTTGAGAGATGGCTTCCTCTTAACTCCTAACTGTGCACTGCCTCTCATCCAGCGCATTGAGCTTGGCAGTCTGTTCACGCCACGCACAAGATCTACATCTGATATTTTACTTGAAATGCGTAAGTCTTACTGTTGCCGCTTATTGTCATCATTGATGAATCTGGCAATTATTTTCTCAAATTATTGTTTAGTCTATAAAACGTCAGATGATAAACATGTCTGTCAGTGTTTCCAAGGGAGTCCAAGGTGACGTCTTCAAACGTCCTGTTTTGTCCGACCGACAGTCCGAAACCCAAAGAGATTCAATGTGCTGTGATATTAAACAGAGGAAAGCAGAACGTGTGAGACTTTGAAGAAACTGACCTTGTACTGCCGCTGCCTGTAGCCTTTCAGTTGTCCACTGGTTTTGAATCATCTCTTCAGCAATGTATAAACATTTTTCCCATTGGTTGTTTGCCACATAGCTTTGGAGCTTTGTGGTCATCTTCTCTTTTGCTGCCTCTCTCAGCTTGTTCCTCGGCTGTGATGTTGTCGCTGGCTATGCAGGCTAACGGTGCCTGTTCTTGTGAACCATCGTTCTTACAGCAAACATACCAGTCTCCATCGATTAACACGGACGCAACCCACAGCAGACCAACTAAAGCTGCCTTGACAACGTGCAGAAACAAAATCCCTCCAAATCTTTTGCACTTTTCTTTACATGTGCATGAAGACGGAGGCCACCATGAACATGTACATGTACAGGTAAACCTCCAGACTCTCTGAAATGACTTTTCCGTCCAGAGTATCAAGACAGATATGATAATAACTGGCAGACCCATGTATAGGGCGCAATCGCAAGCTTGTGGTTTGCAAGAGCAGGAAAAGTCCCTCTCAAACAAAACATGGTAGGAAAAAATCAGAATCACGGCAACATAAACGTTAGCAGTTAGAGAAATAGTTTTATAAAGCTGTCTCACTGCAGTTTGAAAGCTCTCCATCTTGCATCTGTTCAGACCTGCAGCCCTCTCACTGAATATATACAGGCAAGAATACATGTTTATGTTATCATTCCTCTTTGAATACTTTCATTTTTACAACAAAGAATGTTGTAAAAAAGGGGAAACTGTCTTTCATGTTGTTACTGATATGTCCTGCTGCTGCATGCCTGGAATGAGAAAGAAGATCTGTATTGAGGCGCTCGTATGCCTCAAAAGGACTACAGAGTGTTATCTGACCATGTCAAAAGGCAAAAGCGTTTATTACTTTTGGCCAGAGACTGTAGGTCTTGACCAGAGGTGGATAAAGTAGCCTAAAACTGTACTCAAGTAAGAGTAGCGCTACCTCAAAATAAGTAAAAAGTAGTCATTAAAAATATTACTCAAGTAAGAGTAAAAAAGTACTCGGTGAAAAAACTACTCAAGTACTAACTGTTTGATTATTATTTTTTTTTTTTAGAAACAATGTAATCAGACAGAAAAAAATACCATCTTGATTGTTTATAATCTGCGATAGTTGGTAGCTAACGATAATTCATTCATCCATAGAAACCGTATTGTGGTCTGCTTAGCTTATGGCTCCATCTAATGAAATGTTAGACACTTAAAGGGTCTATTTAAGGCTGGAATTCTGTAAAATAACAAGACTAAGACTAACATTCGCCCAAAAGCGTCGCGGAATTCTCCGTGGAGTTTAAGATCCTGGCGGCGAACGTTGGAACGATGAGGTGTTGGCAAGAATCTTCCTAAATGGTTTGAATGAGTGTTTAAAGGACGAGCTGGCAGCTCGGGAGGAGCCCACTAACTTCAACGCTCTTGTATCCCTAGCTATTAGGTTGGATAAGCGCCTGTGACAACAATGCAGGGGTCCCGCTCTGCTTTTGATCCAGGGAGATTCCAGAATGTGACTCCATGTCTACCCACGACCCCGGTGCCAGGGGTCGCAGATCCTACCCCCGTACCGGCAATGGAGGAGAAAGATAAGGCTCACCAGTGACTGTGGGGGTTACGGTGAGCCAAAACCACACTTCCTCCCCACCACAGCCTGCCACTCTCAGGTAACCATTGTAAACAAATTCAGTTTCATTTAATCAAGTCGCCACATTCCCCTCTCGTTCTCGGACACCCCTGGTTAGAACTGCATTACCCTCACATCGACTGGTCCCAGGGCAGAATACTTAGTTGGAGTAACTACTGTCATGCCACGTGCCTTACCTCTGCTTTGTCTCCAGCCACTACCCCAGCACCAAGTTCCCACAAACCCCCTGACCAGCCAAATGTGCCTCCTGAGTATCATGACCTGGGAGAAGTGTTCAGTAAGAGCCCTGTCTATCCCTCCTCACCGACCCTGCGACTGCTCCATTAACCTCCTGCTGGGGTCCACGCTATCAGTTAGCAGGTTATACAGCCTTTTGGGTCCTGAAAGGGCAGCCATGGAGACCTATGTTAGGGACTCCCTAGCAGCAGGGATAATACATCCATCCTCTTCCCCTGTGGGTGCGGGGTTCTTTTTTGTGGTGAAGAGAGACGGAACCCTCCGACCATGCATTGATTACCGCGGTCTGAATCTCATCTCCACTAAAAACAGGTACCCGCTCCCCTTACTTAAATCTGCCTTTGAGCTCTTGTATGGAACGACCATCTTTTCAAAGCTAGACCTCCGAAATGCATATCACCTGGTGCGCATTACAAAGGGGGATGAGTGGAAGACCGCTTTCAATACCCCCCTTGGACACTACGAATACCTGGTAATGCCGTTCAGTCTCTCTAATGCCCTGGCTGTATTTTAGGCTTTAGTAAATGATGTACCTAAAGGACTTCCTAAATCTGTTGGTGTTTGTATACCTCGACAACATTCTGATCTTCTCCCAATCTTTGTCTGACCATGTGGCCCCTGTCCGCCAGGTCCTATTAAGACTACTGGAAAACAAGCTCTACGTAAAGGCGGAGAAGTGCGAGTTTCACGTCGAGATGGTGTCCTTCCTTGAGAGAGGAAGGATCAGAGCAGCTTCAGCAATTCTAAGGGTTTGCAAACTTTTACAGGGCTACAGTGAAGTGATGGTTCCCCTGACCCAGCTCACCTCTCCATCAAGGGCATTTCCCTGGTCATCGGAGGCTGAAAAGGCGTTTGACAGACTTGAAGATCTTTTCAACCCCGCTCCTGTTCTGGTCCAAGTAGACCCGGCCCATCAATTCATTGTGGAGGTGAATGCCTCGGAGACGGGCATAGGGTTTTGTTCCAGAGAGCGGAGCCGGACAAGAGAATCCATCCATGTGCTTTCTTCTCCTGCCGTCTGTCCCCCGCGGAGAGGAATTATGATGTGGGCAACAGGGAACTTCTAGTGGTGAAACTGGTGATGGAGGAGTGGTGACACTGGTTGGAGGGGACCCACCAACCTTTTGATGTATGGACAGACCATAAGAACATAGAGTACATTCAAAGCGCCAAGAGGTTGACCCCCACGGTGGACACTGTTCTTCGGTCGGTTCCACTTCCCGCTTACTTACAGGCCTGGAACGTCAAGCCAGACGCGCTTTCCCAGCAATTCACCCCAGAGGAGGAGCCGTCTAGTCCTTAACCAATCATCCTGAGTCCTCGCATGGTGGCTGCAGTAACCTGGGAGATTGAATCGGCAGTTCGACAGGCCCTACGCACCCAACCGGATCCCGGCAACAGTCTCCCCGGCCTTTTGTTTGTTCCGGAAGCAGTCCGGTCCCAGGTCCTTCAGTGGGCCCACGCCTTGGTAGAAGGATGCTGAGGTTGGAGCTGCCAGGCAGGAGGTCTAGAGGAAGACCAAAGAGGAGATTTATGGATGTAGTGAGAGAGGACATGAAGTTAATTGGTGTGAGTGAAGAGGATGCAGAGGACAGGGTTAGATGGAGGTGCATGATTCGCTGTGGCGACCCCTGAAAGGGAGCAGCCCAAAGGAAAAGAAGAAGATTGTTGGACGTCCAGCGCTGGGGGAGGGGTTTGCTGTACCTTGTGGATTGGGAGGGTTACGGCCCCGAGGAACTAGCTTGGGTTCCTCGATCATTTATCTTGGACCCCCGCCTCATGGAGTATTTCCACAGGGCCCATCCGGACAGGCCTTCGGGGTCGCCAGGAGGCTCCCAGTGAAGCGGGGGTACTGTGATAATCGCTACCTATTCTCCTTTATGTGTCCCCCCCGTCCCTGGTGTGTCAATTGAGTTTGTGTGTGTGTGTGTGTGTGTCTGTCTCTACAGTGGGTGAGGCGCTTCTACACAGCTGCTGCTCATTCTCCTGATCTCCCGGTCTACACGCCTGCAACTCATCTCAGTCATCAGCAGAGGATTTAAGCCGGTGTCTCCCAGAGCCAGTCGCCAGATCTTCAGCTTACCTCCGTGGTAACAACACAGCCGCTTGATTAGACTGAACTAAGGTTAGTGTCAAGTTGAGTTTTTCCTCGATCTCATTAGTGTTTTTTTTGTATCCAGGATGCATCCCCACGTCCACGAACCTACCTGCCATGTCACAACAATCGCCACGTCAAGTTCTCCAACCAGCCTTCAGTCCTATGCCAGTTCACCGCCGCCCTCGCACTGCTCCTCTGCCACACCTCGGAGCCCGCCTTCCCTCCTGTCCCCAAGTATTTAATAAACACCACTTGTTTCCATGCCAGTTCCACCTCCCTGACTCTTGCATACTGTGTCCAACTATTCAGTGCCTTGTAACAGTTTCATGTAATAGATAACACATAATTATAGTTGTGATGTATGAAGTGTAAAGAATTAAAAACTGATAAATACTCCTTTAAAGTATCAGTTCTTTAAAACTGTACTGAATAAATGTACAGAGTTACTTTCCACCACTGCTGCTCAGAAAGAGTCAGACACAGAGAGAAACTATTTTAGTGTACAAGAATAAATAAATAAAATAATGCAAAAAAATATATGATCACAAACCAAATTATATAATGAAAGTTTGGATTCATCAAAGCTACAGGAATAAAAAATCAGGGAGGTCATTTATTAAACAGTGATTCCTTTACCGAGTTTGTCCACCAGAAATCACATGCTTCATTTATCAGCTCAGCTTCTGTTTTTATCCACAAAATCTTTTTTGTAATATTTCAAGATTCTTATTCATTTTTGACGTTTCCACTCACGTTATTTTTGTTTTTTTAAATGTGCATAAAACAGGTGTATGGAGACCCACCTAGTGTGATGTTGCTGGATCAGGGCTGTAACTAAATATTCAGACATTAACAGTGTTAATGTAGCTTCCAACAAGCATTATTCTGCCTGCTTCCGATCCTCCAAAAACACGCATGTGACCTGTTGGTTTGACTCTGAACAATGGAAAGAAAACAAATGCACTACACAGTCTTTCTTGACGGATGGCGTCTGGATACAGACAGGAGTATGATGTATACCAGGACACAGCGCAGGGCGGCCTACTTGAGTTTTATTTACATTGGCTGCACTGTGTTTCTGCCACATCGCAGTTTCTTTCGTTTTGATAAGGCTAGACATGATCACGAGTACTGAGGTGTGGCGTCTGGACACACACACACACTGTATGAGATGCAAAGGGGTGTGACAAAACGTTGGTATTTGACGACCTGGGAATGAGTATATGTTGTTACTATCCATTCCCTCTTTTTGTTTTGCTTTTGCCTGCGAAACAATCTGTTTGTTCCTTTTCTGCCCACCATGTATTTTTATATTAAAAGTGATCTATACATAAAACTGCTTCTTAACATATGATCTGCTGTGGCGTCTGGATACAGAGAGACATGTAAATATTAACCCTCCTTCAGATGCTTTACACAGCACATCACATGTATACCAATATAAACCTATATTTACATTTAAGAAACCAAATTTTAGTTTACTGTAGCTTTACCTTCATGTTGTCTCTGTTGCTATGCTAACAATGTAATTTGACAAAAGTTAATCATCCTAATTATCATGTTCAGTATATCTGTGCTGAAGAAGAGCCTTAATACAGAAAAAACAGCAATTAATTTAAATATATTTAGTTCAATTTAAATGCGAACAAAGAAACAGTTGTATTTGTAATAAAATACATCCCTCAATCCCTGATTAAAGCTCAATATTTGTGGTTATTCAGTAAATAACTGCTGACTGTATCATGTAGAGCTGAATCATCATTAGGCCGTCAGATTTCAGTCCCCTGGTAGGAGTCTCTGTTTGAAAAGAACAAACTATTTAGAAATTGTCAAATTCCCCATAAAGACCTATAGACACAGCTAAAGGCCCAAAGTGTTCAATATTAAACAAATACATAAACTATTATGAAATAAATAATCATTTTAATATATAAAGACAAAATATGTAATATAACCATAAAATTGTGAAATAATCTAATAGATTCGCAAACTCATTATTAAATGTTATTTCATTCTGCTTCTTTTCATAATAACTAAGTTTATTTCAAGTAACTTTTATTTCTTGCCACAGTTTTTTTTTTTTTTTTTAAATTGTCTTTTTTCCAAAGTCTGACACCATTTATTTGGTTTTGTTTGTCT
Organism: Coreoperca whiteheadi; assembly: GCA_011952105.1. Taxonomy (NCBI): domain Eukaryota; kingdom Metazoa; phylum Chordata; class Actinopteri; order Centrarchiformes; family Sinipercidae; genus Coreoperca; species Coreoperca whiteheadi. The sequence goes on from CM022479.1 coordinate 29,800,914, forward strand.
TTTGCCTGTCAATCAAGACAAACAGGGCAGAGCCAGCCGTGTGATTGGCTGTTGGCTAATTTGGACCGAAACAACAGCCAATCACATAACTGGACCTGCCCTGTTTGTCGGTCGACAAAATACACTGTGTGATAAGAAGTAGCACCATGAAATGAAAGCTAGGGTAATGTTGGAGAAAGTAGCAAGAGACAACTAGGGGCGGCCATGGCTTGGTGGCAGAACGGTTGCCTGCCAATCGGAAGGTCAGCGGTTCGATCCCCCGGCCATGCGTCGACGTATCCTTGAGCGAGATACTAAACCCCAAAATGCTCCCGAAGCTGCGCCTTCGGTGTGTGAATGTTCTCATATGTAAGTCGCTTTGGATAAAAGCGTCTGCTAAATGACTAAATGTAGATTTTGAAAGTATCCAACCGAAGAAATCCAACCCTCTTGATTTATTAATCAATTAAAAGTCCAACAAACTTCATACAGGTCAGCAAACACTTGGTAATGATTGTAACAACACAAAACATCTGTTGATCACAACACAAGTGCAGCAAAATACATCAACACTGAACAAACATTAAGATGTTAGATTAAAGACATAAATTGACTTACTATTGGATAAATTGATTTTACAAAAAAAAGTTCAGTGAGAACAAAAAGAACTGCCATGGTAAGGTGTATGCATTTACCTGTTGATCGTGTGAACTGCCTCCTGATTCCTGCAAAGAAATTGAGAATGCGAGAAAACATTTTTGAAACCCCATATTAGCCAGTGTTGGAGTAAGTCACTTGAAAACATAATCACATTACTCTACAAATTACTAACCAACATTAATTAGTTGTATTACTAACTAAGTGCAGATCTTTACTGAGTGCATGCAGGGGTGTCTGGGGGCATGAGGGTGGGGAACAGGGAGTGTAGGGCAGGCTGTGCCCAGTGTGTCTGCATGAGAGTAGTGGAATGAAGGGGAAACAATATGCAGATTAAATGATCATGGTGTAACCAGAGTAGACAGGTTGTATGGAGACAAACCTCTGACAATTCGAAACACTAGAAGGGCTGTGGCTTTGGTGGTAACCAAAGCGAAAAACATGGGTGTGGGAGGATTTTAGGGAGTCTACGGACAAGGACTTTCGGTTGGCCTAAAGGAGGTTCGGGCAAACCGTTTCTGACAACTCAGCAAAGGAAAGCAGGGCTTGGCTCAGGCGGTGTTCAGCAGGAGAGGAGATCTGATGATGCTGAATGGGGATATTGTCGAGCAGCAGAAAGTACACTTGGAGGAGCCCCTGAACCTGACCAACACGTCCTGTGTGGAGGATGAAGAGTTTGAATACTCGGGAGAAGGCTCACCTATATCCCTGGCAAAGGTCTCTGAGGTAGTTCAGAAGCTCCACAGCGATAAAGGTGCCAAAGACTCACTAGGAGATACTGAAGGCTGTGGACGTTGCTGGGCCCTCATGGCTTAATCGCCTCTTCAATATCACATAGAGGTAGGAGACAGTTACTGTAGACTGAGGTGGTATAAAGCTTATAATTTACCAATTGATTTGCCTTCCATCCCTCACCTACGGTTATGAACTTTGGGTAGTGACCGAAGAGAATGAGATCGCGGATACATGTGGCCAAAATTACTTTCCTCTGCAGGCTGTCTGGGCTCAGCCTTAGAGATAGGGTAAGAAGCTCAGACATCCGGTGGGAGCTCGGAGTAGAGCTGCTGCTCCTTTGTGTCGAAAGGAGTTAGTTGAGGTGGTTCGGGCATCTGATGAGGATGCTTCCTGGGCTCCCGGGGTGGACCCAGAACATACTGGAGAGATTATATATATATATCTATTCTGGCTAGGGAAAACCTTGGGTTCCCACAGGAGGAGCTGGAAAATGTTACTGGGGAGAGGGACATCTGGACTACCATGCTTGGCTGTGCCCCGGCCCCAGAAAAGCAGCAGAAAATGGACGAAATATAAAGACAGAATAGTTTAAAGAATGAGCGTTTAGTAATTTAGATAGACCTTAACAGAGTGCTTCCATTTCTACTCAGAGGGTAATATTGTATTTTTCTTCTGCACTACATTTATTTGACGGATTTTAAATGCAGGACTTTAACTTGTAGTGGAGTATTTTTCCATTGCTGTATTGCTTTTGCTGTACTGGGGTGAGGCTGTGAATCACGCCAAGAATGTAGTAAAGCCTGTTATTCAATCTGGTCTGAACAGTTTCTCTTTATCAACTCTATTTTGGAACTTTCAATCTGCAGGACATTTTCAATTAAAGAGTTTTAGCATGAACACTCGCACTTTTATTAATGAAACACACTCACACTTCCCGTGCAGACAGTTAATGTCTACAAAATAATAAAGACAAAATATTGTTGGAAAACTTTGTTGTTGCTGAAACAACAACACACACATAAGGTGACGACACAAAATTGTAGGAAACTGCTGATAAAAACACCCCCACAAATTTAACTTCTGCCTACTAGAATCTTAATCTACTTAAAACCTTTTATAGACCATCAGACAAACTGAATAAAAAAAACCTTCAATTTTTGATTCTTTACCTGGTTCTCTGTCGCTCGTGCTTTAATCAGTTCTTCAGCAACATGAAAACAGTCTTCCAACTGTTCATCACGTATTTTTTCCTCGATTCTTTTTGTCAACTTCTCTTTTGCTGACTTCCTGAAAACTTCTACCAATATGTTTTCCTCCTCCTCCAAAATCTGTTTGTCATATAAAACTGTTCTGTTGCAACAGCTTGATTCTCCACAGCATTTCTTGGTTCCAAACAATGGCATAATGGATGCCACCAAAATGATACCAAAGAGTAGAAAGCCACCACAACGCTGAAAAAAAATATGCACAGAAGGTTAAACTATTACAGCATTTCTGTGTTCTTGCAGTCAAGTAGAACAAGACTAAAGTGAAATAAAAGGTAATGCAGACTGACATGATGGAAACACTCACCCTGGAATAGTTTTTCAGTTCAGCGATGATGACTCGTTCCTCATCAGTGATCTTCCTCTTGTCTTTGCAGGGTAACTGTGCCTGTTGTTCAGAGCCATCATTCTGACAGCAAACATACCAGTCTCCATCAAGAAACACAAAAGAAGCCCAAAGTGCACCAACTAAAGCTGCTTTAAGAAGCTTACGGAAGAAAGAACCCCAAAACCTGCCGGTGTCTCTGCATCTCAGCTCAGCTGAACACAGGTATCTACAGACTCTCTGACATGACCTGTCTGTCCAGAGTATTAAGAGAAATATTATAAAACCTGGCAGCCCTATGTAAAACTCACAGTCAAATTTTTGATCTCTGCAAGTGCACGCAAAGTCTCTGTCAAGCAAGATGCTGTAGGTAAACATCAAAATGATTACAGCGTAGGTGCGGAGGTGCCCAGGAACAAGTTCTGCCAGTATGCACTCCATCTTCGATGTACAGTTGGCCTCAGCTGACAACCTGCAGTTTATACCTTCTGAACATGTACTGACATGCAACCACGTATTTCCTGTTTGTTTTTTTAATAAGTTCTGTTGTGTGTGCAGATGAACAGTTTGGAAAGTGAGTCATCCACATTTGAAACAGCAAGTATCTTATTTGTAGTGTTTTGTTTTTGTGTTTCTTAACAACTGATCAAAAAACTACCTTGCTTTGATCAACTCAAGACGTAAATCATAGTTAAGTTTGTTCAGATAGAGTTCACTTCTCTTGTAGGCTGTAAAACTGAACATGTGAGAACTGGCTGAGCGGTTACATTTATATTTTGTGATTTTTACTGCAAAATAAAGACGAACCAGCTCTGAGACCATATCCCTGTGGTGGTGGGTGAGGGGGGGGTGACACACTGTATAGCACGAAAGCAGGAAAACTTTTGTCTCACCAGATTAAGGAATCAGCTGCTGACAGAGCCAATCCTTTAATCCACATGTCATCAAACCATCTAAGATCAGTTAAGCAGTATAAATACCTGTTAGCTGAGATTTAAAAATGTGGATTTGGTCAGCAGGCCAGAGTTCGTGTCTCTCCCATTCTGCGGTGGCCCAGTCCCTGGCTCTACAAGTGCTCTGGGAGATGATGGAGGCCACCAGGGGCCGCTCGGACGGGAAGAAGGGAGGCTGGAGCTGGAGATGAGGGAGCAGTGGGTGAGGAAGGGCCAACATGCACCAGGAGCCCCAGGATATTATTCCGAAAGGGGGGAGCCGGGGCTCGGTCATGGGGCCACAGACTGACGGACTTCAGTGCTGGGAGAAGGAGCTGCAGCTGGAGCCTGACCTCGACATGGAGAGCCGCTGGATGTGTTCATGGATGGATTCTATAACTTGCTCATGGTGGGCGGAGATCTCCTGAAGGCCCTTCATTCTGGCCAGATTGTAGTGTAAAAGGCTCAGAAAATGACAGACTTGAACCCAGAAGCTCGCCTCAAAGACAGGCAGGTTAAGATAAAAGTCCTCGTTTACTCATAGTCAAAAACATGGAAGGGTCAAAACCAACCTGTTCTCATTCCCAGGTCACCTGACAACCTAACGGCTCTCTGGCAGCCCTGTGCATCATATACAGATCTTAAAGGGTACCAGAAGTCAGGAAGGCGACGTAAGGCAGGCCGAACAAACCCTGGCAGGCTGAGGTGTAAGCACAGTAACCAGGGAATGATTGGAAATGGTCCTGTATTTACTGCAAGGCTGATGAGGGAAATGGGAAACAGGTGGGAGGGGAAGGTCAGGTGATGTGAATGGTGGGAAGGGGTTACTGCAGGGCAGGAGGGAGTGACTGGATCTGAAACAACAGGAGAGTTAGTATGTGGCAGGACAACAGAGCAGACAACAGAGTGAAGATCAGCAGCTGGATGGACATGTGACAGTTTTCATTGGTAAATATACTATATTCAGAACTGGTAGCCTCAGTGCATACAAACTGCATTTTCCATTGCAGGGAGAGACACATACCAGAGCTGTAGCCTCTCCCATTTTCTGTTCACCATTGGCCATAGCCTTAAAATGAGAAGGCGGGATCAGGGGTATTTTTACAGGCAACATAGTGTCGCTGTACACAGACGACCCGTTATTAAAGCCTATCAGATCCCTCACAGTCGCTATACGGTTTTCAGGCTACAAATTTAACTTCACAAAATGTCTTCACAGATTTGTGAGAATTTCACTTGTGGAACTGTAACCATTACCTACCAAGGAATAAGGGTAACATGATTACTATACAAGGATCTTCTTCTTCTTTTCCTTTGGGCTGCTCCCTTTCAGGGGTCGCCACAGCGAATCATGCGCCTCCATCTAACCCTGTCCTCTGCATCCTCTTCACTCACACCAATTAACTTCATGTCCTCTCTCACTACATCCATAAATCTCCTCTTTGGTCTTCCTCTAGACCTCCTGCCTGGCAGCTCCAACCTCAGCATCCTTCTACCAATATATTCACAGTCTCTCCTCTGAACGTGTCCAAACCACCTCAATCTGGCCTCTCTGGCTTTATCTCCGAGACATCTAACATGAGCTGTCCCTCTGATGGACTCGTTCCTGATCCTGTCCGTCCTCGTCACTCCCAAAGAGAACCTCAACATCTTAAGCTCTGCCACCTCCAGCTCTGCCTCTTGTCTTTTCTTCAGTGCCACTGTCTCTAAGCTGTACAACATCGCTGGTCTCACCACCGTCTTGAACACCTTTCCTTTCATTCTTGCTGATACTCTTTTATCACACAACACACCTGACACTTTTCTCCACCCGTTCCAACCTGCTCGCACTCGCCTCTTCACCTCTTTTCCACAGTCTCCATTGCTCTGAACCGTTGACCCTAAGTACTTAAAGTCCTGCACCTTCTTCACCTCTGCTCCCTGTAACCTCACCGTTCCACCTGGGTCCCTCTCATTGACACACATGTATTCTGTCTTTCTGTGGCTAAGCTTCATTCCTCTGTTTTCCAGAGCAGACCTCCATCTCTCTAGATTCTCCTCCACCTGTTCCCTGCTCTCACTACAAATCACAATGTCATCCGCAAACATCATAGTCCATGGAGATTCCTGTCTAAGCTCATCTGTCAGCCTGTCCATCACCAGAGCAAACAAGAAGGGGCTCAGAGCCGATCCTTGATGCAAACCCACCTCCACCTTGAACTCCTCTGTCGCACCTACAGCACACCTCACCACGGTCTTACAGCTCTCATACATGTCCTGCACCACTCTAACATACTTCTCTGCCACTCCAGACTTCCTCATGCAATACCACAGCTCCTCTCTCGGCACCCTGTCATACGCTTTCTCTAAATCTACAAAGACACAATGCAACTCCTTATGACCTTCTCTGTACTTCTCCATCAGCATCCTCAAAGCAAATACTGCATCTGTTGTGCTCTTTCTAGGCATGAAACCATATTGCTGCTCACAAATGCTCACCTCTGCCCTTAGCCTAGCTTCCACTACTCTTTCCCACAACTTCATTGTATGGCTCATCAGCTTTATTCCTCTGTAGTTGCCACAGCTCTGCACATCTCCCTTGTTCTTGAAAATTGGCACCAGTACACTTCTCTTCCATTCCTCGGGCATCCTCTCACTCTCCAAGATCTTGTAAAACAAACTAGTCAGAAACTCTACTGCCACCTCTCCTAGACACTTCCATACCTCCACAGGTATGTCATCAGGACCAACTGCCTTTCCACTCTTCATCCTCTTCAACGTCCTCCTCACTTCACTCTTGCTAATCTTTGCTACTTCCTGCTCCACACCAGTCACCTCTTCTACTCTTCGTTCCCTTTCATTTTCCTCATTCATCAACTCTTCAAAATACTCCTTCCATCTTCCCATCACACTCCTGGCACCTGTCAATACATTTCCATCCTTATCTTTAATCACCCTAACCTGCTGCACATCCTTCCCATCTCTATCTCTTTGTCTGGCCAACCTGTACAAATCCACCTCTTCCTCTTTAGTGTCCAACCTAGCATACAAGTCCTCATATGCTCTTTGTTTGGCCTTTGCCACCTCTACCTTCACCTTACGCTGCATCTCCCTGTACTCCTGTCTACTCTCTTCAGTCCTCTCAGTGTCCCACTTCTTCTTTGCTAACCTCTTTCTCTGTAGACACTCCTGAACTTCCTGGTTCCACCACCAAGTCTCCTTGTCCACTTTCCAGATGACACACCGAGTGCCCTCCTACCTGTCTCCCTGATCACATTAGCTGTAGTGGTCCAGTCATCTGGGAGCACTTCCTGACCACCCAGAGTCTGTCTCAGCTCCTCCCTGAAAACTAAACAACATTCTTCCTTTTTCAACTTCCACCACTTCGTCCTCTGCTCTGCCTTTGTCCTCTTCATCTTCCTCACCACCAGAGTCATTTTACACACTAGCATCCTGTGTTGTCTGGCTACACTCTCCCCTACCACTACTTTACAGTCACTGGTCTCTTTCAGATTACAATGTCTACACAAGATGTAGTCCACCTGAGTGCTTCTCTCTCCGCTCTTATAGGTCACCCTATGTTCCTGCCTCTTCTGGAAGAAAGTGTTCACTACAGCCATTTCCATCCTCTTTGCAAAGTCTACCACCATCTGTCCTTCTGCGTTCCTGTCCTGAAGACCAAACCTGCCCATCACATTCTCATCACCTCTGTTCCCTTCACCTACATGCCCGTTGAAATCTGCACCAATCACCACTCTCTCACCTCTGGGGATGCTCTGCATCACTTCATCTAACTCACTCCAGAATTTCTCCTTCTCTTCTAACTCACATCCTACCTGTGGGGCATAACCACTCACAACATTGAACATCACCCCTTCAATTTCCAGCTTCAGGCTCATCAACCTGTCTGACACTCTTTTCACCTCAAGAACATTCCTCACAAACTCCTCTTTCAGGATAACTCCTACTCCGTTTCTCTTCCTATCCGACCCATGGTAGAACAACTTGAACCCTGCTCCTAAGCTTCTAGCCTTGCTACCTTTCCACCTGGTCTCCTGGACACACAGTATGTCCACCTTCCTTCTCTGCATCATGTCAATCAACTCTCTAGCCTTCCCTGTCATAGTCCCAATGTTCAAAGTCCCTACTGTCAGTCCTACATTCTTAGCTTTCCTCTTCTCTCTCTGCCTACGAACACACCTTCCTCCTCTCCTTCTTCGTCTTCGACCAACAGTAGTCCAATTTCCACCGGTACCCTGTAGGTCAACAGCACCGGTGGCGGTCTTTGTTAACCCGGGCCCCGACCGATCCGGTATGGAAGTCATTGTCGTGATTCGCATTTTTAATTTGGCATGTGTTTTACGTCGGATGCCCTTCCTGACACAACCCTCTGCATTTATCCACATTTGGGACTGGCACAAGAAGATACTGGCTTGTGCCCCCTGCGGTTGCATTAGTACTATACAAGGATCTCTATAGTCATAACTTAAAAGCTCCTAGAACGCATTAAACAGGATTTTACGAGGCGGTCGACACTACGATCTTATTTTCTTTCTGGATCAGTGTAATTAAGATGCCAGACAGTCCCAAACCTGTGGTGTAAGACATCTTTGTCTCAAAAAACTGGTGCCCCCCTTCCTTTAATCAACCGTCACGTCTTTCCACCAACCCAAACTGATGTAGTATATCAGATATCGCTCAGGAATCAGCTGGTAACTTTCGAGGATGTATTTATCGATGAGACATTCAGTTAAAAAGAAGCATCCTCACTTCTTCAGGGACCTCCACACGTGTTGCTTTATCATAAAGCAATGCTCAGTTCTTTTCTCTTTAGCCGACCAGCCCTGAAGGACGGGGAGCTTTCTGTTTCTGCTGGAGTTTTCTTTCTTCCTCTTTTTTTGTTCTTCTTTTCCTTCTTAAAATGTTTCCATGTGGTGAAAAATGCAATATAACACTCATGTATGGGGCACCGTGATCTGCTCAGTTTGAAGGTGTTGGCACGACACAGCTCTTAGGCCGTGACAAAAGGAGGGAAATGAGACAGTTGAATGAGGAAGAACAAACAATCATAGAAGTTGCAACAAAAAACATTAAGTAAATGTATAAAATAGGCAATCAGTGAGTGGATGTGTGACAGTGTAGTGTTGTCTGGTGTAACATAAAGATTAGGAAGAATTGGGATGGCTGATCTTAAATGCTTTAGGATGGACTGCCGGGGCGCACCCAGTTGCACTTCTGGAAACTCGGCCTACCAGGACCTGGAGGGAGCAGCTCAGGGCAACACACAACCCTACAGGCCAAGACCGAGCCAGAGCCACAGATGTGAACATTTATATGTGGTTGTGGAACTTTGAATACAACAACAGAGTATTTCATGGCAACATATGGACATTATGATATTCATCACACAGATTTTTATACAAAAAATAAATAACTTTAAAACTAATTCAAAATGATCAAAAGTGTGTGTAAACATTAACTTTAAATTGGAGTTAATACTGATCTCAGCCATGTCAAGATATTGTGGTTGATGTCTTTTGGTAAATTTCATCCTTGAAATTTGAAATGTCAGTAAATAAGTTTGTGGTGATTTCCCAGGAGAAACTAATGCACATTTGAGTGAGCGTGGACAGACACTGCAGCAGCTTTTTGTGTGTGTACATGTGAAGTCAGTGCGACAGTATATTAAACACAAAGCAAAATGTTGATCAGAGTTACACTCAGCTGTATGTTACCGTACAAGATAGGAACTACTGTCACTATGATGAGCTAAGACTAAACCAAAAAAACTGTTGTTGGGACTCAGGTAGGGCAGGTTTGGTCATTAGCGCAATTTCAGCAATATTTATGAATATTAATAAAATAAATGATATGTTTAAAAAGCTTCAAATGCACAGGTATAATTTCATTTGGCCCCTGTTCTTATCTTTCTCCTTACTCTTACACTCGGACCTCTGTCAGGTCAAAGTCCAACGTAAGGAAAAGGGAATACGTCCGCCACACAAGGGCCTGACTTTGTCTTACGATTCCTGGTTAGCTCGTCACTAACCGAGCCCATGTTGAATGGTTACAGCAGCCAAGCAGGCCATGTGAGCAACGCATCTCACAAAACTTAAGCTGTTTTTCTCTTCCTCTTTCTTCTAAAACTGCCTTCATATGACACAAATCACTCAACACCACGACAACTTAATTTGATGATTAATTTAGCTTAGTATCATATTCATTAATCCAATTTCAGCCATTCTAAACCTTTATTGAAAATGAACACATTAAAACCATTTACATTTACGTTTAGATTGCATTTAGTCATTTAGCAGACATGCTAACATCAGCATGCTAACACTAACACTGGTTTTAGCTCTAATAATGCTAGCACGCTAAACCATCTCAGTTTAGCGTGCTAGCATGGTAATCTTTGCTGAACAAAACCCTTCTGGAAAAAACTGTGAACGTGCTGTAAAGTCAATGTGTAATGTTTATAATGAGCAGAAATGATGAAAACAGTGTTTAATGTGTCACAACAGAAGAAACTCCTGTAGAGAGTTTTATGTTGATGTAATATTTGATTTACATTTGCATTATAACTTGATTAGGTTGTGCCTCTACTTGGAGCTGAAAGTTAGTCTAATACAGAAAATATGAATAACAACGGAAACATTTAATTACAAATAACAAAAGCAAACAAATGATAAACCATTTTCAAATTACAATTACAGATTAAAGCGCAATATTAAATTTGCCAACAGCATGTTGTGGTGTATTAGAATGAAACCATCATAGTCAACCCATCTCTACTGCTCGTCTGATGAATCTGGGTTCTCAGCCAAAAGGGGATCCCTCTGTTTGGAGAAAACACAATTTCAAGTGAAGTGAATTCATCATGTGAATAATAATAATAGTAATAAATAATAACAATAATGTACAGAGGTCATATTTGGAGTCTAGACTCTGACCCTGTCACTGCCCAGAAGGAAACACCAGGCTAACCAGAGAAAAACAGGCCCAGACCAAAAGTACACTAACGGACGTGGACGGATGCGTCCACATACTTTTGGCAAAACAGTAATTATGACCGCCAGCAGCAGCACAGAGCCTGAGAGTGAGCAGTGTGTCGACAGCTTAAACAGACCTCGTCATTAAGAAAGGTGCGTTGCTGCAGACAGTAGAGTCTGCCACGTGTCAGTGCAGAACAACAAGCTCACACTTTATTTTACAGTTCAAGCAGTGGAGGACCAACGCAGCGTTACTGGGGAGCTGGAATATTTTCGTTTGTGTGAATATTATTAATCGTGTATTTGCAGACCATTAACAAATCTTTAATTAAATTGCATTTTTTTTAGCAGAGTAGAAGTGTAAAGAATTAAAAACTGATAAATACTCCTTTAAAACTGCACTGAATACATGTACAGAGTTACTTTCCATCACTGAAAGAGTCAGACACAGAGAGAAACAATTTGTCTTTAAAGTTTAGTAAGGTTTTGTTTAGTGCGTACAATAATAAGAGTGTGAAAAAAAATTGCAAAAAATCTATATTATCACAAACCAAATTATATAATCCATCCATCCCTCCATCTTCTTCCTCTTATCTGGGGCCAGGTCGCAGCCCAGGTCCGGGACAGATGCCCGAACCACCTCAGCTGACTCCTCTCGATGCGGAGGAGCAGCAGCTCTACTCTGAGCTCCTCCCGAGTGACCGAGCGCCTCACCCTATCTCTAAGGGAGCGCCCAGCCACCCTACGGAGGAAACTCATTTCAGCCACCTGTAGCCGGGATCTTGTCCTTTTGGTCATGACCCAAAGCTCATGACCATAGGTGAAAGTAGAAATGGAGATCGACCGGTAAATAGAGAGCTTCGCCTTGCAGCTCAGCTCTTTCTTCACCATAACAGACCGGTATATCGACTGCATCACTGCGGAAGATACACTGATCCGCCTGTCGATCTCCTGTTCCATCCTTCCCACACTTGTGAACAAGAACCCAAGATACTTAAACTCCTCCGCTTGAGGCAGGAGCTCTCCACCAACCTGGAGGGGACAAGCCACCCTTTTCTGACTGAGAACCATGGCCTCGGACTTGGAGGTGCTGATTCTCATCCCCGCCGCCTTACACTCGGCTGCAAACCGTCCCATTGCACGCTGAAGGTCCTAGTTTGATGAAGCCAACAGGACAGCATCATCTGCAAAAACAAGAGACGAACTCCTGTGGTCCCCAAACCGGACTCCCTCCGGCCCCCGGCTGCACCTAGAAATCCTGTCCATATAAATAATGAACAGGACCAGTGACAAAGGGCAGCCCTGCCGGAGTCCAACATGCACCGGAAACAAGTCTGACTTACTGCTGGCAATGCGAACCAAACTCCTGCTCCAGTCATATAGGGACCGGACAGCCCTTAGCAGCGGGACCCAGACCCCATACTCCCAGAGCATCCCCCATAGTTCACCATGAGGGACACGGTCGAAGTACTCGTTTCACCGTCCGAGGATGTCCCCAGTCGAAGTCAGCAGATTCCCACCCCTACTGTAGAAAGTGTGTGCAGAGCACTGCTTCCCCCTACTGATGCACCGGACGGTTTGCCAGAATTTCTTCGAGACCGACCGATAGTTCTTCTCCATGGCCTAACTAAACTCCTCTCAGACCTGGGTCTTTGCCTCCACAACCACACGGGCTGAAGCTCGCTTGGCCCTCCGGTATCTCTCAGCTGCCTCTGGAGTCCCCCGAGCCAACCAGGATACCTCGATAGGACTCCTTAGGCATCCCTTACTCCCTGGGTTTACCACTGGGTTGGGGATTGCCGTCACAACAGGCACCGAAGACCTTACGGCCACAGCTCCAAGTGGCTGCGTGGACAATGGGGGTGGAGAACATGGTCCACTCGGACTCAATGTCTCCAGCCTCCCTCGGGATCTGGTTGAAGCTCTGCCGGAGGTGGGAGTTGAAGATCTCTCTGACCGGAGACCCAAACATTCCTCACAGTACGTTTGGGTCTGCCAGGTCTGTCCAACTTTCTCCCCCGCCATTGGATCTAACTCACCACCAGGTGGTGATCAGTTGACAGCTCCGCCCCTCTCTTCACCCAAGCGTCCAAGACATATGGCCGGAGGTCAGATGAAACAACCACAAAATTGACCATTCACCTCCAACCTATGGTGTCCTGGTGCCACGTGTACTGATGTTTGGACATGGTGTTTTTTATGGACAAACTGTGATTAGCACCGAAGTCCAATAACCTGAACACCACTTGGGTTCAGGTCGGGGGGGCCATTCCAATCACGCCCCTCCAGGTGTCACTGTCGCTGCCAACGTGGGCGTTGAAGTCCCCCATTAGAACGAGGGAGTCCCTGGTCAGAGCACTTTCCAGCACCCCTCCCAGAGACGCCAAGAAGGTCGGATACTCTACACTGCCATTTGGCCCGTAAGCACAAATAACAGTGGGAGACCTATCCCCGACCTGGAGGTCACTGGGCTGAACTCCAACACATCGCGGCAGAGCTGGGGGGCTATGAGCAAGCCCACACCAGCCCACCACCTCTCACCACGGGCAACTCCAGAGTAATAAAGAGTCCAGCCTCTCTCAAGGAGTTGGGTTCCAGAGCCCAAGCTGTGTATGGAGGCGAGCCCAACTATCTCTAGTCGGTATCTCTTGACCTCCTGCACCAGCTCAGGCTGCTTCCCTTCCAGCGAGGTGACATTCCATGTCAGATTCCGTGTCCGGGAATTGGGTCGCCCAGGCCCTGCCTTCGACTGCCACCCACTATAATGCACCAGCCCCTTAAGGTTCTTCCTTCAGGTGGTAGGCCCACAAGAGATCTGCCCCACGTCGCTCCTTCGGGCTGAGCCGGGCCAGGCCCAGTTGGGTAAGACCCGGCCACCAGGCACTCACATGCCCCAACCCTGGGCCTGGCTCCAGGGTCCTGGTTGCGCCATACCGGGCGACGTCACCCGTGACGGGCCAGACAAACTTTCCAAATGAACATTTGCATTCATCAAAGTTACAGGAAAGTAAAAATCAGGGAGGTCATTTATAAAACAGGGTTTCCTTTACTGAGTTTGTCCACCAGACATCATATGCTTCATCATTTATCAGCTCAGTCTGTTTCTGTTTTTATCCATGAACAACTTTTCCATCTCAGACAAGCATAAAAACTTTTTAATTTTCAGCGTTTCCACTCAGGTTTTTTTTTTTTTGAAAATGTGCATAAAAGAGGTGTATGGAGACCCACCTAGTGTGATGTGGCTGGATCAGGGCTATAACTAAATAGTCAGACATTAACAGTGTTAATGTAGCTTTCAACAAACATTATTCTGCCAGCTGCCAATCCTCCAAAAACACACCTGTGAACTGTTGACTGATGACTCTGGTGCATTTGTTTTATTTCCACTGCGCCCACAGTCTTCCTTGAAGTATGGCCTCTGTATACAGACAGGAGTATTATGTATTATTTATATTGTATACCAGGATACAGCACAGGGCGTCCGACTTGAGTTTTATTTACATTGGCTGCACTGGGTTTCTGCCACGTTGCAGTTTCTTTCGTTTTGATAAGGCTAGACATGATCAGGTGTGGCGTCTGGACACACACACACTCAAGGGCGTCTGTATGAGATGCAAAGGGGTGTGACAAAACCTTGGTATTTGACGACCTGGGATTGAGAATGTGTTGTTACTATCCATTCCCTCTTTTTGTTTTTCTTCCGACGGATTGTTTCCCTTGTGTTCTGTTTCTGCCCACCATGTATTTTTATATTAAAAGTGATCTGTACATAAAACTGCTTCTTAACATATGATCTACTGTGGCGTCTGGATACAGAGAGACATGTAAATATTAACCCTCCTTCAGATGCTTTACACATGTATGTCACATGTATACCAATATAAATCTATATTTAAATTTAGGAAAGAAAATTCTAGTTTACTGTAGTTTTACCTTCATGTTGTCATGTTGATATGCTAACAATGTAATTTGACAAAAGTTAAACATCATCGCAATTATCATGTTCAGTATATCTGTGCTGAAGAAGAGCCTTAATACAGAATAAAATAATTTAAACATATTTAGTTCAATTTAATTGTGAACAAAGAAACAATTCCCTCAATCCCAGATTAAAGCTCAGTTTTTGTGGGGATTCAGTAAAATAACTGTTGACTGTATCATGTAGAGCAGAATCATCATTAGGCCGTCAGATTTCAGTCCCCTGGTAGGAGTCTCAGTTTGAAAAGAACAAACTATTTAGAAATTGTCAAATTCCCCATAAAGAGCTATAGACACAGCTAAAGGCCCAAAGTGTTCAATATTAAACAAATACATAAACTATTTTGATATAAATCATAATTTTAATATACAAAGACAAAATATGTAATATAACCATGACATTGTGAAATAATCTAATAGATTCGCAAACTCATTATTAAATGTTATTTCATCCTGCTTCTTTTCACAATAACTACGTTTATTTCAAGTCACTTTTATTTCATTGCCACAGTTTATTTTTAATTGTCCTTTTTCCAAAGTCTGACATAATTTATTTGGTTTTGTTTGTCTTTTGCCTGTCAATCAAGACAAACAGGGCAGAGCCAGCCGTGTGATTGGCTGTTGGCTAATTCGGACCGAAACAACAGCCAATCACAAAACTGGACCTGCCCTATTTGTTGGTCGACAAACGGCACTGTGTAATAAGTGGCACTATGAAATGAAACCTAGAGTAACATTGGAAATACTAGCAAGCGACAACTAGATTTTGAAAGTATCCAACCAAAGAAATCCTACCCCCTTGCTTTATTAATCAATAAAAATATGTATAAAGTCCTCCAAACTTCAAATAGGTCAGAAAAAACTTGGTAATGATTAGAACATTTTCTTGTTTGATAGATTGATTTTACAAAACAATTCAGTGACAAAAAAAGAACTGCCAAGAATAAGTGTATGTATTTACCTGTTGACCGTGTGAACTGCCCCCTGGTTCCTGCAAAGAAATTTCACATTGTGAGAAAACATTTAAAAAAACCCATATTAGCCAGTGCTGGAGTAAATCCCTTGAAAACATAATCACATTACTGTACAAATTACTAACAACATTAATTAGTTGTATTACTAACTAAGTGCAGATCTTTACTGAGTGCATGCAGGGGTGTCTGGGGGCATGAGGGTGGGGAACAGGGAGTGTAGGGCAGGCTGTGCCCAGTGTGTCTGCATGAGAGTAGTGGAATGAAGGGGAGACAATATGCAGGTTAAATGATCATGGTGTAACCAGAGTAGACAGGTTGTATGGAGACAAACCTCTGACAATTCGAAAACACCAGCGACGTAAAATTCCAAGAAAAGAATCCGCCAACACTAACATCCCTAACAGAAACAAGATTACAAACTGAAGTAGTTGTTGTGGCCTCTGCTGGCTGGTTAGGAGGAGTGAGGAGTCAATAGCACAGTCCAAAAGAACTACATGAGCTGCCACCCACCCCTGTAAGCCCACCACCTGCAGGACTATGCCTTGGAGTCAGGTACATTGCCGGCCAGGTGGCAGGCAAAGGCGGGGACCTAGGCGTGCTGACCCTTCATCGACTGGTTCAAGGGACAAGGATCGTCACCTGGCAGGGACCAGAGCTGGTGTGGGAGGTGGAATGTTACCAACCAGATGTATTTGGGTTCACCTCTATGGCACTGGGTCTTGAACCAAAATTCTGGAGAGGGGCTGGAATTTCTCATTTTTACCTGTGAGGCAGGTGGGCTGTTGTGCAGTTCAGAGTATCCAGCCTTCTTGGAGTCTCTCTCTGTGTGTGCGCAAAAAGCCTAGGAAGTAACTGTTACAATTGCCACAGAGGCCAGAAGGGCTGCCACAAAGGCCAGAAAGGCACCCAAAAACATGGGTGTGGGAGGATTTTGAGTCTACGGAAAAGGACTTTCGGTTGGCCTAAAGGAGGTTCGGGCAAACTGATCCTGACAACTCAGTAAAGGAAAGCAGGGCTTGGCTCAGGCTGTGTTCAGCAGGAGAGGAAAACTGATGATCCTGAATGGGGATATTGTCGAGCTGCAGAAAGTGCACTTGGAGGAGCCCCTGAACCCGACCAACTCATTCTGTGTGGGGGAGGAAGAGTTTGAATACTCGGGAGAAGGCTCACCTATGTCCCTGGCAAAGGTCTCTGAGGTAGTTCAGGAGCTCCATAGCGATAAAGGTGCCAAAGACTCACTCGGAGATAGTGAAGGAGAATACCGAAAAGAATGAGATCATGGACATATGTGGCCAACATTTGTTTCCTCTGCAGGCTGTCTGGGCTCAGCCTTAGAGATAGGGTAAGAAGCTCAGACATCCGGTGGGAGCTCGGAGTAGAGCTGCTGCTCCTTTGTGTCGAAAGGAGTCATTTAAGGTGATTCGGGCATCTACATTTACATTTAGTCATTCAGCAGACGCTTTTATCCAAAGCGGCTTACATATGAGAACATTCACAAACATAAGGCGCAGCTTGGGGAGCATTTTGGGGTTCAGTATCTTGCTCAAGGATGCTTTCGACGCATGGCTGGGGGGGGTCGAACCGCTGACCTTCAGATTGGCAGGCAACCATTCTGCCACCAAGCCACGGCCCCCCCGTAGCTGATGAGGATGCTTCCTGGGCTCCCGGGGTGGACCCAGAACATACTGGAGAGATTATATTTCTAATCTGGCTAGGGAAAACCTTGGGTTCCCACAGGAGGAGCTGGAAAATGTTACTGGGGAGAGGGACATCTGGACTACCATGCTTGGCTGTGACCCGGCCCCGGAAAAGCAGCAGAAAATAGACGAAATATAAAGACAGAATAGTTTAAAGAATGAGCGTTTAGTAATTTAGATAGACCTTAACAGAGTGCTTCCATTTCTACTCAGAGGGTAATATTGTATTTTGCTTCTGCACTACATTTATTTGACGGATTTTAAATGCAGGACTTTAACTTGTAGTGGAGTATTTTTCCATTGCTGTATTGCTTTTGCTGTACTGGGGTGAGGCTGTGAATCACGCCAAGAATGTAGTAAAGCCTGTTATTCAATCTGGTCTGAACAGTTTCTCTTTATCAACTCTATTTTGGAACTTTTAATCTGCAGGACATTTTCAGTTAAAGAGTTTTAGCATGAACACTTTTATTAATGAAACACACTCACACTTCCCGTGCAGACAGTTAATGTCTACAAAATAGACATTAACAAAATAATAAAGACAAAATATTGTTGGAGAACTTTGTTGTTGCTGAAACAACAACACACACATAAGGTGACGACACAAAATTGTAGGAATCTGCTGATGAAAAACCCCCCACAAATTTAACTTCTTCCTACTAGAATCTTAATCTACTTAAAACCTTTTATAGACCATCAGACAAACTGAATAAAAAACCTTCAATTTTGATTCTTTACCTGGTTCTCTGTCGCTCGTGCTTTAATCAGTTCTTCAGCAACATGAAAACAGTCTTCCAACTGTTCATCACGTATTTTGTCCTCGACTCTTTTTGTCAACTTCTCTTTTACTGATTTCCTCAAAACTTCTTCCAGTATGTTTTCCTCCTCCTCCAAAATCTGTTGGTCATAGAAAACTGTTCTGTTGCAACAACTTGATTTTCCACAGCATTTCTTCCATCCAAACAATGGCATAATGGATGCCACAAAAATGATACCAAAGAGTAAAAAGCCACCAATAACCTGAAAAAGAAACAAAGATGGTTATATTATAACAGCATTTCTGTGTTCTTGCAGTCATTTTCTTAAGATAGTACTCGCTGATCAAGTAGAACAAGACCACAGTGAAATAAAAGGTAATACACATGACATGATGGAAACACTCACCCTGGAATAGTTTTTCAGTTCAGCGATGATGACTCGTTCCTCATCAGTGATCTTCCTCTTGTCTTTGCAGGGTAACTGTGCCTGTTGTTCAGAGCCATCATTCTGACAGCAAACATACCATTCTCCATCGATAAACACAAAAGAAGCCCAAAGCAGCCCAACTAAAGCTGCTTTAAGAAGCTTACGGAAGAAAGAACCCCAAAACCTGCCGGTGTCTCTGCATCTCAGCTCACCTGAAAACAGGTACCTACAGACTCTCTGAAATGACCTGTCTGTCCAGAGTATTAAGAGAAATATTATAAAACCTGGCAGCCCTATGTAAAACTCACAGTCAAATTTTTGATCTCTGCAAGTGCACGCAAAGTCTCTGTCAAGCAAGATGCTGTAGGTAAACATCAAAATGATTGCAGCGTAGGTGCGGAGTTGCCCAGGAACAAGTTTTGTCAGTATGCACTCCATCTTCGATGTACAGTTGGCCTCATTTGACAACCTGCAGCTTATACCCCCTGGACATATACCAACAGGAAACCATGTATTTCCTGTTTTTTTGTAAAAACTAATTCTGTTGTGTGTGCAGATGAACAGTTTGGAAAGTGAGTCATCCACATTTGAAACAGCAAGTATCTTATTTGTGGTGTTTTGTTTTTGTGTTTCTTAACAACTGATCAAAAAAATACTTTGCTTTGATTGACTCAAGACGTAAATCATAGTTAAATTTGTTCAGATAGATTTAAGTTCTCTTGTAGGCTATAAAACTGAACATGTGATACCCGACTGAGCTGTTACATGTTATATTTTGTGATTTTTAATGCCTGTGGTGGTGGGTGAGGGAATGACACACTGTATAGCACGAAAGCAGGAAAACTTTTGTCTCACCAGATTAAGGAATCAGCTGCTGACAGAGCCAATCCTTTAATCTACATGTCATCAAACCATCTAAGATCAGTTAAGCAGTATAAATACCTGTTAGCTGAGATTCAAAAATGTGGATTTGGTCAGCAGGCCAGAGTTCGTCTCTCCCATTCTGCAGTGGCCCAGTCCCTGGCTCTACAAGTGCTCTGGGAGATGATGGAGGCCACCAGGGGCCGCTCGGGAGGGAAGAAGGGAGGCTGGAGCTGGAGATGAGGGAGCAGTGGGTGAGGAAGGGCCAACATGCACCAGGAGCCCCAGGATATTTCCAATGGGGGAGCCAGGGCTCGGTCATGGGGCCACAGACTGACAGACTTCAGTGCTAAGAGAAGGAGCTGCAGCTGGAGCCTGACCTTGAAATGGAGAGCTGCTAGAAGTGTTCATGGATGGATTCTATAGCTTGCCCATGGTGGGCGGAGATCTCCTGAAGGCCCTTCATTCTGGCCAGATTGTAGTGCAAAAGGCTCAGAAAATGACAGACGTGAACCCAGAAGCTCGCCTCAAAGACAGGCAGGTTAAGACAAAAGTTCTCGTTTACTCGTAGTCAAAAACATGGAAGGGTTAAAACCAACCCGTTCTCATTCCCAGGTCACCTGACAACCTAACGGCTCACTGGCAGCCCTGTGCCGCATATACAGATGTTAAAGGGTACCAGATTTCAGGAAGGTGAAGTAAGGTAGGCAGAAGAAACCCTGGCAAGCTGAGGTGTAAGCACAGTAACCAGGGAATGAATGGAAATGGTCCTGTATTTACTGCAAGGCTGATGAGGGAAATGGGAAACAGGTGAGCAGGTGGGAGGGGAAGGTCAGGTGATGTGAATGGTGGGAAGGGGTTACTGCAGGGCAGGAGGGAGTGACTGGAACTGAAACAACAGCAGAGTTAGTATGTGGCAGGACAACAGAGCAGAGCAACCCTCAAAGTTGCTATACGGCTTTCAGGCTACAAATTTAACTTCACAAAATGTCTTCACAGATTTGTGAGAATTTCACTTGTGGAACTGTAACCATTACCTACCAAGGAATAACAGTAACATGATTACTATACAAAGAACAGTTCAAATCCGCCTTATCACGAGTGTGAAATCCAGGTCTGTGACGTCACCCGGTACGGCTCAACCGGGGCCCCACCCAGGAGCCAGGCCCGGGGTTGGGGCTCGTATACGAGTGCCTGGTGGCCGGGTCTTGCCCCATGGGCCCGAACGAGCGACGTGGGGCCGATCTCCCATGGGCCCACCACCTGCAGGAGGAACCGTAGGGGGCCAGTGCTTTGTGGATTGGGTGGCAGTCGAAGGCAGGGGCCTCGGCGACCCAATCCTTGGACACGGAATCTGGCTCTAGGGACATGGAATGTCACCTCACTGTGGGGGAAGGAGCCTTAGCTGGTGCGGGAGATAGAGAGATACCGACTAGAGATTGTCGGGCTCGCCTCCACGCACAGCTTCGGCTCTGGAACCCAACTTCTCGAGAGAGGCTGGACTCACTACTACTCTGGAGTTGCCCGCGCTGAGAGGCGGCGGGCTGGTGTGGGCTTGCTTATAACCCCCCAGCTCAGCCGCCATGTGTTGGAGTTCACCCCAGTGAACGAGAGGGTCGTTTCCCTGCGCCTTCGGGTTGGGGATAGGTCTCTCAGTGTTATTTGTGCTTACGGTCCGAATGGCAGTGTAGAGTACCAACCTTCTTGGCGTCTCTGTGAGGGGTGCTGAAAAGTGCTCCGACCGGGGACTCCCTCGTTCTACTGGGGGACTTCAACGCCCACGTTGGCAGCGACAGTGACACCTGGAGGGGCGTGATTGGAATGGCCCCCCCGACCTGAACCCGAGTGGTGTTCAGTTTATTGGACTTCGGTGCTAATCACAGTTTGTCCATAACGAACACCATGTTCAAGCATAAGGGTGTCCATCAGTGCAGGTGGCACCAGGACACCCTAGGTCGGAGGTCGATGATCGACTTTGTGGTTGTTTCGTCTGACCTCCGGCCGTATGTCTTGGACACTCGGGTGAAGAGAGGGGCAGAGCTGTCAACTGATCACCACCTGGTGGTGAGTTGGATCCAATGGCGGGGGAGGAAGTTGGACAGAGTTGGCAGACCCAAACATACTGTGAGGGTCTTCTGGGAACGTTTGGCAGAGTCTCCAGTCAGAGAGATCTTCAACTCCCACCTCCCACTCCCCCGGCAGAGCTTCAACCGGATCCCGAGGGAGGCTGGGGACATTGAGTCCGAATGGACCATGTTCTCCACCTCTATTGTCGACGCGGCTGCTCGGAGCTGTGGCCGCAGGGTCTCCGGTGCCTGTCGTGGCGGCAATCCCCGAACCCGGTGGTGGACCTGAGAAGTAAGGGATGCCGTCAAGCTGAAGGAGTCCTATCGAGCCTGGTTGGCTCGGGGGACTCCGGAGGCAGCTGATGGGTACCGGAGGGCCAAGCGAGCTTCAGCCCGGGTGGTTGCAGAGGCAAAAACCCGGGTCTGGGAGGAGTTCGTTGAGGCAATGTAGAAGGACTATTGAAGAAATTCTGGCAAACCGTCCGGCGCCTCAGGAAGGGGAAGAAGTGCCCTGCACACACTGTTTACAGTGGGAGTGGGAACCTGCTGACTTTGACTGGGGACATCCTCAGACGGTGGAAGGAGTACTTTGAAGATTTTCTTAACCCCTCTGGCATGTCTTCCATTGCGGAAGAAGAGGCTGAGGGCTCGGTTGTGGACTCGTCGATCTCCTGGGCTGAGGTCACTGAGGTAGTTGAGAAGCTCCTCGGTGGCAAGGCACCTGGGGTGGATGACATCCGCCCTGAGTACCTCAAGTCTCTGGATGTTGTGGGGCTGTCTTGGTTGACACGTCTCTGCAACATCGCATGGCGGATGGGGACAGTGCCTCTGGACTGGCAGACTGGGGTGGTGGTCCCTCTGTTTAAAAAGGGGAACCAGAGGGTGTGTTCCAACTACAGGGGGATCACACTCCTCAGCCTTCCTGGAAAAGTCTACACCAGGGTACTGGAGAGGAGAATTCGATAGTTGAACCTCGCATTCAGGAGGAACAATGTGGTTTTAGGCCCGGTCGTGGAACACTGGACCATCTCTATACCCTCGCCAGGTTGCTGGAGGGTTCATGGGAGTTTTCCCAAGAAGTCCACATGTGCTTTGTGGATCTGGAGAAGGCATTTGACGTATGAGTATGGGGTCCGGGGTGCCTTTGCTAAGGGCTGTCTGGTCCCTATATGACCGGAGCAGGAGTTTGGTTCGCATTGCCGGCAATAAGTCAGATCTGTTCCCAGTGCATGTTGGACTCCGGCAGGGCTTCCCTTTGTCACCGGTCCTATTCATTATTTATATGGACAGGATTTCTAGGTGCAGCCGGGGGCCGGAGGGAGTCCGGTTTGGGGACCACAGGATTTCGTCTCTGCTTTTTGCAGATGATGTTGTCCTGTTGGCTTCATCAAATCAGGACTTTAAGCATGCACTGGGACGGTTTGCAGCCGAGTGTGAAGCGGTGGGGATGAGAATCAGCACCTCCAAGTCCGAGGCCATGGTGCTCAGCCGGAAAAGGGTTGCTTGTCCCCTTCAGGTTGGGGGAGAACTCCTGCCTAAAGTGGAGGAGTTTAAGTTTCTTGGGGTCTTGTTCACGAGTGAGGGAAGAACAGAGCGGGCGATCGACAGGCGAATCGGTGTATCCTCTGCAGCGATGCGGTCGATGTACCAGTCTGTTGTGGTGAAGAAGGAGCTGAACTGCAAGGCAAAGCTCTCTATTTACCAGTAGATCTACGTTCCTACTCTCACTTATGGTCATGAGCTTTGGGTCATGACCGAAAGGACAAGATCCCGGATGCAAGCGGCTGAAATGAGTTTCCTCCGCAGGTTGGCTGGGCGCTCCCTTAGAGAGAGGGTGAGGAACTCGGTCACTCGGGAGGAGTTCAGAGTAGAGCCGCTGCTCCTCCACATTGTGAGGAGACAGCTGAGGTGGCTCGGGCATCTGTCCCGGATGCCTCCTGGATGCCTCCCTGGGGAGGTGTTCCGGGCATGTCCAACCGGGATGAGGCCCCAGGGAAGACCTAGGACACGCTGGAGGGACTGTGTCTCTCGGCTGGCCTGGGAACGCCTCGGTATTCCCCCGGAAGAGCTAGAGAAAGTGTCTGGGGAGAGGGAAGTCTGGGTGTCTCTGCTTAGACTGCTGCCCACGCGACCCGGCCCTGGATAAGCGGTAGAAAATGGATGGATGGATGGATGGATGATTACTATACAAGTATCTCTATAGTCATAACTTAAATGCTCCTAGAAACACTAGGAATAAACAGAATTTTACCAGGCGGTCGACACTACGATCTTATTTTCTGTCTGGATCAGTGTAATTAAGACGCCAGACAGTCCCAAACCTGTGGTGTAAAACATCTTTGTCTCAATAAAACTGGTGCCCCCCTACCTTTAATCAACTGTCACCTCTTTCCACCAACCCAAACTGATGTAGTATATCAGATATCGCTCAGGAATCAGCTGGTAACTTTCGAGGATGTATTTATCGATGAGACATTCAGTTAAAAAGAAGCATCCTCACTTCTTCAGGGACCTCCCGACGTGTTGCTTCATCATAAAGAAATGCTCAGTTCTTTTCTCTTTAGCCGACCAGCCTTGAAGGACGAGGAGCTTTCTGTTTCTGCTGGAATTTTCTTTCTTCCTCTTTTTCTTCTCAAAATGGTTTCCATGTGGTGAAAAATGCAATATAACACTCATGTATGGGGAACCGTGATCCCTCGGTTTGAAGGTGTTGTCACGACACAGCTCTTACACCATGACTAAAGGAGGGAAATGCACACAGGTTTATGAGGAACAAAAATCATAGAAATTGCAATAGAAAACAATAAGTAAATGTATAAAATAGGCATTCCGTGAGATGATGTGTGACAGTGTAGTGTTGTCTGGTGTAACATAAAGATAAGGAAGAATTGGGATGGCTGATCCAGTTGCACTATTGTAAACTCTGCTTATGAGGACCTGGAGGGAGCAGCCCAGGGCAACACACAACCCTACAGGCCAAGACAGACCCAGAGCCACAGATGTGAACATTTATTGTATTTCATGGCAACATATGGACATTATCATATTCATCACACAGATTTTTATACAAAAAATAAATAACTTTAAAACTAATTCAAAGTGATCAAAAGTGTGTGTAAACATTTACTTTTAATTGAAGGTAATATTGATCTCTTGTATGTCAAGATATTTTGGCAAGATAGTTCACGTTTCTCAAAATGGAGCTGCCAATGATCAGAGCTGGTTTCTCAGCGGGTGTGTTGCTGAGTGGGGAGAAGCTGTTGGAAACGGGAACGGGTTGGTGGTGAACCGTGGGCCTCGTCCTAGGGCTATGCTTCCTTCGGACAGTCACCCAACCGCCCTGGATTCCCGGCTGCTCCGGAGCTGCAGGGGAACGGCTAACAGTAGCTAGCTCTAGTCGGTCCACAACAGCTACTGGGGCTTGTCTAGAAACTACCGACTGAGCTCCCATGGCGCGGAACCGCGTTTCAAAGTCATTAAGCCTCGTCTCCAATGCTACAAATAAACAACATTTATTACAAGTACCATTATCAGTAAAGGAGGCAGAGGAATAGCTAAACATTTGACACACCGAGCAAGAGATAGTGGGAGAGGAAGAGGGAGAGAGAGGGAGAGAAGCCATTGCTAGCTGCTAAGGTAGAGACTGGTAGCTAGCCACACTGAAGCGCTGTAAGTGCTTAGCCACAACTAATAAACGTTCAAATGTAACGTTATAGCAGATAGCTAGTCAAAGCAATGAAGAATCGAACAAATTAGCTGTGTTGAGCTAGAGCAGCAAACTACACGCTACCAGTAACACACAAACACCTGTAACTGGAAAGGAGGCAAAACGTCAGCACGTCGTCTCCACACACACCCGTGGAAAAAAACACCCTCATAACATGTGTTAATGTCTGCGCAGTATCCAGCCACAAAATAAGAGCTAAAAGATTTTTCCCCCGATTGAGGGCGTTTTATCTTAATGTTTTCTGTATGCGACATATATTCCAGCCACTACATAGAGACATCTGAGTACGTCTTGTTCTGTTGTATATGTTCCTTCGTGCTACGCTGTCTCTGGGTACAAAAAGTGTTTTGAATACACACATCGATGCAGAAACTAGTGTAGCACATCGGAAGGGTTCGAGCTGTGTACACTCCAGAAATGTCTCACGATAAATCATACATGTCTTGTGTAGCACCGCTACATCATTCATGCAGTACCTGCGAATCTCCGCCTGAAAATCAAACATGTCATCACGGACTGTGTCATACCATGACAGAAAGACCGATTGCTCTCCTATGTAGTTCTCATTTTCTCTCGTGTTGAATATAACCTTTTTCAATGTCTGAGAACCCGAGGGCTGCTGGTGTTCTACTCAATGTCATTGGTAAAAAGCTAAAAGAGTCTATCTAGCGCTTTCTGTAGGACGGATCATACATCAATACGACTCCGCTACCTCACATTGTGATGGACGCCGTTATCTTTGGATGGACAAAGAACTCCAGCAGAATGTAATTGTCAAAGCCTGATGCACTGTGGCCTATAAACGTACAGCCACTGTTTTTCGATCGCTGATAGTGTTTTACAAATGTCTCGACACATCTCAGTGTGGTAACACAACATTTGTCCCCACTCATGTCCATTGTGCACACATAATTAACTTCATATTTCCCATTATGACACCGCGTCTCGAAATCATAAAAAATTTAATTAGTCTGCAGCTCTACCTTTTCAAGGGGCTGTATAAAAACCTCGTGAGCTGCACTGCTTTCCAGCCCTATATCACAGTGCATACACACAGCAGGGGCGGACCTGTGTGGCTTTTTCATAGCACTGTAGATTTTTCTACACTTCTTGCAGTATTTCATTCCGTCACATGGTACGAGTCTATGTACAGTCTCCTGTAGTTCAGATCAGAATCAGAAATACTTTATTAATCTACAAGGGGAAACTCTTTGTAACAGCAGCTCACTATCAAGTCATTGACACAAGAATGGAAGTACTAAGCAAGGCAAAAAGCAATAATATACTACACTATAATACAGGCAACTACAAAGTGGGTATAAGTATAAATTTAAAATGAAATAAGTGTAATGTACAAAGTGGGTTAACCGGTTGAGGTTAATATTACAGTATAAAGTAATAGCACATGAACTGTCAGGTAACGTGTAGCTTATTAACAATATATAATGGGACGGAGGATATTGCATAGCCGTACTAGAAGTATAAATAAGTATCACAAATTAAATGTTAAACAGGGTGTATTGCACAGTAGTTTAAGCACCGGACGTTCCCAAATTATGTCCAGTATTACAGAGATGTTCATGGTCGCTGTCCAGTTTAGTGCCATATCGACTAACACTCAGAGGGAGGAGTCATAGAGTTTGATGGCCACAGGCAGGAATGACTTCCTGTGGCGCTCTGTGGTGCATTCTGGGAGGATGAGTCATCCGCTGAAGGTGCTCCTTTGCTTGACCAGCACGTCATGGAGCGGGTGGGAGACACTGTCCAGGATGGCATGTAGTTTGGCTAGCATCCTCCTCTCTGACACCACCAACAGAGAGTCCAGCTCCACCCCAACAACGTCACCGGCCTTACGGATCAGTTTATTGAGTCTGTTAGCGTCCGCTACCCTCAATCTGCTGCCCCAGCATGCAACAGCATACAGGATAGCACTGGCAACCACAGACTCGTAAAACATCCTCAGCATTGTCCGGCAGATGTTGAAGGACCTCAGCCTCCTCAGAAGATAGAGGCGGCTCTGGCCTTTCCTGTACAGAGCTTGAGTGTTCTCAGCCCAGTCCAGTTTATTGTCTATGTGTACTCCCATATACTTGTAATCCTCAACGATGTACACGCTGACCCCCTGGATGGAAACCAAAGTCACTGGTGCCTTGGCACTTTGTAGGTCTACAACCGGCTCCTTGGACTTCGTCGCACTGAGCTGCAGGTGGTTCTGCTCCTACCATGAGACAAAATTACCAACCACAGCCCTGTACTCAGTCTCATCATCACCACTGATACATCCCACCACAGCAGAGTCATCAGAAAACTTCTGAAGGTGGCAAGACTCTGTGTGGTGGCTGTAGTCTGTGGTGTAGAGGATGAAGAGGAAAGGAGAGAGGACAGTCCCATGACACGGTGATGAGCTGTACCGTGTCACTGCTCAAAAGACACTTCTGGTGGCCCACCATGGAAGCTGACACCAGGGCTTTCATCTCCACCTGAACTATCTGCGCCCAGGCCAAGATGTCATAATGCTCCTCTGCAGGACTGCTCCATCCTCTCCTGGTTCAGGATCGTCCCTGGTCACACAATGCCCTCGACTTCATCACTGGCATTCCACCCTCTCAAGGTAACACTGTAATACTAATACTCTTCCCAAGTTCCCCTCGCCACAAGAAACGGCAGACCTCCTGACACTCCACGTCTTCCGCCTGCACAGCACCCCCCTGGACATTGTCTCGGATTGGGGTCCGCAATTCATCTCCCAGGTATGGAAGGAATTTTGTCGAGTTCTTGGTGCATCTGTCAGTCTGTCATCCAGTTTTCATCCCCAGTCCAATGGCCAATCCGAGAGAGCCAACCAACTCCCTGACATGTGCGGCGACGGGTCAGTCCCCATTTGAATCCTCCCTCGGCTACCAACCCCCCTTGTTTCCCTCACAGGAGATGGAGCTTGCAGTGTTGTCGGTCAAGCATCACCTCCGCCATGGCCGGCAGGCTTGGAGGGCTACCCGGGCCGCACTCTTCCGCACTGCGGACCGCCACTGGGTCCCAGCCCCTGCCTACTTACCAGTTCAGAAAGTTTGGCTTGCTTCCAAAAACATCCCTTAGAAAACTGACGCCCATAAGCTATCACCTCGCTTTATTGGACCTCTTGTTACCGCGAAGATCATTAACCCCTCAGCGGTACGGTTGAAACTACCTAGTCAGAATCCATCCCACCTTTCACGTATCACAACTCAAACCAGTCCTCTTCAGTCCTTTGTGCCCTCCTGCCAGAGGCCCTCCTCGAGCTCGGATCATCGACGTCGGACCTGTGTACTCGGTTCAACGCCTTATGGATTTGCGTCTTCGGGGCAGAGGCTTGCAGTATTTAGTGGACTGGGAGGGGTTCGGCCCAGAGGAGTGGGCCTGGGTGCCGCGCTCGCCTTATCACTGACTTCACACCGCACACCTGCGGCTCATCCAATCAACACCACTCACAGTATAAAACGCTGGCTCTACCTTCCAGTCTTCGCCAGATTGTACTGTCTACTTCGTGGTACCGACGCCTGGCTTTAAACGATTATTTTGTTTCCTTGCCTGTGTTTCCAGCTCCGCCGACCAACCCCCCTTTCTCCTCCTAAAACAACCCGTCAATAAACTTTTCCAACATCATCCTACATCGAGCCTGAGCCTTATTTTTGGGCCCCAAGCCTCAATAGATATAACAAACATATTCTAGCATCATTCTAACATCAATTTAGCAGCAGCTACCAGATTAACGAACAGATTGAAAAGAGACACAATGATACATCTTAAAGAAATCGCATCGGTAAGGTCACATATGCAGAGATACTAAGCAATTTCGTGCTACGCTAAGCCCAGTGGTTATTACCAATCTGTTTTGGTGCTGCTTTGCCCGCGGCCGGCGTCTTCTGATGGGCCAGGCAGGGAGGAATTCGTGGTTTGCTTTGGAAGCAGGTGTTGAGGTGCGGCCGAGGTCGCCCGGTGTGGTTAGCTTCGGCTAATGGGCTCGATTCCTTTTGAAAGTGTGCCGGCTGGCTTGCTGCTAGCTTGTTAAGGCGGTGCTCTTAGCGGGAACACGGTCAGAGGTTAGTTCCCCAGCCACATGTCTAGGTATCCGTGAGCAAGATACTGAACCCCAAAAATTGCTCCTGAAGCTGCGCCTTCGGTCTGTAAATGTGTAAGTTGCTTTGGATAAAAGCGTCTGCTAAATGACTAAATGTAAATGTATATGTATATGGGCAGAGACGAGAGAGAAGAGCTGCTCCTTCCGCAGGTTGGGAGAGAGGAGGGCAAGTGAGCAAGACTGCAAGACTGAGGGATTGGGAGTTCGTACCCCGGCTATATCGATTTGGGACTTCCGGATTTCCACTCCTGGAGGAAGTTGATGGTGTGTCACAGTCTCAGTAATTATGGGAGAAAGGAGGGAATGCAGTCGTTTAAAATTACCGACAGCGAATGAACTCGTCAGCTGAGTCCCAACAATTATAATATTTAAAAAAAAATTTAAAATCAATTTAAATTTTGTGATTTTTACTGCAAAATAAAGACGAACCTGCTCTGAGACCAAATTACTGTGGTGGTGGGTGAGGGGATGACACACTGTATAACACAAAATCAGGAAAACTTTTGTCTAACCAGATTAAGGACGCAGCTGCTGACAGGGCCATTCCTTAAATCCACATGTCATCAAACCACCAAAGATCAAGAAAGGATTTTTAGAAAGGATCGAAATAAATTTGGTGGAGCTGTGACCATTTTTGTGCAAAGCCACATTCCTTGTAAGTTAAAACAAAATTTAATAGGTTATGACATTGAAGCTATATGGGTGGAAGTCTATGTACCTTATATGAAACCAGTGCTTGTGGGATGGTGTTAAAGACCTCCTGATGCACATGTTGACTATCTGACATGCTTAGGTGAAATGCTTGATAATGCCTCTGATGTTGATTGTGAACTTTAGTTGTTTGGAGATATGAACATTGATTGGAATGATGAAAGATGTACAAAGAAAAAGAAATTATTTCCCTATATAAGTGCCTGTAAACTACATCAAAGTGTTAATGTGCCAACAAGAATCTTTAGCAATAAGTCGGGCATTACAACAGCAAAATATATTGATCACATTTACACTAATGTACCAAAACTGTGTACTGATGTTGTGTCAACACCAGTAGGGATTAATGATCATAATCTTATAGCTGTTAACAAAAAAGCTAAAGTTCCTGAAGCTAAAGCTAATTTTTGTACACATAAAAGGTTTTATAAAGCATCTGCTATTGAAACGATTGGGGGTGAAGTAAAAAATGTCTACAGTGGCCACAACCCTGGAGCTTCCTTGGATGTTTGTATGAGTATGATTCTGGGTATTGTTGATAAATATGCATCGATGAAAAATATTCTAATAAAAACGCATACTTCAAGGTGGATTGATTCAACATTGAAAGACATGATGAAGCAAAGAGAAGAAGCAAAACAAGTGGCTGTGAAAACGGGACTATCAGAGGACAGGTTAAAATATTGTAAATTAAGTAACCGAGCTACTAAAATGAATAAAAGAAATAAGAAAGAGTACTACAAAAACAGAACTGATAGTGTAAAGTATGATGGCAGAAAGCTTTGGAATATCCTAAATGAAGTTATGGGTAGAAATAGAAATGCATCCCCTTCTTTTATAGACGGGATCTGCTGTTGCAGGCCAAAGGTGAAATATTTCATCCCCAACCGGGGATGTGGAAGCTATCGGTTCGGCCCCTGAGGGAGACCACCGCCGAGCTGCCAGTCCCTCTACTCAGGTAGTTGAGACCATTTTACACTCTAGAGCCCTCTCCACGAGGAGTAAGTGGAGACTTTTCACTATGTGGCGCCGGGAGCACCACCATGACCCAGTTCACTCACACGGCAGGTGTTCGGCTGGACTCTCTCCCGCTACGCTTAAGGTGTATGTGATGGCGATGAGGATGAGGTCTCCTGCTCGGGCCAGAGTCCCTACATGGGACCTGACAGTGATGCTCGACGGACTGTCCGCGGCGCCATTTGAGCCATTGGATGATCCATCAGACAGGTCCATCCATCCATCCATCTTCTTCCTCTTATCCGGGGCTGGGTCGCGGGGGCAGCAATCTGAGCAGAGACTGCCCAGACTTCCCTCTCCCCAGACACTTTCTCCAGGTCTTCCGGGAGAATACCAAGGCGTTCCCAGGCCAGCCGAGGGACATAGTCCCTCCAGCGTGTCAATGTTGAATCAATCCACCTTGACATGCCCGGAACACCTCCCCAGGGAGGCGTCCAGGAGGCATCTGGAACAGATGCCCGAGCCACCTCAGCTGACTTCTCTCGATGTGGAGGGACAGCGGCTCTACTCTGAGCTTGTCACCCTATCTCTAAGTGAGCACCCAGCCACCCAGATCAGTGATCTTCCTCTTGTCTTTGCAGGATAACGGTGCCTGTTGTTCAGAGCCATCATTCTGACAGCAAACATACCATTCTCCATCGATAAACACAAAAGCAACACAAAGCAGCCCAACTAAAGCTGCTTTAAGAAGCAAGAACCAAAAAAACTGCGGGCTTGAAGACAACCACAGCATCCAAATGGACATGAACACAGGAATCTACAGACTCGTCTGTCCAGAGTATTAAGAGAAATATTATAAAAACTGGCAGACCCAAGTAAAAATGGCACTTAAAGACTTGGGGTTTGCAAGTGCATGCAAACTCCCTGTCAAGCAAGATACTGAAGGTAAACATGAAAATGACTGCAGCGTAGATGCTGAGCTTCCCAGAAACAGGTTTTGTCAGTATGTTCTCCATCTTCGATGTACAGTTAGACTCAGCTGACAACCTGCAGCTTATACCCCCTGAACATGAACCAACAAGAAACCATGTATTTCCTCTTTTTTTTCAAAGAATTCTGTTGTGTGTGCAGATGAACAGTTTGGAAAGTGGGTCATCCACATTTGAATCTGCAAGTATCTTTTTTGTGGGTTTTTTTTTGTTTCTCAACCACTGATCAAAAATTGCTTTGCTTTGATCGACTCAAGACGTAAATCATAGTTAAGTTTGTTCAGATAGATTTAAGTTCTCTTGTAGGCTATAAAACTGAACATTTGAAACCCGGATGAGCTGTTACATATTATATTTTGTGATTTTTAATGCTAAATAAAGGTGAACCAGCTCTGAGACCAAATCCCTGTGGTGGTGGGGGAGGGAATGACACACTGTATAGCACGAAAGCAGGAAAACTTTTGTCTCACCAGATTAAGGAATCAGCTGCTGACAGAGCCAATCATTTAATCCACATGTCATCAAACCATCTAAGATCAGTTAAGCAGTATAAATACCTGTTAGCTGAGATTTAAAAATGTGGATTTGGTCAGCAGGCCAGAGTTCGTCTCTCCCATTCTGCGGTGGCCCAGTCCCTGGCTCTACAAGTGCTCTGGGAGATGATGGAGGCCACCAGGGGCCGCTCGGGAGGGAAGAAGGGAGGCTGGAGCTGGAGATGAGGGAGCAGTGGGTGAGGAAGGGCCAACATGCACCAGGAGCCCCAGGATATTTCCAATGGGGGAGCCAGGGCTCGGTCATGGGGCCACAGACTGACGGACTTCAGTGCTGGGAGAAGGAGCTGCAGCTGGAGCCTGACCTCGACATGGAGAGCTGCTGGATGTGTTCATGGATGGATTGTATAACTTGCTCATGGTGGGCGGAGATCTCCTGAAGGCCCTTCATTCTGGCCAGATTGTAGTGTAAAAGGCTCAGAAAATGACAGACTTGAACCCAGAAGCTCGCCTCAAAGACAGGCAGGTAAAGATAAAAGTTCTCGTTTACTCATAGTCAAAAACATGAAGGGTCAAAACCAACCTGTTCTCATTCCCAGGTCACCTGACAACCTAACGGCTCTCTGGCAGCCCTGTGCATCATATACAGATCTTAAAGCGTAACAGAAGTCAGGAAGGCGACGTAAGGCAGGCCGAACAAACCCTGGCAGGCTGAGGTGTAAGCACAGTAACCAGGGAATGAATTGGAAATGGTCCTGTATTTACTGCAAGGCTGATGAGGGAAATGGGAAACAGGTGAGCAGGTGGGAGGGGAAGGTCAGGTGATGTGAATGCTGGGAAGGGGTTACTGCAGGGCAGGAGTCAGTGACTGGATCTGAAACAACAGGAGAGTTAGTATGTGGCAGGACAACAGAGCAGACAACAGAGTGAAGATCAGCAGCTGGATGGACATGTGACAGTTTTCATTGGTGAATATACTACATTCACAACCGGTAGCCTCAAACTGCATTTTCCATTGCAGGGAGAGACACATACCAGGGCTGTGGCCTCTCCCATGTTCTGTTCACCGTTGGCCAAAGCCTTAAAATGAGAAGGCGGGATCAGGGGTATTTTCAGAGGCAACATAGTGTCGCTGTACACAGACGACCCGTTATTTAACTTCACAAAATGTCTTCACAGATTTGTGAGAATTTCAAATGTGGAACTGTAACCATCACCTACCAAGGAATAAGGGTAACATGATTACTATACAAGGATCTCTTTAGTCATAACTTAAAAGCTCCTAGAAACACTAGGAATAAACAGATTTTACCAGGCTGTCGACACTACGATCTTATTTTCTGTCTGGATCAGTGTAATTAAGATGCCAGATAGTCCCAAACTTGTGGTGTAAGACATCTTTGTCTCAATAAAACTGGTGCCCCCCTTCCTTTAATCAACCGTCACGTCTTTCCACCAACCCAAACTGATGTAGTATATCAGATATCGCTCAGGAATCAGCTGGTAACTTTCGACGATGTATTTATGGATGAGATTTTCAGTTAAGAAACATCCTCACTTCTTCAGGGACCTCCACACTGTCACACACAGGCTTGACGAGGCGAGTGGTGAGTAATTTAGTAACATTACCCCCCCCCCTCCACGGCCCGCTCCAGAGGGCCGAGGACCCCGACGTCGTGGTGGACGACCATGACCTCGTGGCGCAGGTCTGTCTGGATGGAATGCGTTGAGCAGGATTGGATCGAGAACATCCATTCTAGGCACCCAGGATCGTTCCTCGGGACCATACCCCTCCCAATCCACCAGATATTCCAATCGACCACCACGACGCCGGGAGTCCAGAATCTTCAGTTAATAAGAAACATCCTCACTTCTTCAGGGACCTCCACACGTGTTGCTTTATCATAAAGCAATGCTCAGTTCTTTTCTCTTTAGCCCACCAGCCCTGAAGGACGGGGAGCTTTCTGTTTCTGCTGGAATTTTCTTTCTTCCTCTTTTTTTGTTCTTCTTTTCCTTCTTAAAATGGTTTCCATGTGGGGAAAAATGCAATGTATCACTCATGTATGGGGCACTGTGATGTGCTCGGTTTGAAGGTGTTGTCACGACACAGCTCATAGACTGTGACAAAAGGAGGGAAATGCACACAGTTGTATGAGGAAGAACAATCATAGAAATTGCAACAGAAAACATGTACTAAATGTATAAAATAGGCAATCGGTGAGTGGATGTGTGACAGTGTAGTGTTGTCTGGTGTAACATAAAGATAAGGAAGAATTGGGATGGCTGATCTTAAATGCTTTAGGATGGACTGCCGGGGCGCACCCAGTTGCACTTCTGTAAACTCGGCCTACCAGGACCTGGAGGGAGCAGCTCAGGGCAACACACAACCCTACAGGCCAAGACAGAGCCAGAGCCACAGATGTGAACATTTATATGTGGTTGTGGAACTTTGAATACAACAATGGAGTATTTCATGGCAACATATGGACATTATGATATTCATCACACAGATTTATTCAAAAATAAGTAAATGTAAAATCAATTCAAACTGATCAAAAGTGTGTGTAAACATAAACATTAACTTGGTTTGGCCCCTGGTGTTCTTTTTCCTTTCTCCTTGCTCTTACACCTGGACCTCTGTGAGGTCAAAGACCAATGAAAGATAAAGGGAATACGGCCGCCACACGAGAGCCTGACTTTGATTCCTGGTTAGCTCATCGCTAACCGAGCCCATGTTAACTGGTTACAGCAGCCTCGCAGGCCACGTGAGCAGCGCGTCTCACACACATCTAGAAAACAGAGGTCTTGCCTGTTTTATCTGCAACACGGCCATTGTTCTCAGCAAAAATACTTGGTGAAAATGATCTGTTCATTGTCATATCAGCATCATACCAGCAAAACATTAGAGCTTAAAATAAGTGGCAACGGTCCTGTAGCTGTATGTGCCCTGTATCCAGCTAAACATAACCCAAAATAAGGTTAAACTGCTCCTTAAGACAAGCCAAGTGACATTTACATGAATTAAGTCAAACAGCCTTGCAAAGTCAGCACTAGATAATCCAATCAACACTCAAACAAGTCCAGCTACATTTTCAATCTAAATTAGATTTTTTCACTGACTCAGAACTAGAGTTTTTGCAGTGTTAATAAACCTGTAAGTGCTACACTGAGTCCTTTGGGTTTGTTTCTCAACCACTGTCCTCCATGTTTTCACGTCAGTCCTCTGCTCGTTCCTGTTTCTTCTAAAACGGCCTTCATATGACACAAATCACTCAACAATTTGATGATTAATTTAGCCATGTATGATATTCATAAATCCAGCCATTCTAAACCTTTATTGATAGTATTTGAAATTCGTTTGTGCTCTTTGTTTAATGTGTCACAACATTTGCATTATAACTTAGGTGTTAGGTGTGATCAGGTTCGCTCTCATTTGACCAGGTCGGCTGATGATGGCGAGATCATGTGACCACGCCCAAAATCAAACGCTTTGAACAGAACAGTTATTTATTGTGCCTTCAATCACTGGAATAATTGCCCACTGAATACATGTAAAGTCTCTTTCAGGTAAAATTGTGAATATGTATGAGTGTAACGCTGTAATTATTTATTCTGAATAATTTCTTATGATGTTTATAATGATGTCTGCAATGTTTTACTGCTTTGAGATTGTGATTTTTTTTTGGACCCCAGGAAGACTAGCTCGTCTCACTTTGGTGACAGCTAACGGGGATCCTTTTAACAATAAACATGATTAAGCTGTGCCTCTACTGGGATCTGAATGTTAGTCTCAGGCCGTGGCTTGGTGGAAGAATGGTTGTCTGCCAATCGGAAGGTCAGCGGTTCGACCCCCCAGCCAGGCGTCGAAGTATCCTTGAGCAAGATACTGAACCCAAAGTGCTCCCGAAGCTGCGCCTTCGGTCTTTTGGATAAAAGCGTCTACTAAATGACTAAATGCAAATGTAAAATATGAATTACAAAGGAAACATTTCATTACAGATAACAAAAGCAAATAAATGATAAACCAATAACAATTACAGATTAAAGCTCGATATAAAACTTGCCAACAGCATGTTGCGTTGAATAAAAATTAAATCATAGTCGACCCATCTCTACTGCTGGTCTGATGAACCTGGGTTCCCAGCCAAAAGGGGAAGGTCCTGTTTGGAGAAAACACAATTTTAAAGTGGAAGTGAATTCATCACCTGAGTAATAATAATAATAATGTACAGATATTTGGAGTCTAGACTCTGACCCTGTCACTGCCCAGAAGGAAACACCAGGCTAACCAGAGAAAAACAGGCCCAGACCAAAAGTACACTAACGGACGTGGACGGAGGCGTCCACATACTTTTGGCAACGTAGTTATTAGGAGCGCCAGCAGCAGCACAGAGCCTGAGAGTGAGCAGTGTGTCGACAGCTCAAACAGACCTCGTCATTAAGAAAGGTGTGTTGCTGCAGACAGTAGAGTCTGCCACGTGTCCGTGCAGAACAACAAGCTCACACTTTATCTTACAGTTCAAGCAGTGGAGGACCAACGCAGCGTTACTGGGGAGCTGGAATATTTCCGTTTGTTTAGAGTAAGTCATGTGCAGAAGCAGAGCTCAGAGCTACAGCTGCTGCAGTGAACGTGCTGTCAGAGCTGAAACTTCATAGTTTATCTCCTCGTGAGCTTCAGTCAAAGTCAGCGCTTCCTGAGAAAAGACTGTTCATGTCAGAGTGGGACGTGCTGGAGCAGCGACCTCTAGTGACCTCTGTGCAGATCACATGTCAGTCAGCCTCCATCATTAGCATTATTAGTATTATTATAATCAGTGTTGCCACAGTTTCTTTCAAAAAGTAATCTAATTACTGATTACTCCTTTCAAAAAAATGATCTTAGTTACTTTACAGATTACTTGATTTTAAAAGTAACTAAGTTAGATTACAAGTTACTTTATTAGACAACACCCCCGCCGCCTCAACATAACAGTGACAGCTGGTTTTGCCAACACTCACTTTATTGGAAGTGCATTTTTAACAGTAACAATGTATCTCCAAACATTTTAAATTGAACTTAAAAACTATTTCCTGAAAAAAATACATCTTTTTATAAAAAAATAAATAATGCCAGTCTTTCTTGAATTCACTTAACATAAATACTTGTTTTTGTTTGGACGGGGGGGGGCTCCTGCTCTCTGCTGGGACTCGCTCTGTAAGTCTGACCGTGCAGTGCTGCCACTCCAAAAGCTTCTTTAAATTTGACGTGGTGTTTTTGCAGCTAGATAACACTTTGTCGCCACAACGAACCTTAATATTGCCATCTTTAGCTGACACAAACTCAAAATAGCGTCTGTATTTCCAGCCAGAAAACGCATCTCTCCCCTCCCTCCACTGTTGTTTCCGTTTGTGGCGCTGACGTCAACTGTCCTCATGCTGAATACGGGACGTGTCGCATACGTGACATCTCCCCGAGGTGCGAGAAGAAAGAAAAAATATGTTTTTATTAAGGAAAATTAAAAAAATATTAACGCACAGGCACGCCTGTAACTTTAATCGGATTACTGGTTTTGAAATAGTAACGCGTTAGATTAGTCGTTACTGAAAAAAGTGGTCGGATTAGAGCATCACTGATTATAATAATGATTAAATATTTGACCACAGACCAGTTTGGTCTTAAACTGCATTCATAGATGGATAAATAGACAGATGGATAGATTTACCTCTGGTTCAAATTGATTTCCAGGCCACTGCAAAGAGTTTCATACAGAGAGTTAGAACTTTCTCATTTTCAGAAAGGAAACGAGAAAACGTGAAATTATTGTCACATAATCTTTTCCCTTTTGGTTTCTGCCATTCTGAGTCAGTGAAACACTCTCACTAACGTGTTGTTACATAGAAAAGGTTGAGTTAGTGTAACTTCACGACACTAGAACAGGTTTTCATTGTTCACCAAGACAGGAAACTGTCTTTGGCTCATCTGGCAGCTCATTAAAACACACAGCACATAACAGCAGAGACTGTGGTGAGCTAGCTACTTTATCTAATATGGATGTTCATAGTCAGAGAGGACCAAGCTTTCTACTGGCTTCATCGTTCAGAGCAGAACAGCCTCTGACACCATGACAGCCATGCTAGCTGCTCTGCTAGGCTGTAGCCTACTTAGGGACAGTGGAGCTAAATGCTAACATGGTGCTGTTTAGCAGGTATAATGGTTACCAGATTCACCATCTTAGTTTGGTGTGTTAGCATGCTAACATTAGCTAATTACCAGGGGGGACACTTCCTATAGGCGACACAGGAAGCCGGCTCTGGAGCCACCCAGAGGGGGGTGCAGCTTTTCTCTATCCAACAATCCACAGAGAGAACATTTGAAAAACAATTCAATTAAATATACGTTGATCTGATGATCAAAAATACAAATTTCGATACGTGAATAAGATATTAAATGTTTCTATTATTGATTTTTTTACGTCACAAATGTAACTGATCAGTGTTACACAGACCAGTTTGGAATCATGGCTGGATAAATAGATAGATGGATAGATTTACCTCTGGTCCCCCTGGTCCCTCTGGAATTTCAGGCTCCTGCAAAGAGTTTCGTACAGAGAGTTAGAACCTATTCATTTTCAGTAAGGAAAAGAGAAAACGTGAAACTATTGTCACATAATCTTTTCCCATTTACATTTAGTGATTTAGCAGATGCTTTTATCCAAAGTGAGTTACATATGAGGAAGACAATGGAAGCAATTATAACAACACAAGGTAAAAAAAAATGCATAAGTGCATCAAAAACTAGTCAGTTAAAGCCCAGCAGGGTATACAAAGCTAAGGATAGGACGTTTTATTTTTTTTTATAAGAGATAGTAAGGAAGAAGAAATTAGTGATTGTAAGTTAGGTGTTGGAAGAGATGCGTTTTAAGGTGCTTTTTAAAGGTGGCTACAGAATCTTCTGATCTTGTAGGAGCAGGCAGATCATTCCACCAGAGAAGGTGCTCCAGAGGGATTCTATTCCTTTTTGGCATGGTACCACCAGACGCTGTTCGTACGACATCATCACGTGACCGAAAGCATGCACGGCACGTAAATGAAAGAGCATGGGTATGAAAGAATCCAACTAACCAGGTTTTGACACCCACGTTACATACTAAATTGGAAAGGTTGGATTTTCCTGGGAAATGCCATGCTTCTGAATGACCGAGCCGAGGGATATCACGTAAATGAAGAAGAGTAGCTTTAAGTACTTAGGGTCAACGGTCCAGAGCAATGGAGACTGTGGAAAAGAGGTGAAGAGGCGAGTGCAAGCAGGTTGGAACGGCTGGAGAAAAGTGTCAGGGGTGTTGTGTGATAAAAGAGTATCAGCAAGAATGAAAGGAAAGGTGTTCAAGACGGTGGTGAGACCAGCGATGCTGTACAGCTTAGAGACAGTGGCACTGAAGAAAAGACAAGAGGCAGAGCTGGAGGTGGCAGAGCTTAAGATGTTGAGGTTCTCTTTGGGAGTGACGACGACGGACAGGATCAGGAACGAGTCCATCAGAGGGACAGCTCATGTTAGATGTCTGGGAGATAAAGCCAGAGAGGCCAGATTGAGGTGGTTTGGACACGTTCAGAGGAGAGACTGTGAATATATTGGTAGAAGGATGCTGAGGTTGGAGCTGCCAGGCAGGAGGTCTAGAGGAAGACCAAAGAGGAGATTTATGGATGTAGTGAGA
>CM022479.1:29853549-29864228 GCA_011952105.1 Coreoperca whiteheadi
TCTGAGGAGCTCTCTCTCTTGAACACCGACAGCGCCACTGACGCTCTGTGTTCCACTCTTAAATCCTGCCTGGACAACTTCTGCCCTCTCACATCTAGACCAGCACACACATCCTCGCCTGCCCCCTGGTTATCTGATGTTCTACGTGAGCATCGCGCCAGCCTCCGGTCAGCTGAGAGAAAATGGGGTAAATCAAAAGATCCCGCTGACCTCTGTCTCTACCAGTCTCTCCTCTCTAATTTCTCAGCTGATGTCACCTCTGCAAAAACGGACTACTACCACTCTAAGATCAGCAACTCACCTGACTCACGCACTCTCTTTAAAACCTTTGCTGCTCTCCTTTCTCCGCCTGCTCCCCCCACCTTCATCAGATTTAACAGCTGATGACTTTGCGTCTTTCTTTGTCAAGAAAACAACCGCCATTAGCAGTCAGTTCTCTGCGCCGCCACCTGTCGACCTCGCATGCATCCCAGATACGTGTCTGCTCCCCTCTTTCTCTCCCTCATTGGCCCGCTGCTTCCCGGGCTCTGCAGGGATTGGTCCTTTTCAGGTCCAATCAGGAAGTGCACAGGCAGGTTAACACACAACGAAAAAGCACAAAGAAGCCAAACATACCTCCAACTGCATGCAAAGAATACAACAGAAAAGACACAAATATCATCCAGACAACAAGTGATGTTGGTGATCGCTGAGGTTCCTGATGGACTTCAACTGATAATCATAAGTCTGCTATGACCATGAAACTGAAATCTCTTATAAACGCAGCTTTTATTGAATTAACAGCTTTAAGTCCAGTGAGTTCTGCAGTTAATGTAATAGGTTTTATTTTCTACTTAAAAGCCTCCTGTTGTGGCTCCTTCTGTCTTTTACCAGTCAGAATCTTTTAGTTGAGTTTTGTCTTTTTGCTCAGTTTCTTGAACTACGTTTGGTTTTCTGATGTACATTTGATCGCGTAGAAGTATAGATAGTTCTTTATTGTGAATATTGAATTGTGATTCATTGCATCAAAACATTTTAAGGATTTCTCAATAACCTGCGTGTTGCCTCTTACAATCATTATTATATCAACTCTCTTTCATTGTAAATCTAAGAAAGCAGGCATGTGTAGTTCAAAAATGACTTCGTGTTTGGGGTTCACCAGAAAAGATCCTGATCACGATCCAGCTAACCGTCAATAAGATGCACTTTGAAGGACTTGTTACCATGACAACAATACCAGATTAATTTGAAACCAAAATATCAAGACTCGAGTCAAATCATCAACATTCTAATCTGAACAATTTGGGTATTAAGAGCGGGACCTGGTTCCAGGGTCCCGGTGTGGTACCTGTTAGCTCCCTGGGACACCTGATGGAACCATTTCATCTAAACTTTTTTTTAAAAGTTGTAATTCTCCCAAAAAGATTAACTGAACATAAAGGACAGTGGTTTGGATAAGAACGTGATCTGTTATCTATCATAACGTATCAGGAGCCGTATTCAGAGGAACCAATCGCCGACATCGTCCTCTTCCTCACAGGTGGCGGTGGCTCCTCCACTGATGCGGCTAGAACTAAGTTTCCATCAGCACATT
This sequence comes from Coreoperca whiteheadi, assembly GCA_011952105.1. NCBI lineage: Eukaryota > Metazoa > Chordata > Actinopteri > Centrarchiformes > Sinipercidae > Coreoperca > Coreoperca whiteheadi. The sequence continues at coordinate 29,855,123 of CM022479.1, forward strand.
TCTCAGCTCACCTGTCGCCGTGGCGATGCGGCGTGATGTTTTGATGTTGCGTACAAAAAAAAAAACTGGTTCATATTTAGGATGAACATGATTATGGCTGTCCTATGGCCGCAGTGAATGGTTGCCAGGCAACAGATCTGCCAGAGTTAATGCAGATGGATGGATAAACAGGTATGGTTTAAAATATTTGAGATGTTTTACAAACATACATAGATTTGATTCATGAAACCAAATAAAACATTCACTTGTTAAGCTTTCCAGAGAATCTGCATGTGCTATTTTTCATAGTGTGAAAGGCAAGTTGTTCTACATGTAGCACTGATGTTACCTGGAACATGTGTTGGCAGCAGGTAACAGGAAAAGAGGACCCAAACGCAGACAGCTCGTGGAGGATGAGGAGTGTTTAAGAATCACCAGCAGGCAGAAGCAACATAGTAACTGATGAAGAACTGGCAGTGAACAAAGGAAAACCTCACACCCAGGAAGGGGCGACAACAGGACACAGGTGAACCAAGTCAACACAGGTGGAAACAATCAGGGCGCTCAAGGGCAGGAAGCAGCACTGACAGACACATGAGGGAACAGAGCAATTACAAACTGAAACAGGAACCAACAGAACATCCAGACCCTGACAGAAAGACAACCAGCAATCAGTGAGAAAAGTCCGATTCCACCAAACAACAAGTTCACTTTGACATCCGTCTCCACTGAACTGTCAACGTGCAGCAAACACGTCGCTTTGTTGAGTGTGTTTGGATGTTACATATAAAAGCATCCTGCACTTTGAGCCTTTAGCCTCAGGGGGGCGCTACAGACTAGCTGAACCGTCCTGAAAGCTGAGCCTCCAGATGATCAGCTAACATTCAGTGTGTTTCTGTGGTTTGTCCTCATCAGTTGTCTCGTGTTGTATTTGACTGACTGACTATAAATGATAAAAGACTCTGGGCTCTGTAGCGGGTTCAGTCACACTGTAAATATATAACAGAGGAATGCTGCAATCATTAGAATTTGATGAGAAAACCTAACTGAAGTGTAAGCACTGCGGAATGAAGGTAGATATTAAAAGGACAAATGGTTTTATTTTCTGCCTGAAGAGTTTCATGTAATAGATGACACATAATTACAGTGGTGATGTTTGAAGGCAGCAGAGTAGAAGTGTAAAGAGTCAAACACTGATACAACCTCCTTTAAAGCACCAGTACTTTGAAACTGTACTGAATAAATGTACAGAGTTACGTTCCACCACTGCTGCTCAGAAAGAGTCAGACACTGAGAGAAACTCTTTGTCTTTAAAGTTTAGTGAAGTTTAGTTTACTGCGTACACGAATAAAAGAGAAAAAAAGAGTAAAAAACACAAAAATACATGATCACAAGCAAACTTCTATAATGAAAGTTTGGATTCATCAAAGCTACAGGAAACTAGTTTGTTTTACTAAATGTTTAAATTTCTTTCAGCTCCCAGAAAAGTCGTTAATATCCTGTAGAGGTGATTTATTTACAAGCGGGATGTTGGAATTAACCTCTGCACTTGTGATCTATGGATTTCTTTAATTTATTGTTGCTTTTACTCAGTATTCTGTGCTTCCTTTACCGATGCAGCAGTCCTTTACAGGAAGTAGCTAAACATGTATTTCAGATGTCAGACTCTGACCTCTTGTGTGCTGGATACACTGGTGCTGCACTAAAGCTGATGCCTGCTGTGTTTAGAATGAGCAGAAAAGATGGAAACTGTGTTTAATGCGTCACATTTCATAACAGACACACTTTGAACCTGCTTTAATGTTGACGTTATATTAGATTTACTTTTGCATTATAACCTGATTGAGCTGTGCCTCTACTGGGAGCTGAACGTTAGTCTAACACAGAAAATCTGAATTACAAAGGAAACATTTCATTACAGGTAACAAAAGCAAATAAATGATTAAAGCTCGATATAAAACTTGCCAACAGCTTGTTGCGTCGTATAAAAATGAAATCATAGTCGACCCATCTCTACTGCTCGTCTGATGAATCCTGGTTCCCAGTCAAAAGGGCATCCCTCTGTTTGGAGAAAACACAATTTCAAAGTAGAAGTGAATTCATCACGTGAATAACAATAATGTACAGAGGTCATATTTGGAGTCTAGACTCTGACCCTGTCACTGCCCAGAAGGAAACACCAGGCTTACCAGAGAAAAACAGGCCCAGACCAAAAGTACACTAACGGACGTGGACGGAGGCGTCCACATACTTTTGGCAACGTAGTTATTAGGAGCGCCAGCAGCAGCACAGAGCCTGAGAGTGAGCAGTGTGTCGACAGCTCAAACAGACCTCGTCATTAAGAAAGGTGTGTTGCTGCAGACAGTAGAGTCTGCCACGTGTCCGTGCAGAACAACAAGCTCACACTTTATCTTACAGTTCAAGCAGTGGAGGACCAACGCAGCGTCACTGGGGAGCTGGAGTATTTCCGTTTGTTTAGAGTAAGTCATGTGCAGAAGCAGAGCTCAGAGCTACAGCTGCTGCAGTGAACGTGCTGTCAGAGCTGAAACTTCATAGTTTATCTCCTCGTGAGCTTCAGTCAAAGTCAGCGCCTCCTGAGAAAAGACTGTTCATGTCAGAGTGGGACGTGCTGGAGCAGCGACCTCTAGTGACCTCTGTGCAGATCACATGTCAGTCAGCCTCCATCATTAGTATTATTATATAGATACACATTAATTTAGGGACGAGTTGGTGTGTTGCTAAATGCATTTAGCAGAAGTAATATCTGTTACACAGACCACAGTTTGGATGGATAAATAGATAGATGGAGAGATTTACCTCTGGCCTCACTGGTTCAGGAGGAGTTCCATGTCCCTGCAGAGAGTTTCATACAGAGTTAACATTTTCATTTTCAGACAGGAAATGAGAAAACGTGACATTGTCGTCACATAATCCCTATTGTTCTTCTTTTTCCTACCGTGTGTGTCCTGCTGTGAGTCAGTGAAACACTCTCACTAACGTGTTGTTACACAGGAAAGGTTGAGTTAGTGTAACTTCACGACACTAGAACAGGTTTTCATTGTTCACCAAGACAGGAAATTGTCTTTGGCCCATCTGGCAGCTCATTAAAACACACAGCACATAACAGCAGAGACTGTGGTGAGCTAGCTACTTTATCTAATATGGATGTTCATAGTCAGAGAGGACCAAGCTTTCTACTGGCTTCATCGTTCAGAGCAGAACAGCCTCTGACACCATGACAGCCATGCTAGCTGCTCTGCTAGGCTGTAGCCTACTTAGGGACAGTGGAGCTAAATGCTAACATGCTGCTGTTTAGCAGGTATAATGGTTACCAGTTTCACCATCTTAGTTTGGCGTGTTAGCATGCTAACATTAGCTAACTATCAGGGGGGACACTTCCTATAGGTGACACAGGCGGCCTCTGGAGCCACCCAGAGGGGGGTGCAGCTTTTCTCTATCCAACAATCCACAGAGAGAACATTTGAAAAACAGTTTAATTAATTATACGCTGATCTGATGATCGGAAATACAATTTTAGAATGTTTACATTTAGCAGACGCTTTTATCCAAAGCGACTTACACATGAGAACATTCACTAACCAAAGGCGCAGCTTCGGGAGCATTTTGGGGTTCAGTATCTTGCTCAAGGACACTTTGACACATGGCTGGGGGAAGCCGGGATCCAACGGCCGACCTTTCGATTGCTGGACGACCCCCTCTGCCACCAAGCAACAGCCGCCAAATGTTCTATTATTGATTTTTTTATGTGTAACTGATCAGTGTTACACAGACCAGTTTGGTCTTATTAAACTGGAATCATGGATGGATCAGATTTACCTGCAGGTGCTGCATTTCATGTTGTTCTACCTGCAAAGAGTTTCATACAGTGAGGGAGGTTTTTATTTTCAGAAAGGAAATGAGAAACTGTGAACTTGTTGTCACATAATCTTTTCCATTCGTTCCCTGTTTGTTCCGTTGTGAGTCTGTGAAACACTAATGTGAGGTGTTTCAGACTGGAGCAAAGCGGGGGAAGGGGCTCAACCTGAAGATGCAACTGACAAAGACACATGAAGCTCAAAGTGGAGCCGACAGGTGTTGCTTCTTTACCTGGTGCTGTTCTGCTGGTCGAGTTTTATCTTTAATCAGTTCTTTAGCAACATTAAAACAGCCGTCCCACTTTTTGGTTCTCAATTTCTGGTTGACTTTATCAGTCAGCTGTTTTTTCGCTGCTGTTGTCAGAATCTCTTTCAGCACCGTTTCCTCCTCTTTAATAATCACTTTGTAATATGCAAATTTTTTGCAACAGCAATTCTTCCATCCACATGATGACATTACAGCACCCATAGAAAGGGCACATAAGATCATGACGATGCCAATCCCCTGAAAGAGAAGCAACAAAGATGGTTATGTTAGAAATACACGAGCAGAGACACAGGCGTGGCTGCAATCTTTTTATTTTCCGTTACCTTGAGGCCACGTGTTCATTGTCTTGGGATCACAGAGATAACAGGATAAATATGCATTATGATGTCAGCACTCACAGCTTTGGCTAAAGCAGCAGCAGTCATTGTGGTGTGTAGAAACTGTCACTGTATCCTGACAGCAGGACACGAGACAGATAATGTGTGAACAAATCAGGCTCCTCCTCGCGCTCCTAACCGCATTTACAAGATCAAGATCCAGACCAATCAGAGCCGAGAGGAGTGTCTAACGCAGTGTCAATCAGTGCTCGTGCACACGCTGCCCCCCTTCAGCACTCAGCTTCAGGAGGAGTTTTGCAAACACAACGGCTGAGAAACAACCACCAGCAATGAAAAACCTGCCCATCCCTCCTTTGCCAAAAACACGTCCCCCTCGGGCTCTTTATGTTCGACGCCAGGGCGCTCGTATGGACGAGTGGAGAAGAGGCATGGTGACAGACAGTGGGGGGTAACTTGTGCGAGGGGCGGTGGGGTGTGTGGTGTGCATTAATTTGAATAAAGCTCAGTGGTCGTGTCGGTTGCAGCGAGGGAGAGATCACCTCAAGCCAAAGGCATGTTAAGACAGTGAGGATCCAGTGTGGAGGATCACGATTGTTACCGGACCTGTCTGAACTCCTAACGCACCAAATGTACAGTATGATCAATATTTCCCACAAAGCCTCGTTTCTATGTGCGTTCACGCGCTCCGCGGCCGTGAGCCCTCTGAGCGCTCCACCACATCCTGTGCACACAGTCACAAATCACAGCCCACACATAATCTACCGGCTCAAAACCCTCTGAATACTTACTGAGAGCTTCTCATTAGAGGATTGATTGAATGAAGTCATAGAATCATCTTGTTTTTTCATTTTCTAAAGATTATGGCTTAATTGAAAAAACGATGTTTTGTTTTCTAAAGATGAAGAATAAAATAAAGTTATTAGAGCCACGGCCGTTCTCCGCCTCCCTACAGTTCAGCAGGAGCCTGTTCAGATATACTGCGTTCAGGTGAAACTCAGGCTGATCTGATGGAAAAACCCCACAGTAACATAACAGAACGACACAGACTGGCATGATGGGAATAAAGCGAGAGGAACTCACCCAGGACTCCTCTTTCAGTTTATTGATGGTTTCGTGTTCTGTAGGTGTGAAGGTTGCCTTGTCTTTGCAGGCTAACTGACTCTGATCCTTGTGACAGCAAACGTACCAGTCTCCATCGATGAACACATATATAACCCACAGCAGGCCAATGAAAAGTGCCTTGATGAGGTTATACAAAAAAATCCAGAAAAAGTAGCAACACGTACGGCCACATCTGTTGCCACCTGTACAGTCACATTTACACTTACATAGGCCTGTACAGAAAGGTTTACAGTCACTTATACAGTTATATGTACAGCAACGTCTACAGGATCTCTGACATTTCTTTTCCGTCCAGAGTTGCAAGAAAAATAAAATACATGCTGGCAGAATCATGTATAACCAACATTGCCCAGTTGTTTCTTCGCAAGAGCACTCCAATTCCTTGTCAAACACAACATTGTAGGTAAAAATCACGACGATCGCGATGAAGGTGCTGAGCTGTTTGAGGACAAATTTTGGAAAGATGTTCTTCATGTTTGGTGCCATGTTTGCTCTGCTGAGCGCTGCTGCTTGTAGCCTCTGATTATACTAACAGGAACTCATGTGTGCGCTTGTTGGGTTTTGTTTTTCCACGCTGGTCGCATTAGTCGTGTTCTCGCTAAGGTTCGAGGACTCCTCCCTCTTCCATCTTTGATCTTTTCCTTCAGCTAACCACATCCTGCAGCTGCAGCGCGACCCTGCACGCTCACAAACATTAACATATGATCTCCGATATTACGGGAATGATGTTCCATCAGTGCGACCGATCACATCACGAGCGACAGAGATAATCATTCACTGATCCTACGAGTCTAAAGCCTCACACCGATTTGTACCATTCAAACTGAGATTGCACATTATGTGCAGTGAACATTTTAGTGGAGCTGCTCCAACAGCTGACTTGTGTGTTAATAAAGGACATGCAGAGGTTTTATTCTGAGTCACTTGATGCTGTTGAATATTTGAATGTGAGGGCAAACACCGCTGTTCAAAGAAATGACTGACAGCATGAAAGTAACTTCAGACAGTCCCGAGTAACAAACTAACATCCAACCAGGATTTCCATTCTGACTGTAAACCTCTGCTAACTAATGCGCTTCGATTCGGACTGAATGAAGGAGGAAATGAAACAGCTTGGGATATTCAGAGTGTATAGTTGATTCGGCACACTGAAGGGGATCGCTAACAGAGGCGAACAGGACGTTATCCATGTGCTTATCCCCACGTATGATCTACCTAGTGGACGCTGGAGGAAACTCCACCATCATCAGCAAACAAGTCCTCTGCAGCACTTCAGCTAGATTGGTTTGGTTTTCTTTTACAAAGTGTGTATCAGGATTTCAGCTGACCAAGCTAACTAATCATTTTCATTTTCATAGATGAGAGCTGAAGCAGCAGGTGTTTGGTCGGATCAAAGCAGCAGGCTGGTACCTTCAGTGAAAAACAAACCAAAAAAACAAGAAGCTTTGCACCCAGTGTGCACTGTCGAGTTGGAGGTGCTGGCACCCGCAAGACAACAAGTACCCAGCACACAACACCAGCACTTGTGGTTTCTTTTCATCAGGCCCATAATCTCCTTCTTGTGCTGCATGTGAATCTAACTCTCACCAGACATTATGTACGTCCTGCCACTGTAGCACTGCACTTTGCACCATCTTCACATGAATATACTTTTGCTGTTTTAAAATTCCCTAAACCGAAAAAACAAATGATACAGGGTTGCACAATTAATCGAAAACACAAGTGCAACATCCAAATGGCAGAAGCTGCAGTTTGTTTTTATTACAAAAAGGTAAAATGTGACAGACAGCATTGTAATGAAGTGCTGTAGAGCTGCAGAGACGCAGTGTGTTTGGTTCAGACCTCAATATCTGTAATATCTGTTGAAATAATCACAATATGATCTTTTTACCATATTGTGCAGCCCTAAAAACAGATCAAATATTTACATTGCGATCTGTTCTTGTTCCTCATGCACGGTGCATTGTTGTTACAATTTGTGAGTCCATCTATTTACCACGACCTCTTTGTGAAAGGCACGTGTGGTTCAACCAGTTCAGGCTAAGATGCTGTTATCAGGCTAAAGTTATCCTGTTTTTAATGATCCTGCTCGGTTCTTTGATGTAATTTTACTACGTTTGCGTTTTCTGTACCCACGACATCTATTTCCTGTCCGCTATGTAAACCTCTATACTGTTTATTTTAGTGGTGGAATAGAGCGTGACATTACAGACATAATGGACAGACATGCAGACAATAACAAAGCAGCCACAATGCTGAAGGTGATGATACGATAAGAGGGAGTACAGATTCGGTTAGACCAAGTTGGGTATGTGTTGGCAATGTGTGTGTGTGTGTGTGTTTGTGTGCATGTTTGGATGTTTCGATTGAAGAAAAGTCCTTGCGGTGCAGATGGAGGAACCAGTCACTCTGTCTGTTATATATATATATATATGAGTGTATGTAATTAGCTCTAGAAATAGTAATTAAGGACAGATTCTGGATCAGTAACTATGGCCGAACTTGTGGCCTGGTAGATCTGAAATGTCCCTGTATGTGGTGTGCCCTGCTCTGCGCTCTGTACATTGTCCTGCTTTTTAGTCCTCTGCCAATCACAAGCCTGAGTATTAGTTTGGAAGACAGAATAACCTGAGATGTTTCAATCATTTTCAAATGTCCATGTGCCGTCAAAAGCAGGAAGTACATGGTTTCCTGTCTGCATGTTCAGAGGGTAAAAGCTGCAGGTTGTCATGGAGACATGGAGAGCGTACTGACAGACTGGGCTTGTGGAACATTCTGCACCTACATCGTAATAACTGCAGTTTCTATCTTGCTGGGCACAGACTTTGAATGCACTTGCAAACCACAAGTGTGCGACTGCAGTTTGTACCTGGTTCTGCCAGTTTTCAGACTGTTTCTCTTAAGACTCTGGACAGACGGGTCATTTCAGAGCGTCTGCAGACACCTGCGTTCAGTGGGATGCATTGGGACGGTTTGCAGCCGAGTGTGAAGCGGCGGGGATGAGAATCAGCACCTCCAAGTCCGAGGCCATGGTCCTCAGCCGGAAAAGGGTGGCTTGTCCCCTTCAGGTTGGTGGAGAGCTCCTGGCTCAAGTGGAGGAGTTTAAGTATCTTGGGGTCTTGTTCCTGAGTGAGGGAAGGACGGAGCGGGAGGTCGACAGGCGGATCGCTGCATCCTCTGCAGTGATGCGGTCGATGTACCGGTCTGTCGTGGTGAAGAAGGAGCTGAGCTGCAAGGCGAAGCTCTCTATTTACCAGTCGATCTACGTTCCTACTCTCACCTGTGGTCATAAGCTTTGGGTCATGACCGAAAGGACAAGATCCCGGATACAGGCGGCCGAAATGAGTTTCCTCCGTAGGGTGGCTGGGCGCTCCCTTAGAGACAGGGTGAGGAGCTCGGTCACTCGGGAGGAGCTCAGAGTAGAGCCGCTGCTCCTCCACATCGAGAGGAGTCAGCTGAGGGGGCTCGGGCATCTGTCCCGGATGCCTCCTGGACGCCTCCCTGGGGACACGCTGGAGGGACTG
>CM022479.1:29914228-29925022 GCA_011952105.1 Coreoperca whiteheadi
ACTGATGTGCTGGTACAGTTCATTTAGTGCATCGTTCCTGTTGCTGCTGTTGTTGTTCGGGGGAATGTAAACCGAAACGAGCAGTACGGCTGTATATTCCCTCGGCAGATAGAACGGCCGGCACTTAATGATCATAAACTCCACCAGGGGTGAGCAGTGTTTGCAGGTCACAACAGCATCGCGGCACCACGCGTCATTGATGCAAACACAAAGCCCGCCGCCGCGGGTTTTTCCTCCCGCGACGAGAGCTCTGTCTGCTCGATAGCACGTCAGCTGGTCGAGCTGAATGGCGCAGTCCGGGACGCTGTCGCTGAGCCATGTTTCCGTGAATGCAAAAACACAACAGTCTCTTACAGTCCTTTGAGTAGAGCGTAGTGATCGGATGTAGTCCAGTTTATTGTCCAAAGAGCGTACGTTAGCCAGTACGATGGTGGGGATAGATGGCTCGTGTGGGTTAGCCGTTAGCCTAGCCCGGATACCGCCGCGCTTACCCCTCTTCTGCTTCCTCTCACGCCGCTAGTGGCGCCTCCGCTGTGGGCGAGATGCAGCAGTGGGGGTCGGTGATGGTGATGTAGGCCTCCGGAGCAGTCCGAGCTCTCGCAGCTGTTCCGCATGCGCGGAGTTTAACTCTAAAAGTGCGGCTCTGCCGACATCCAGCAGAGACTCCCGACTGTATGCGCGCTTGAAGACAGGTAGACGTGATGACGACGTACTAAAACACTGCGACTCACAAGACAAAAAACACGAAAACACCGTTCTGTCGGGACAGAGAGAAGCCGCTGCGTGTGGACGCGCCGCCATCTTGGTTCTAGCCAAGTCATAATGTGCTTTATTACTTTTGACTGAAGAGCAGTAATAAAGAGAGAGACAGAGGGTCGTAGCAGAGAGAGTGGTAGGTAGCAACAGTTTCACTTCGTGGTTTATTGGAAGTTAGTTTTTAATGGGCTCAAACATGATACAGTTCTATTATTAAAAGAGAAAATTACAACTTTGGAAACACAATGATAATACACATTTTTAAAATCTTGATGTCTCTTTTTACACACTGACGTGCAAAGTTTTACTTCAATAACAAAGAAGAAAACAATAAATCATTCTTGTTTTTCCCCCCATTGTATTCGAGAGCTGAAGGCTCAAAACAGAAAATATAGAAGTTCCGTGCAAACGCTTTTATCTCGTTGTTGCTTCTATCTACAATTTTAAAGATTTGCGAATTTAATAGTGACAATTTAAGGATGAAATCAAGACGATGTTGGAAAGAAAGAATCAATCGTTTATGAGGCGTTCAGGTGTCACCTGGTCTTATGTTGCCCCTTGTTGCTGTTGCTCCTCTTGTTCAGAAACGGTCGGTTTAGTAGAAGCTTTAATCAGTTCATCAAAACACTTCTCCCATTGGTCACCACGTATTCTGTCCTCGCCTTCTTTAGTCAACTTTCTTTTGTTGATTTCCTGAAAAAGTGCCGGACAGACAGCCGCTGCCTCCAAACGCACCTGAACACAGGTGTCTGCAGACGCTCTGAAATTACCCGTCTGTCCAGAGTAGTAAAAATTGCAATTATTGCGATGTGTAGGTGCAGAATGTTTCACACGCCCAGTCTGTCAGTACGCTCTCCATGTTTGATGCTGGCTTCAGCTGACAACCTGCAGCTTTTACCCTCTGAACATGTAGACAGGAAACCATGTACTTCCTGTGTTTGACGGACATTTGAAACTAACAATACTGGTTTTTGTGCTTTTGCTGCTCTCAAACATTTTTCCGAACAATAAATGAATCATTTAGTAATAATAATAATAATAATAGTAATAAACATGGTAGAATCAGGCGTAAAAGTGCAAGTCACGTGATTCGACGTGCTGACACGCTGATCAGAGTTTGTTGGCGAAGTGTTATGTCCCTTTAGCAGAGGTGAAGCACTGGGAGTCAGATGAACAGTGTTGGGACTTGACTTCGTTCAGGCCGTCTCGAACATGGATGTATAAAGGGAGCTGATGGCGCCACCTCTCAGCCTCGTGGTATTGCAACAACATTTTCTTAACAGCCCTGCAGGTAGCGCAGGTCTTTTCGTCATTGCACATGATTTATTGCTGTGGAGATGTAATGTGTTTGTACTGTGGCAGAATACAGTTGTGGGTAATAAGGTCATGGGCAGGAAGGTGTGCAGGACTTCTGGCAAGGCTATTGAGTGAACACAGATGAAGGCCACAGGCTGAAGGCGTGAAGCCTAAATTATTACTGTCATGCAGAGTTATCGCCCAGGCCTGACGGACTGATTGCTTTCTGTTTCTGCTGGGACTTTTTCCTTCCTCTTTCGGTGTTCTGCTACACATTTTCAAATGACCGCAGATGCATGAATTTGCACGAATGTGGTCTCGTGTTTGAGGACGTGAAAACTCATTTGGAAATCAGCCGGACGTCCTGTGGTTTTAAAGAGCCTTCAGCACAGCGACCTTGAGGAAATTGTGAAGGCCATCACTCAGATTGCATTAAAACTGTAATTAAAAGGAGCAGCGATCAGGGCCAGACAACTTCAGGTCTCATCTCTTAAAGAAAAACTACTCCCATTGAGCGCTTAAGACTGAAGTTTGGGTCAAATCTTGACAGGGATTTTGTGGATGTTGCACCTTTAATGTTTCCATTCTAGCACAAAGGAAATCGCTGCTCCAGAGTTGGTTTGGCCTTTTGAACTGGTGCAGCACGTTCTTATTAGGGCTGTCACGTCACACTACAGTTCAAATGTGAGAAAAATGTTTTACATGTCATCTGTAATTATGTGTTTAAAGTCGAAAGTCCGAATGCATTAGTGAAACAGGTCGTTACTCTGATCTATGGAGAAATCTCAGTAAACTGCATTATTGTCTTTGCTAAGCCAAAATGTAAAAACTAATCAGCTGTGCTGAACAGATTAATTACACCAAACTACCTGAAAACCAATAAGAGAAACTATTTTGGTTTTAACATCACAGACTGAGAAATTGTGGATAAAGGCAAGGATGTCTGAGTTTGTAAAAGGCAACTCCCTCAGAGCGTCGTCAGCGACGGTCACCGCGCATCCAGAGATGGTTAAGGATCAGTCGGCATAGGTTGGGTTCAAATAAATTCAAACTATGTGGTAGTTCTCATTTGTTCAAACATTTTTCATTTGTTCATAGCTGTTTTATATGAACATAGTTTTTTGGAGAGTGTTGTACTGTATTAGTTAATTTTACACAAAGAAGAAAGAATAGTGCAGCTATGTGTGAATATTTATGTTTTGTTTCTGAATGTTTTTTTATTGCATGATATTTGGCAGTTACACCCCCCCCCCCCCAACAGGAAAACATTAATGTCCACCAAAACAAGAAAATTTGTCATTTGTATACTGAAAAATTTGCCTTCATGCAAATACTTGCCATCAGGCATTAAGTAGTTTCAACCACATAAAAACGGATTCCTGTACATTCATGATTACCTACACCCACAGCTCTGTAATCTAAAGAGGATTGTAAAATTATCCAAAAAACTAAACTACAGCTTATCGGCCAACAAGACACGGCTGAAGGAAAAAGGTCACGTCAGAGTTTCCTCTGTGTTCCTTCCACGGCGGTGAGTCGCTGCCACAGCAAAGAAATCTACACCACTATCGGAGAAAGTTAAGATAACACTTTAATTTAACAACTGCAACTAAACCCAAAGCCAAACTAAAAGTACAGCTAGCATAAAAGCAAGGACAGATGTGAAACAAAAACTCCAAAACATGAATGAGAAAACACTGTACAAATAAATACATTCAGCAGATAATGTGTCAGCGCAAAGAAGTGTGAAACATGAATACAAAAAAAAGAAATGTAACAAAACCAGCTGCTTTAAAAAAAAAAAGAAAAAAAAAAAAGGGTAGTGCTGCTCATACTTTAACAAAGAGAAAAAGATTGAGATTTTCAGTGGGAAACCAAACAAATTCTAATAAATTGTACAAATATAAAACTTTTTTTAAAGCCGTTTTAAGATTGATTTCTAAAACTAACTATTGAATTTTGGCACCAAGGTCCAATCCAACGTTATCCAATTAATTGAAAATGGTTATTGAAGAGCACTTTTTGGCAACTCAACGTTTTTGTTTGCTTTGTGAGAGGTCGGCGAATCTCGACATTTGCCTCAACAAAAGCAGCACCCTCGACCTGTTTTGTACTGTAAATCAACTATTGGAAAGCACCCTGTTAAAACCCTTTTCCACCGAGGCAGAGCTGGTGCTGGTTCGGAGTCAGAGCCTAGTTTCAAATCAGTTCTTTGTGTTTCCACAGCCGAAGCAGCAGCTCGGAGCAGGAAAAGTGGTTCTTCAGTAGCACCGAGTCTCTGCTGGGCTAGAAGTAAGCACCGCTTACTGCGGCGGCTGGGGGCGGGGTTACCGTGACCGACAAGACGAACAGTTTTCCCTTCTGCTTCTTACACCAACGCTTCATACATTTTTATTTAACTGCATGTGATGGTTTATCAGCAGAGTTGATGCTAGGAGGGGAGCAACATGCTGAGGCTAAAGTTGACACGTTGTTAAAAATAAATGTTCTGTACGTCCCGTTACTCTCGCTGTAACCTCCATCTGTACAAACCACGGAGAACATAAATAGCAACGCAACGTCCGCGATTGTTGTCGGTGTTTGTGTTTGGCGCTGCCGGGCTAGCGTTACCGGGAAAGATGTATACAGTCAGGTGAGACCTGGCTCTGTGCTGCTCTGTAGCCAGTCCAAACAAGACGGTTCGTCATTTGAACCAACTCCGAACTGGCTCTAGCACTGGCTCTGAACCAGCACCTGGTTCATTTTGGTGGAAAACGGGTATTAGAGCGCTCTCAGGAACCTTTAGCCCTATTGAATGTTGAGGAGTACTGACATGGTAAAAAGGTTGGATGAACCCGGGTATTTAGCTGGAGTTGTGTGAACCCCCAGAGCACCGAGGACGGTTCCCTGAGGCGCTCCTCCATGAAAAGTTCCATGAACCCTGACAGTTTCTTTGGATAATTACAGGTATTTAAACTAGGGCTGGGACGGTATGGATTTTCTCTTACTGTGGTCGAAAAGCAAGAAATTCCCGCGGTTCAGCGGTAAAACGCTTTAAACCCCCAAACACCCCCCGCTCAACTTTCACGCACACACCTGCGCAGGCAATTGCACATAACAAGGAAGATGTTAGTTTTACATTTATTTTTTCACGTTTCAACCCATGTCATTAGAATCAATGAATCCACGGAATTAGACACAACGTGCACACATGTGCAGGCCAATGGGTTTTTTTGCGGCGACCATCTCGGACCAGCGGTAGGCGTCACGTGACCGCGGTAACCATCCCAGCCCTAATTTAAATGTTCTTTATATTTATATTTTTTCTGGCTAAGATGCTGGTGAGGATCCCTGTTTGCGTCACATAGGAACTTGGTCTCTCGTCTTCATACATGGATAAACCTGGATTTTACATTTATTCTACAAATGATGTCACAGCAACAAGGCCTCAATCTCACATCTGCAAATTGTCGCTAGTTGACGTTTAGCTGGATCATGAGACGTTTAAAGCATTAATTAATTTTCAGACTCCATACTCCTCTGTGTTAGGGGCACCAATAGAGAAATTCAACATAGTTACAATGTTCACCTAAAGTTTTAAGTCATAAATCATCCAAATCTATCCGTGTAATTACCACAATTTTGACAATGAAGAGTAAAATATCTTTACACAATAAAATAGGACATAGAATAAGATAAAGAGAAAATGCAAATGTAGTTCGGGATACTGTTAAAAAAAATACATCGGACTAGCAATACATTTTAGTTAAATCAGAGCCAATTTCATAAATGATGAGTAAAGTGTAACATGTAGAATTACTAAAGAAAATAAATTCGTCACAATTTAATGTATAAAGTTTTCTTTTTGTGGTGTTTCATTTCAAGGTTGGAATATGTCTGAGGAGGTTAAATATTATGAAGCTACAGTAAACCGCGCTGTCTGTAGCGCCACGCCGTGGTCATCCCTCAGCTATCTTTATATCGAATCATGGTTACAACGGTACTCTCTGCTGCCTTAATTTCAAATTAAGAGGTGATGTTTTCTTCCTCGACTAACAAACCTCTAAATGTGTTTGACAAAGTGAGTCATCTGAGGAGAACGAACAGGGTCATTTCAGCTGGCTGACATCATGTCAAGCCTGGAGTCAAACCATGTTTGAAGAACGAGGCCTGAACCTTTTGTTCGGAGAGCGTGTAGCTCCGTGTTTTACCTTCACCTGCTGATCCTGTTCAACCTGTTCACACCAGCTCTGCCAAAGAGTGTGCAACCACACAAGAAGAAACTGTAGTTCTGTTATTAGCTTAAAGCAAAGACACACACTGACCTGAGTTTCCTTTTCGCCCTGAGAATGTTTAGAGTCATTATTTAGAAGACGTTTAAGCTTTAAGAGGAACAAGTGCTTCAATTACAAACGTCACAATTTACTCCTACAAAGTAATTCATAGTAAAAACATGTATCTGAAAACACCCCTGGTTCCCACCACGATCACAGTTATTTACTGAATGATATGCAGCTTTTCAGAAGGGATTTTCTTCTTCTTCCTTTCTCGCAGAAGCAGCTGAGGTGGCTAATACTTTCTTTTTTTATTATTATTTTTTTTTAACCTGTTACCTAAAGATCATTATTTAAAGAACAGCATGTTACAGTTACATTGGTGCTTCAAGGCATGATTTTTCAATTTTAATTCACAGATTCTGCTGCGAATATTAATAATAATGATAATATTGGTAATATTTCGGTTTGAACACAGTCACCGCCCACATTCACCTCCAGTCATAAACATCCATGTGCAGTCCCGAGAGCCGGCCGCCGCTACACGCCGCTCTTCTCCTTTATCCAGCTGCGATATTTGGTGACTCGGGTGTAGACGCCGGGTTTGTTCCTGTGAGCGCAGCCGTCGCCCCAGCTCACCACGCCCGCCAGGAAGACCCGCTCATTGGAGCCGGCGACGGACAGCGGCCCGCCGGAGTCGCCCTGAGAGAGTCAGAGGGGAAGTGTTTAACAACGGCTTCAGCCGAGAGTCCTAGACAAAAGAGCAGAACGCAACCCTGCATCAAGGTTTGCTTTTTGCCCCGAAGACTCAGGGTTTAAAGACAACCTAACACCCCGTTCATAGAACAGTGGTTACATACGTAACTCCTATAACTGAATAACCGCTCCACACTGCTGCCGTGTTTTTACATTGGGGGGGGGGGGTGAACCATGTGGGGCTGCATCATACACTTCTTACACATCTTGGGGCTCTAAAGGAAAGATTTAATGGATTTTCTCAGGAAAAGGAAAAGTAACTTCTGTTGAAATAAACTGTATAAAATGGGACAAGGACCGATAGATATTAAAAAGAGGTGACTGCACGTGTGATTTGCTGACTCAGCAACACATGAACTAACTAACTTTAATGCAAAGTTGTTCTCCAAGTATGACGTTGACAAGATATCCCAACACCTACTGGCCCAGTCGTCGTGACACCAGCGTCCCTGCACTCCCACAATGTCGGCAGAGTAAGAAGAACAAGAAAACCTTAATTAAAACTAAAGAGGTTGACGTGGACGGTTTTTTCACCCTCGGCTGCTCGAAACTGTAACTACGCCTCAAACAAAGTGCTTGTCGATTGTCCTACGTCATCTGAACATGCATATATACACGCATATTAAAGGACTGACCCTTGAGCGTTCTACTGAAAACATCATGGACTCGTTGCAGAAGTGCTGCCATCTCGTGCCAGCGGTGTTTTAGGAACTCGTGTGATGTGTGTTACCTGGCAGGCGTCCACGCCTCCCTTGAGGACTCCGGCGCACAGCATCCTGTCACTGATGTCCGTCATCAGACTCGAGCACACCGTGCTGTTGATGATCCGAACCGTCGCCTTCTGCAGGACGTTCGCAGCGAGGCCTGACACGCATGAAGAGCAAATAGATTGGGGTTTTTCCTCTTAGCCGTAGTGTCACTCTTTGTAGAGGTTATATTTTTGTATTGTTAAAGTTTAACATTCCTATTCTATCTGAGTACAACCTCCTTTCTAAAGTCAAAATGCCCACACTGTAGTTATTAATGTCTGTTTTAAAGCTCCACTCCCTGCCGACTACTACTCAAGGTTTATATGATTACACATCCTGCATCACAAAGCTTCATTTTGAGAGGAGTCAGAGGTTTTGTGTTTAATGGTTTCAGAACATGGAGCGAGGTTTCAGAAATTGTGTTTTAGCAGTTGAGAAAAACCGTATTACACCATCACGCCGTGTTGCCTCACCTCCCTCTCTGGTGGCCCCCCAGCCGGTGATCCACGCCTCTTTGCCTGCTGGGAAGTCGTAGGTGGGAGAGGGCAGACAGATGGGCCAGATGTTCTGGTTGAGGGTGACGTCGGTGTCCAGCTCCATCAGAGCGATGTCGTTGTCGAAGGTTAAGGGTTTGTAGTCTTGGTGGGCGATGATCCGCTTCACGTTCCTCCTCACCGTCCACTGGTTGGTCTGACTCTGCACAAGCAGACCCAGCAAGGCCTCCCATTGGTCCGCCTGGGAGTACCTGCATCAACACACACACACACACACACACACACGAGGTCAGAGGTGACGTCTGCAGGAGGAAGCAGTGGACTACATGCAAGGAGAATGAAAGTGAGTGTGTTAAATCTATCAGCAGCTGCGTCAATTTGGATTCATCGTTTGAATTATCAGTTACTGCAGCAATCTTTTCTGTTCTTTGATTAATCGCTTCATTATTTACTGAATTACTTTGTATAACATGTCAGAAATACTGAAGAATGCCTAGCACAAGTAACCAGCCCAAAGCAAGTACTTACAAATTGCCCTGTTACGGAAAGTGCATTAAAAATAAAAACTGTGGAAAAATGACCCAGGTGTCATTGAAAGGATTTACATCTGCCACAGTGCAAGTTGCCATCCAGCTGTTGCCATGTGTGACATCACAACAGGACAAAAGTCAACCTGGCAGCGAATAAAAGAAACCGCCGCAGTTCAGCCGAGAGACATTTTTCCCTTGTGTTTGTGTGTCGTTTCCTTCAGTGAGAGGCTTTTAAAATGACATGCAGGTTATTCACCCTAAAGATTGTGTTCTATGCAAAATTCACTCCGACCAGCTGCTGCAGACGGACGGCGAGCGGGAGGCTGTACCTGGATCTGCCGGTGCACGTGTGTGTGCTGCCGAAACATAATGAAGTATAAACTATGGAGGCTCTTGTATGCAGACAATAAATAATCCTTTGGAATAAGGGACAAAGACTGTTTGAGTGTGTAATTGCTTTTCATCTCACCCTGACTAGATGCCACAGGTTTAACTATCCTCTACTTTTTCTAGTCTCGCTCATCACCTGACCACCGGCCACTGCTGCACCTCAGCAGCACGGTCACATGTGACCACGATTTACAATTCAAAAGTCAGCATGGACGAAACCTTCTGCATTAATGTGCTTACATTTGCACATATGTTTACGCTCCCCTCATATATCATGAAAACCCCGTTCATACATTCAAGTAAAATATGGGGGCAGTTTAACGCGTCAACGCCGTTGTATTGTGCAATGATCACATTGCGTTGTTAGCACCTTATAAAAAACTTCTGTTATTTAATCTAAAAGACTCCAAGCAAACTGCAATGAAAAGCTAACAAAATGAGTTGTTGGAAGTTTTTGTTTCGCATGTGTGAACTGTTTAGTGTGATGTAACGTATAACAGTGAGGCTCCGTCCACTGGATTGAACGTTCATTTTATGTGTGTTTTTACCTACATTTGCGTTACGTACTATTGCAGGAAAGACAGTCATTTAATCCATAACGAAAAGGACGCTTAAAGAGCTTGTTCGTGTCACAGTTTGGTCTGTTGATTTGGAGCTCCTACTTGTTGGGGCCGTTGTCCTGGACGCAGTGTGCCGCGGTCAGCAGCCAGCGGCTGCTCAACACCGACGCTCCACACACGTGGCCTGTACCCCTGATGTGGAGGCTGACCTGCCAGGGCCACTCCCCCTCCTGGGACGCCTCACCGCCCACCACGCGAGAGCTCTGGTACGGCCTCGTCCCGCACTCTGGAAATCCAACGCAAACGTGGAGAAAAAAAAGACGTTGGTGGCAAAAACAACTACCGACGTCACACTGCAGTCAGCTGTGTGTGCGTGTGTGTGTGTGTGTGTGTGTTAAACGCACGGCAGCCGTCTTCATCAGAGCCGTCCTCGCAGTCCTGCTCTCCGTCACACTCCGGGTTCAGTTTACTGATGCAGCGGCCGCTCCGGCAGCGGAAGGTGAACGCCGAACACTGCTGCAACACCAGCGCTGCGCGACAGGAGACACCAGCATCAGTACTGACACACGACTGGCGGCGAAGTGGAAACGTGTCCCATACATCATCGCAGCAGTAACTGTATTTAGAGGGTCACTCCATCAGTCGCACGCATGAACTTTAATGTCCTTATTCTGGTTAGTCCTCCGCAGCCTGGGGAAACAAGTTTCTAACCCACAGTCTGAGCTACAAACTGGAGTTGCGAAGACGCGGCTGTTTACCAGGCAGGGAGGCTCTAATGAAACGCTATCCAGCTGCATTATGGGAAATGTAGGATCGAGTGTTTTTTGGACCCATACAAGGGACTAAAAGTCAGGATATTTCTGCTGCACAGACTTTTACAAGTCTTTAACAAATACACCGACGTGCGCTCAGTCACCGCAGTACGCTGTGTAACCAATCCCAAGCCTGTGTGCATAAAAATAAAAAGCCTAAAACATAAAATTGATTATGCCAAATGCACAGTATTTCAT
>CM022479.1:29925456-29956329 GCA_011952105.1 Coreoperca whiteheadi
CAGTAATTTCCTAAAAACTGCTGCTCGCTGTAGTTTTTAAATCACACAAACAGGAGAACATTTGTGCAGTTGTCAGGAACTATTTTCAGTGGCGGATTAATCTGCATTATTTAGTGCATATTTACAGCAGCAAGATGTGGTTGAATGTTAAGATGAATTAAATTAAGATTATTTTGTCACACTAGTATTTTCAATGTTCAGGCTGAAACCAACATATCCTGTTAAACGTTGCCTGCTTTCTGTGAAGATGAAAACAATATGCATCCACGGTCGGCGGTGTGGACTCACTGCAGCGTTCCTCGTCGCTGCCGTCTTCGCAGTCTTTCCAGCCGTCACACTGCAGAGTCTTGGCGATGCACAGGTTGTTGGTGCACTGGAACCTTCCAGGACAAGCTGAACATGAAAACAGTCAGACACTGAACACAAAGCGCCACGAAGCAACAGAGTCAATCTAAGAATAGAAGGTATGCCTGAGGAAGGGGCCAGAACTTATTGGGTTAAACATGCAAACCACGGCTGTGATCTCTTCATTAAAACAAAAATAGTTTAGTCTTACGATTAGTCGGGACAAAGGCTTCGTACTCGGCGGTGAAACCCTGGTCAACGTAGGACGAGTCCGAGTTAAATTTGATGGTCATCGTGTTGCTTTCGCTGGTGACCACAGTGCTTTTTGGCAAACTGCCACACAGTCTGCAACACAGAGACACAAAGACCACTCAGCAGGGCAGTTTCTGACTATGACTCGGGGGGATATCTCGGTGGGAGGACAGAAAAAATGTAATTTACATTTTAAAATTTTGAAATCACGGACCTGGTTAAAGTGAGATCTTCATTTATTAATAGGTTTCTAATAATAACAGTTTGTTGAGCACCCAAAACACAATGTTTACGACTTGGGACTTGACTTGGGACGTACTGGTGTTCACTTGAAGGTCTTGATGACTTATTGGTCTTGACTTGTAAGTCTACACAGAGACTTGTCTGGACTTGGCCAAGCATTGAGACTTATCAAAACAGTGACTGTGTCCCATTTTGGCGAGTCAGTGATTCATTAAAAGGTCAGGACTCTGTCAAAGAGGCAGGTTTAATGACATCACGTCCCCGTCATTGCAGTCATACCCGAATCCCTTTGCTCATTTCCGAGTCACTGCATTACTTGCCCAGTCACCATTGTCATAACTAAATTATCATGTCTGAGTCAAATGTCCTACAAGTCACCACAGTCATGGCAGAGTCACGAAGATTGGGTTTACGTCACTAGTTTCAAGCCCTCAGAATTCGAGTCTTCCAGTTTAAGCATGGGTGGTAGAGAATTATAAGGAAAAAGCTGTAGGAGAAACAAAGGGGGGACAAAACCACTGATGGCTGACCTTTGACCGTTGATGTCAACATAATCATTGCGACACTCGCTACTTTGTTTTCCCAAGAGGAACTTGCTGAACTGAACCTTCACAAACTTTTCCACTGGGGCCTTAAAAAGAAAGATAATGGAGACAAGACAATTATTAAACAGAATTACAAATTCCCAAATCACTTAAAATTAATTCTAAAATGGAGGTATGCATTATTAAAGACCGTGAGTGGACATACCTGGGGCGCTACATGTATGCAAGTTTAATCGTCTGTATGTCAGACAGAATACATTAGCTACAACTTATCAGCTTTTCAATACTGGATCGAGTGGCCAGACATCCATGTTCCCCTCAGGATGAACCGTAATAACGCTGCTGATCCTCTGACTTCCCGTCCAGCGCCACCATGTTAACGTGTCCAACACTTTGGTTTGTGACCAAACACCTGCAGAGCTGATGACGTTCATTAGCCTCAGCTGCACTCCGTTTATATTCAATTAGCTAATGTTAACATGCTAAAATGCTAAAGTAAGGTGGCGACCATGGGAAACACTACACCTGTTAACATGTCATTGTGAGCAAGTTAGCAAACTGAGGTTAGCATTTAGTTAACAGCCTCACAGCGCTGCTGTAGACGCTTAACACCAGTATAGTTGATATTTTGGCCACGTGGGGGCAGCAAAACAATCCGTAAAAACAACACTGATATATTAGCAGCTTATGAAGTCGATGGCGTTGAACTTGTTAGCAGTCGCAGAGCAACATGACGGTTCGTCGGGAGTCGTGTTTGGGTCGCCCGATGAAACCTCAGTCCAGCGTTTGGTCTCCAGCAGCTTCTGAGGGAAACACCTGGCTCTGTAGCTACTAAACGCTCCTCTATGTTCACCAGCTAGTCACAAGCTGACATGACGTTTCCTCTAGCGCCACCCTCGGGACGAACTTCACATTGTCAGCTGCCCTACTGGTAATGCTCTAAGATCTGGATCAGTCATCAGCACGTTGTTTGTTCTGTTTATCGCAGCCTTAAGGGGACGCCAGCCAGGCTTTACTTGTTATTCCCAGAACAATAAAATGCATGTGGGCTCACCTTGATGTTCCAGACACATGTGGTTTGTGGAGGATAGTTGGAGGGGAAGAAAGGTGAGGAGAAGGAGCCTTTGTCTCCGCTCAGTGTTCCTCCACACTCTGGACAACAAGAGACAGTTCACACGGACATGTTAGACATTTAGGAGATAATCTCATTACAGAGGCTTCAGCTGAGCAGAATCAACTTCAATGCTTGACTAATCGAAACGAGGTCAGGGGTTAGGGGTTACACTGGGATCATGAAGCTAGAGAAGCAACTTCAGATTTTTTTTTAAATGAGGTTAAGAAGAGTAAGTACTTTGAAACAACTAATGCAATTTTGGACATTTACATTGCGAAATCATTTTCCTTTCATTTAAACGTTGCAGTTGCAAGTGTGGTGTTTCCAATAAACATCTACTGATTTCACGAATCTGGAATCAAGTGGGATTGTGTTGTTGACTATAGTGCAGTGAAAGCTGCATTTGGCCAGGAAACTGCATTGTGTAAAAAGGGCTAAACAACTAAACATGTGTCCTCACTTATTTTCACTTTAATTTTCATTGATTAAGCTGCACATTTTTAGTTGATTATTCGCTTAGTCTTTAAAATGTAAGGAAATGGTTAAAAAAAATAAAATAAAAAGCTTGTCACAAGGTCTTAAAATCCAAAGTGACGTCGTTAAATGTCTTGTTTTGTCCAACCAACAGGACAAAACCTGAAGATATTCACTTTGTCACATAAAACAGTGACAAGCAAAATAATTATCCAAATAGTAGCTAACTGAAACTACCTAATTCAACTAATCGTTTCCACTCTAAGTGCACTTATGTTGACCCTCTGGCTGAATGGTTTCTTGTTTGGGTAGGAGGTTATCTTGAAGCCTTGAAACAAGATTCTGATTATATCGTATTATGTTGGCGAGATCACCGCACCAGCATCGAGAGCAGAGAGACATGACTGTACTTCCTGTCGTACTTTGTTCAGTCAGAGGGATCTGGGAGTAGCTGGCTCTGAAGCCATGGAAGTTCTTCTCCTCACTGGTGATCAGAGTCAGCAACATGACGTTTCCGGAGGACACGAAGGACAGCGAGCCCTGAGGGCGTCCGCACTGTCTGAAGAGGGACCACAGAGACACGCAGCCGTTAGCACCTGCCTCCACCACGAGCTCACTTTTTCCAAAACTATTACAGTTTTTCCCACTTGCTAAAACACTAAAACCCACTGGCTGAACAAAGTTCTCAGCTGCCTGACCTCATTTAGCTAATGACACCTTAAACCATTTCACATGGTAAAACACACTCTGCAGCTCTCACTTAGACTTTTGAGCAAAACTCTGAACACGTCCTGCACTCTAATGCACACGTCATCCATAGTGGAAAACACAAGTGGCAACAATCCAATGCACACAGAGAACACGTGTCATTGATCGAACACAACCACTCAAATCTGATGTGACCGGTTTCAAATGATGTGACACAACCAATACAAGCCAGTTCAGACAGCAAACAGGTTGTTGGAGGTGGGAAGGAGAAGGTCTGAGAATGGACAGAAGAAACCGTGTGAGAGGACGAGTGCGAGGTGGGTGACGAGGAGGAAGAGGACGAGGACGAGGAGGAGGCGGAGCGCAAAAAAGAGGTCGAGGAGGAGGCAGAAAAAAAAAAATTGCAAAGAGCAAAGCAGAATTTCTCATCAATTTTTAGCTACTATGATAGAACGTGTTTTCGTTCATCAAAAGTCAAAGACCGAGAAATATGGTGACAGTGAGTGAGGTCGTCGTTGTGGACTAAATTATATTGAGAGGTGTTCCTAACATTCTGACCGCCTCGTGTAGGTAAGGAGGGAGGACTCAGTACAACGGCATCTTTAACTACGAGCTCAGGAATAAAACAAATCAGTGAATGTACACATTTCAGACAACGTCAACAAAAACTGAACATTACGGGGTTCGTAAAGACAGAACGCCCCCCCCCCAAAAAAACCCCACGTATCTGGGCCACACATGCAAGAATCCATGTCAGACGCGTTAAGGTCATGTGTTATTGTAAAACTAAAATCTGATATATATATATATATATATATATATATATATCAGATTTTCTAAAAAGCAACTTAACAGCAGCTGAAAATCATGTGTTTGCATGTGTGCACTCCAGGGCGTGTCGGTGCACCGTGACATCACCGTTGGGGCGTGGTTACAGGTGTGACAGGGCACACAGGTCAGAGGCGCAACACACAAACTTTGAAGCAGAGAGGGGGAGGAGTTAGCACCCGTTCAGCACCAGCTGGGCTCTAGTTGCTGTACGCTTGGTGGCCTAGCTCATACTCACACGGACGAGGTTATATAAAGCTGGAGGGTCATTTTGGACTCTCTGCTCCATATTTGGGTGTAAAGTTCTCTAAAACTTACTGACTTCACCTGTGCGACTGAATCCACTCTGTTCTCTAATTTCTGAATCCACAGGTAAACCTTTGGTAAAGGGCTAGTTTGTGTCTCACTCTGTCAGGACTCGGTTCTCTATCGGAGCGAGGGAGTCGTAGATTTTGATGAAGTCTTTCTGACAGTCGTCCTCCAGGTTCAGAGTCTGGAAGTCCAGTTGGACTCGGTGGCCCGGGTTGGCCCTCAGCCTCCACTGCTGGTAGATGTTTGGTGGGTACAAAGAGTCTGGAAACCCCGGAGACTGGACTGCTCCGGCTTCGTTGACGTGGATGTTGAATGGCTTTTTCACTGAAAATAGAATTTAAATATAAATAAGTTTTGTTTTTCCTCACAGGGTGGAAGCAATAATACAAACTACCTGAGGACACTCAAGTCTTTGACAAAATTCAATTTCGCACACTACAATAAGTTCCATCTGGATTTATTTATTTATTGGCAGTAAGTCAAATGAACTTTGAGTTTGTCAGTGGGATGTGGGATGGAACATAAACGTGCCAAAGACTCTCCAACTGACTCGTCCGAAAGTTATATTTTACAAAAGTAAAGCTTCTCCAAAAAAAGGACAGAAGCAAAGTTCCAGTCTCAAGCTTCTGGCTTTACGATGTCTTTGTCCTTGTTTTTTGGAGTCACTTTGCTTCTTTTCACTTCATTCTGAATTCTCAGAAAGAAAAACACATAACGGTCACCAACAGGAGCGAACAGTTCTCACCAGATAAAGTTCTCCGTGTCATGCGCGGGTCTATAACTGTGAACAGAAAGATGAACACAAACAAATCTTCATTTAAACCCAACAAACTGCACAGTTTTGCTAAAGAACAGCATTTAGAAACGGCAGCGTCTTCCAGCGGAAGCGGCCGTTTAATGAAGCCTTGCTGTGAACGGCACCGAGTGTTTAATCTGCTGTAAACCTGCTTCTGTATGTTGTGAATCTGGGCACGCGTGTACATAATATTGTAAGTTTGTCTTGGCAGCTATGGCAAACCGTTTTCTTCTTCAGTACGAGACGGCAGTGAAACAGACCAAAGTGGGAGAATCTGCACTTGGGATTTCTAAACGCCTTGATCACTAGATTTAGTAAGTTCGGGTGTTTGTCTCTGATGTGATGTGGCTCTGTAAACAGTACGGGTGTTTGTTGGCTCCGCCTGCTGAAGGAGGTCAACGCCTCACCAGAAAATTAAACATAACGTGGCGTTTGGTCACGGTTTGAAAATTCGGATGTTACTGGGAAGTGTAGTTTTACTAGCCATTTACTCCCCAACACTGCAAACTAGCAGGGGAACATGCGTGTTGAATCCTCAATCAGGGTTTCACTTGTTTGCTGAAACACACGTTCTGCTTTATTAGTGGAAATGCACAAATTAGCTGAATACCTTTTGGCTTAAAATAAAAAAAATGGTTACATTTAATCAGCACTTTAATCCAAAGTGCTTTACAAGGTTTTTGCTGCTCATTCATCCATACATCGATGGCAGCGAGCTACCAAACAGGGTGCAACCGTCGGGAGCGATCTGGGGTTCAGCATCTTGCCCAAGAACACTTTGCCATGGGGCCCGGACGACGTGGGGATCGAACCGCCGACCCTGCGATCGGTGGATGAGCGGCCACACACAGTACCCGAATTCGGATTCAGTGTCACTTCTGGAGTTACTCTGTTGACTCAGTAGTTGTCAGATATACTGTAGGTTCAGTGCTGACCCTCTTTCACAGTCGAGTTAAAGCTACAACTGGTTTGACCGTAATAACTTTGTGACACTATGGACCCTCAACTCGAGCTCAGGTTAGATTATTTGGCATTTCTACTGATGGCGTCTGTAAAGAAAGTGTACGCCGTTAATCTCATTTCTTTCAGTAAAACTCCAGAAACAGTCCCAACTTTCCACGTAAACTCCTCCCTGGACTCTGAACTTCAAAGCTGTGAACAGTAGAGCCTCATGCCATTTCTGTTTGTATATTTCTTTGGAAAGGTATTTTGTATGAAAAGCAATACAGTTGTGGCAAGTAGAGCGGTGGCACGGATACCAATAATGGCCAAACGTACCGTATACATGCGAGAAGTTGTCATAAACTGGAATTGTCATTTAAAACATTCCCGCTGTAAACGTGAGTGGCAGTCAAACCTCGTGAGACGACGCCGTTGACGTTCAGAGCGTCGGCAGGTTTCAGCAGCAGCCGTCCATGTCGGCTCTGCTGGCTTCCTGCCGGCGCGTCCAGAGACTCGATGGCTTCGGCCAGGGCCTCCTCCTGGGAGGCGTGGATGTCAAACTCGGACTCGTAATACGCCACAACGCTGTCGGCGCCGCCGTCTCCCTCGCTGCAGAAACAAGAGGAGGAGTTACGGCTACAAGTCAGTCCCAGAACGCACAGTTTGAGCCTGAGCGGCTTTTACTCTGAAAGGGTTTCAGAGTTTCATATAAAACTTACACACGAGTTTGGGAGAAGCACTTAGCGAGATGTTCAGATGGATATCAGTCTCATGTCTGTTAGCTTAGCTTAGCACAAAGACTGGAGGCAGGGGGAAACCGCTACCCTGGCTGGGTCCAGGGTTCAGCTCTAAAGCTCACTGACTAACATGTTTTATCTCGTTTGTTTAGTCTGAACACAAACAGAAATGTAAAAAACAGCCCTTTGTGGTTGTACAGGGAGTTCCTGTGCTGAGTAATTTAGGATTCTTTCACTTTAAACAAACCTCAGCACTTCCTGTGCAGGTGTTTCACATCAAAAACCTCCCTGCAGCTGTACAACCCCGCCTGTCCCTGGAAGACTTTTACTGTGAAACATCTGCAGGAAGCCTTGGATGAAAACTTCACAGCACAAGAAAAGTAAGTGGAAATAATCCAAGTAAGTGAATGAGAAGAGCGCTACAGTGAGACCGAGAGTGAGTTTCTCATTGACATAGTGCAGGCAATCCCCTTCCTGTCAGTGAAACCTCGTATCTCCAGGTGTCTGTGACGAGCTGAAGGAGGAAGAGTTTCCTTCAACTGCTGAGAAGCTGAACTCTTTAAACTGCCCTTGGATCAGCTGATCACAGAGCTGAAAAAAACTGTTTCTCTGAGAGATATGGCTGAGAGTTACTGTAACTACACACTGCTGATTATACTCATGTACTGTAACTACATGCTGCTGATTATACTCACACACTGGTACTGCAGTCAGGTCTGAATGCAGGACTGTTACTTGTAGTGGAGAATTTTCACAGTGTGGTGTCAGTACTTTTACTGCAGTAAAGGATCGGAGTACTTCCTTTTGCCAGCTTCATCCTTTGCAGGGCAGGATAATTCCCTGCTTTAGCTTTAACCCTTCATGTATTTAAGAAATGCAAAAATTCCACTTACGGGCAGCTGCAACCCGACTTCTGTGGCTCAGACGCTCTGGATCTCTTTAGAACTTCATACAAGAGTTACATTTATAACTGTGGTTCTACGACTTGCAGATGACAGAATGTAAAACCTGGTTTGTGTCGGTCAGGACGTCGCCCGAGCAATAAAGCGACTGTACATGTAACGCTACAGCTTCTACGTCGCTGAGAACCCGTGCAACAGTAAAGGGTTTGTCAGGTGACGCGTACCTGAAGGCCTGCACTGTGGAGCTTTTGAAGTTTTTGGCCAGCACGGAGTTCTTGGCGTAAAGCAGCTTCAGCTGAAAGATAAAAAGGTGGCAAACATACATTATCATATCTGCGTGTTCGGAGAACTCCCATGTTGCTTTGGGAGGCCGTGTGAGGTCTCACCTGCTGGTTGACCAGAGAGGCCAGGTTTGAAAACTCAGGGCTGCTGGGATCTTCATACGCCGAGTGGAAAGGCTGGTTATTGATTTCCATCGAGCCGACATAAACTCTCTGCTCCCGGACATCCCGCCGCACTGAAGACATCATACAGGTTTACTGAGTGTGTACATTTTACTTTAATAAGTAATGAAGACTTTGAGATGGCGTCGTCCTAAAGAAAGCATTCACATCCGGTGTTTCTGCCCAGACCTCTGCATGAAGCTTCAACAAACATGTTCAACATACTTCTACTCCCCCTGAACAACATCTGCATTTCACATCCATCAGCCGTCTTCTGTTGGCACGTTGCTACTTTTCTTTATTGTCGCCACCATTTAAACATTTAACTGAGTCGCTTTGATTGACAGAAACAAGTCGATACGCAGTGAATCGAAGATCTGGGACGACATCGCCGTCGGGATTATTTGCTGACATTTTAACTGGCAGACTGTCGATAATGAAAATCAGTAGTAACAAAGCACAGTCACTCAAGTACTGTACTTTAGTACAAGTCGATGTACTTGTACTTTACGTGAGTGTTTATATTCTCTGGTACTTTCTACTCCACCACGTCTGAGGGAAACACTGTACTTTTTACTGCACTACATTTAATTGATAACTTCAGTTCCTTTTCAAGGGAACTTCAACGCTGCGTCAGCTGACGCTATGGGCAACGCCTTCAGCGTGACTGCCTCTGAATCTCTGTATCAACTTAGACCAATCTTGATTGGGTTTAACGTCAACACGTGACGAACGCTGGCGGAATTGGCAGTATAAGACGAGCTGGCTTCACTGTTGTAGTCAGTCTTCTGATCTTCAGTAAGCGCGCTGGGTCTCTGTGGAAATGATGAGTGTGAAGTGGTTTTGGCAGTGCATCCTCCCTGCCCGCGGATTATCCCCACCGGCAACTCACGTGTTTCGGTTGGCTGTTTTGGGTTGAGAGCTCGCTCTGTCTGCCCTCGAGGTTGACCGCGAGCAGCGTGAGCGTCTCCTCAGGAGCTCGCTCCACTTGGTGCGGGTCTCGCGGTGAGAAACGGGAGAGACACGGCGCATCCGCTAATTCCCACCTGTTTCTGAGACCGGAAGCCCGCATCGCGGCTTCTTCCGACTGGAACGGGGGACGTGTTCAGAGGCCACACACTTGTGTCTGCACGGAGAGCAGGCTCCGTCAGCTCTGAGAGGTGACTGTGAGCAAGTGCTCTCTCTGAGGAGAGAGAAGACGCTCTGCTCTCGACTGTTTGTGGTTTGTTGAAACAGTCTACCCGCATTCGGGATCCGGAAGCCGGGCTGAGCCTGCAGCATCTTCCGCCCTGGATGTGAAGCCCGCGCAGAGAGGATCCAGTTCCGAGGAGCTGGATGTCCTGAACGCGGAAGGTGGTGACGTGGGTGGCTCGTCAGCCCAGTCACTGCAGCATGAGGAGCTGCTGGAGGTGATTTTCCCAAGAGAGGAAAACGGTGGCTAGGCTCAATATCACCTGGCCAGCGGAGCAGCAGGACACTCATCGCCGGACTAGCTCAGTGAGTGTTTCCTTTTAGCTACACCTCCACGCCCTCGTCGGGACCTGCCGGTCTTCTGGATCTCCACACCAAGGTGTCGAAATCCTGGTCCAGGCCATATTTTGCACGGTTTTCTAGCCCGACTGGTCGCCAGTCTGCGTCGATCAGTGGGTGCAAGTAGAACGGCTAGGGCAGGGAGACGCTGGCGGCGTTTATCGCCCAGGCCGCGTCCTTCCTTAAGACCCCGACATTACCTAGTAGGCCTTGTCACACTACATTGACTTTAGTGGGCAAGGCATACTTGGTAGCAGGTCAGGCGGGGCATGTCCGCACGCCATGGCATGCGTGCGGGTGTGCCCAGCCGACCTGCTTAGGACCTCGACTTTGGCGGGGCCCTCACATCAGAGGATGGGACGGAGCTCCACCATGCTACGACGACGGTTTAGCCCACGTCGCCAGAGGTCTCGGGCCTGAGCTGAGGGTGGACCACCTCAGCATTCGAAATCTCGCAGTTCTTACATGCTGGCTCAGAAAGTGAGTGTGGCCCAGCGTGCCCCTCCCTAGTGGCCAAGGGGCTCGCTCCAGTCTGCTCGGAGAGGACCTGAGAGGGGGGAGAAGACAGACCTAAGGGCCATGATTCCGAGCAATCTTGGAAATAGGGGTCGACCAAGTACAAGCATAGGTGATGGAGCAAGAAATACATTCTCTCTTGTACAATGGGGCCAAAACAAATCCCCACCTGAGGGCTGCATACCGGGTTCTACAGCGGGTACTTAGTCCCGAGAGAGACGGTGGTTTGCGTCGCGTTTTAGAGCTTCGTCACCTGAACCCTTCTCTGAGGAGACTTCGGTTCCAGATGCTGACGATCCCTATGATTGTGAGTCCGATTCAGTCCGAGGACTGGTTTGTCACAATCGATCTAAAGGACGCGTACTTCCATGTCTCTATGATTACGGGACACCGGAAGTTCCTGCGGTTCGCTTTCGGGGGCAAAGCTTACCAATATCGGGTGCTTCCCTTCAGCCTAGCACTCTCCCCTTGCACCTTCACGGAGTGCATGGACTCTGCCCTTGCTCTTCTCAGACTCCAGGGGATCCGTATCCTCAATTTTTTTGGACGACTGGTAGATTTTATCCCAGTCTCGTCTCACGCGGTACGGCATCGAGATGTCGTACTTGCGCGCTTGAGGTTGAGGCTCAACACGAGCAAGAGCACGCTCACTCCAACACAAAGGATTAACGTTCCTAGGAGTAGTGTGGGACTCAGTCACGTTGCGGGCACAACTGTCTCCCGCACACGTCAAGTCAATCCTGACTATGGTACTCAGGGTGCAGCTAGGCCGACATCTCACTGCACTTCAGTTTCAGAGACTGTTAGGCCTCATGGCTGCAGCATCCACCGTGATTCCGCTTGGATTGCTGTACATGAGGCAGCTGCAGTGGTGGCTCAGGGACGCCGGATTTTCCCTGAGGGGCAATCCTTTTCACCTGATCAAGGTTACACGCAGGTGCATGCGTGCCTTAGACAGGTGGAGACAACAGGTGTTCCTGACCGAGGGCCCAGTGTTGGGAATGGTCTATCACCGTCACACACTTTCGACGGACGCCTCCAGCACCGGATGGGGCGCCGTTTTGGAAGGCCGCACAGCCCGAGGTCTGTAGTTGACCCCGCATCTTTGGCACATAAATTGCCTGGAGATGCGAGCGGTCTTGTTGGCCTTACGGCACTTTCTTCAAGACCTCAGGGGCCACCACGTGCTTGTGCGCTCCGACAACACAGCGGTGGTCTCCTACTTAAATCGACAAGGCGGTCTGAGGTCGCCCGCTCTGTGCAGACTGGCGCGCCAGATCCTTTTTGTGGTCCCAGGGGAAGTTGCTCTCTCTCAGAGCACTTTTCATACCTGGGTAGCTCAATGTGGGAGCAGACATCCTGTCGAGACAGGGGCCGAGGCCCGGGGAATGGAGACTGCACCCCGAGACGGTGCAGATGATATAGAGGAGATTCGGCAGAGCACAAGTGGACCTGTTCGTATCCTCAGACAACGCTCACTGCCCCCTCTGGTTCTCCGAGGCCATGGCATCTTGTCTTGAAGTGTGCCCTGCTGGCTTCACACTCTGACAGGCATCCCTTCAGCATGGCGGAGTACTACGTTCCCCATAGCGTCAGCTGACGAAGCGTTGAAGTTGCCTTGAAAGCGAACGTACCAGGTTACGTATGTAACCATGGTTCCCTCATTGGGAACGAGACGCTGCGTCTTGCTGCCATACTTCCGGCATGCCTGTGAGCGGCTTGCTTCAGTCAATCAAAAGGCTGACAACAGTGAAGCCGGCTCCCCTTATACTTCCGGTTCCGCCGGCGTACGTCATGTGTTGACGTTAAAGCCAATCAAGATTGGTCCAAGTTGATAGAGATTCAGAGGCAATCACGCTGAAGGCGTTCCCCATAGCGTCAGCTGACGCAGCGTCTCATTCCCTATCAGGGAATCATGGTTACATACGTAACCTGGTACGTTACTTGGCAGATTCAGATTAATGACACAAAACATAATCAACAAATAAATGAGGATGAAACTTTATTGATCCCTCGGTGAAATTCACAGACTGCCCAGCAGCATATGAAGGGATTGAAATGAGCTCCACCTTCACCAGCTGCCACATTAAAGGGATGAACTCATTAATGCATCAATAATTAGAATATATATATGATTCTGCACGATGAGCACTTTGACTTTTGGTGTTTTCAGTCCTATATCTTGACGCTGATACCTCCCTGCACTGCGGCATCACTCCTGTTACGGAGTGCCGTCGTCCTCAATCTGAACAGGCTGGTTCAGATCAGCTGGCGTAAGGAACACGAGCCTCGTTAAACAACTGATTACAACAACAACTGTCATCACGTCAAAGCCAGGATTTATTTAACCTGTTTTCACTTCACGCCTCGCTGAAACTATTGGACTACTTCTCACTTTTGTTACATTACATCTCAAAGGGAAGAATCCCTTTAGATATAAACCCCCTCCGCTTCATTTGCCCCTTGATCATGTTGAGCGGGGTTTGAAAGCCAGAGGTCAGGCCTGCTGAACATTGTTTAATTTCCAATCTAATGTGTAGTTTCTAACACTGCTTTATTTCGCCTCGGTGTTTCGCCTTTCTGGCTCGTGCACAGCACTTGGGTCGGCCTTGTTGTTGAAAGGCGCTGCACCCTGCGCAGTCAGCTGGGAGTTTCTGTTGGTTTAATCCGTCCGGAACAGCTTTCGTATCAGCCTGATGTTTGTTTGCAGCGCCACATTCAACAGCACGCTGATAACAGGACAAACTCACTTTCATTCACAGTTGGTGTTTGAATAAAGGTTTTTGCTCACAGTGGAAGTGCCAGACCAGCAGCCCGGTGATCAGAGCCACAGCAGCAGCCGCCAGCAGCAGGCCGACCCCGACCCACAGCGTCATCCTGCCGCCGGACTTCTCCTCCGGCTCCGTGGAGTCGGTGGGCGGCAGGAACTCAACCGTCGTGTCCCCGTCAGGGTCCTGCAGACGGGGAGACAGAGGGGGGAGGTGGGAATTGGGAGAAGTTTGTTCATTTGTCCCCTAAAGATAAACTCTCTGGTTTTGCTTCAGCAGCTCTAGACGTTCAGAAACCCCTCCCAGCTTCGAGCTGCGCGGACTGTTAACACGCCACAACTAAACATTCGTCTACTTCTTTCTCCAACGCGTGGAGGAGATGTCAGCCGCTGGGCAGGTTGCTGTGAGGCGATCAGGTTGTGTTACTGAATTCATTATTTAGGTTCATGGTAAAACGTAAAACTGTGAAAATGGTTCCACGTTCCTTTTTGGACCCATAAGTGAATATTAAATATATATAAAAATCAGAAACCAGCTGACTTCAGTCAGGTTATCAGCCTTCTCACTACATATCTTTATCAGAAAGGTTTCTGAGTTTATCTGAATAAATATCCTCAGCAGACTTTTCATCTCTTAAATTCTAACGCAGTCAGTGCGGCTCTGCTCAGGACTCGTCGCCAGGCTCAGAA
This sequence comes from Coreoperca whiteheadi, assembly GCA_011952105.1. Classification (NCBI taxonomy): domain Eukaryota; kingdom Metazoa; phylum Chordata; class Actinopteri; order Centrarchiformes; family Sinipercidae; genus Coreoperca; species Coreoperca whiteheadi. The sequence goes on from CM022479.1 coordinate 29,939,601, forward strand.
CAAACTGAGATCGTCGTGTTGAGCAATGAGCTCCGCCTGCAGACTCGAGGGAGGGGTCACCCGCACACACAGCAGACAGGTGAGCCAACCTGTTCGACTGTGTCCAGGCGAAGCAGGGTGTTGCTGAACAGGAATTCCTCTGCTGCTGATGAAGTCAACATGTTGTGTCCTGCGCGTTACGCCACACCCTGTCACCCGGTGTGACGGAGGCTGCACCTGCAAACGGTCGGCGGAGGCCCCACAAGCTGCGCTGCATGTAGCTTCCAACCCTAACTGCTGCGATTATCTCCTGTTGTACATTCCTGGAACAACGTGTGAAACAGACCGGGAGCTCGGCTAGCAGTTTCCCCCTGCTTCCACTCATTATGCTAAGCTAGGCTAAACATGTCCTACACCTGTGTGTGCGCGTGTACAGATGAAACTGACATCCATCTTCTCCTATCGGAAACGTTTGGTGCCAGCAGGGTGTCAACAGCTGGTACAGGTTTATGAAGAACATGAGAACTACCCAGCCATTAGTCAGACAGGTATACAGGTGTGTCGCAGCCCCTGGTGAAGCCCAAACAGGCACCACACCCCAATCAAACACCTTTAGCTCCACTGACACCCAATCTTTTATTTATTTAGGGCTGAAACTACTGATTACTGTTGCCATCAATTCATCTGCACAGCATGTTTCAGATTTTTGGTCTTTAAAATGATGGAATATATTTAAAGGTCCTGTCTGAGCAAAAGTCCAAAAAAACCAAAGATGTTAAGTTAATATTTAAAACAGATAAAAGCAGAAACTGTTACCAGTGACTTGTTCTTGTTTCTTATAAATGACTTGTTACCATTTACCAAAAGACTTTCTGCTGACTAATCGATTCATCCACTGAAGTTCCAGCTCAGGATTGCTGACAACATTCACAACATTAGGAAGGAAAGAGTACAAGCTTTTTTATCATTACACTAGTTTTAAACGTCTTAGGACTCTAAACAGAAGCCAGGTGTCTCTCTGGGTCCTGGTTGCAATCTCAGGTGAAACTGACAAACCTCGGCCGTGACGTCACGGTGGGGCTAATGCTCCAGGTGTGGGACTCACCTCTGTCGGGCTGAACTTCTCTTCTGAATCCATTAAAGCCATGTTGCTATAAACCCTCTTGGTTGTCTTGTGTTGCGTATCAGCGCTGGGTCTCCGCTGCCATCACTGCCCCGCTGGCATGGCGAGGACAGGTGAGCGCCAGGTGCCAGGTGACTCCGTCTGCCAGGTGCAGGCACCAATGTAGCGACAAAAAGCGGCTTAAAGGGACTCTGTAAGTCGTGAGTACCGGGGCCGTTGCAGGGACCGAGCCGGTTCAGGCGGGTTCAGCTGGGCTCTGGAGGAGAGAGACAGACCCGGCGCCACGAGAGAGCCGAGAGAGGTTAGTGGAAGCAGACACTGCGGAGAGAGCGATACCTGTCCCACCTGATCTCCCATGAGTCATTGCGCGACTAAAATCCTTGCAGGTGTTTCCCGATTTGTTGATGAACAAGTACTCGCATCCTGTACTTCAGTAGAAGTGGTACCACCACAGAAATAAAAAAAAAAAAAAAAAAGAAACCCTTCCTATCCTTAGCTTTGTATACTGTGCTGGGCTTTAACCAGACTCGTTTTTGATGCACTGCTTTTTGTTACCTTGTGTTGTTATATTGCTTCCATTGTCTTCCTCAACTGTAAGTCGCTTTGGATAAAAGCGTCTGCTAAATGACTAAATGGAAATGTAAATGTAAATGTATTAAATTACTGGATTATAATTATTGATGCATTCATGTGTTCATCACTTTACACACTGCTAGGTAGATTGGGAATTTCACCAAGGGATCAATAAGTTATTTGCCCCCCGTTCCTGCTCTGTCTCCTCTGTCAAAGCACTTTGTAAACTCTGTTTTTAAAAGGTGCTGTATAAATGAAGTTATTGTTGTTATTATTATAATAAAGTTTTCTCCTAATCTCTATAATGAGACGTAATTTATCTGTTAATTTTATTTTGTATTATTAATCTATAATCTCTAAACGAGTGACTAAAATTATCAAATTAAATGAAGTGCAGTGAAAAGTGTTTCCCTCTCAGATGTGGCGGCGTAGAAGTAGAAAGTAGCAGGAAAAGTAGCTCGAAATAGTTCGGAAGTTCGTAAGTGTTAAATTAATCATTTAATAAATAGGCCAACTAAAATAATCTATTATAAACTAATTAACTAAAACTGACTTGAAATGAAACTACTCAAAATAAAAAAGGTCACTTCATTATTCAAAAATAAATAGGTTGTATTAATTATAAGCTTAAAATACATTTAATTAGTTATTCTGTGTTTATATTATGAATTGATAGTTAAAATGGAATTGCTAAATACATTTTACCAAGGGCTTTAAATGAAACATTTTGCTGTTTGAAGACAGAATTATTATCAAGTTACAGTTTTTAAATTAAATTTCTATAAGGAATCATTTTGACATACATTTAATTAATATGATATTTGTTCAGTTTGATCAATTTATTAATTGATTATAATTAAACGTCATCATTCTGGTTCCAGGATTATTTTTGCTTTCATTCAACAAGCTTTATTGTTTTTTAGGGTTATATATACTATAAACATTAAAAACAACATTAAACTCAGTAAGAAGAGTGGAAGCAGTTCAAATAAATCTATTTCAGCTAAGAAAGTATTGAAGCGTTCATGTGTCAGACTATAAAGACGTTTATAAACAGCTGTGTTCTGACCCCGGCATGACATCATGCTCACAATGATAATGCTAACATGCTGATGTTTATCAAGTATACTGTTTACCATCCTAATTAGTTTATATATTACCATGCTAACATTTGCTAATTAGCAGTGAACGCAGAGAGCAGCTGAGGCTGATGGGAACGTCATCAGCCCTGCAGGTGTTTGGTCATAAAGAGTTGGACACGTTAACATGTCGACCTGATGGTGGCGCTGGATGATAAGTCAGAGGATCGGCAGCGTTATTACAGTTCATGCTGAGGGGAACATGGATGATGAACCAAACGTCAATAGCTGAGACATTTTCTGTGATTATTTTCATTAGAAAGCAACAGCAGCGGGATCCCAGGGAGTGACGACTGCGAGATGGGGGAGTTACATGCAACAAAGATTCCACCGGATCGCCCCATTTGTTGAGATATTTCACTCAAAACCACAAACGTGAACCTCATGGTGGCGCTAGCAAAGCTATGTTATGACTTTACCTTGTCACAGTGTTGGTTCAGACAACCTGTTAAAATTCAATACAGGTTCAGGTTTAATGTGATGAAACACACTTTAAAACAGACAACATCCCTGCATGCCCGAAGGGGGGTCACGTACAGAAGAAGATTCAGTCAATTTTTCAGAAGGTGAAGAAGCAGGGGACTCGGCTGCTGGTCCGGAAGCCGGGGACTCGGCCGGAGGTCCGGAAGCAGGGGACTCGGCTGCGGCTGGAGGTCCGCATTGTGACAGATAACAGATAACTTGTTATGAATTGGATAAATAAAATTGAATTGAATAAAAACTCACCCTCTTTGAGCTTTGATTACTCGCTCCTCAGCTGTGGTGTTGGTCCCGTCCTTGCATGCCAACCGCGGGTGTTGTTCAGAATGATAATTGGAACAGCAGACAAACCAGTCTCCATCGCTGAACACAGCTGCCGCACACAGCAGCCCAACGAAAGCTGCTTTGAGAATTTCATACAATACAACACAACAAAAGTTAGTGTTACAATATCCGCAAGTGTATTTCCAGACTCTCTGAAAGGTTTTGTCCACCCAGATTATTAAGAATAATATTAACAACACCGGCAGAGTCATGTATGACCAGCAGGCGCTTTGTTGTTCTTTGCGGGTGCACGCCAAGTCCTTGTCAAGCGCGAGATGGAAAGAAAAAAGCACAATGACAAAACACCCCAGTGCTGTTTTCCAGCTCTCCATGTTTGGTGGAAGGTGTGATCCTGCTGAGACCTGCAACCTGCACCATCTGAACCTCGACTGCGCAAACAAACCAAGCTTCCTGTTTTTGCTAAACAGCTGCTGCATGCTGTTGACTCACACAATAGGCTTGATTGGTCTCCATCTGAGCCTGTGAGGGTCACTCCAACACCATCCTTACTTGTTATATTGGCTTAGTATCTTATCCTTCTTATGACGACTTCTGGTCTCATCAGGATGAAGTGATTCACTGATTGTATGCATTGATGTACTTAATTGTTCTAAGTTGCAATAAAATGATGTAAGGTGTTCAGCTGTCTGAGAGAGCATCGTGAAGCACGAGACGTGACAAGTTGACTTTATTAACATTTAACTGAAACCACACTCTTTGGACCGTGTGTGTCCTGAATAGAAGTGTTGAGTGATTTAAGCTTTTCCCTAACCCTTACATAAAGTGCTTCTGTGGCCTAAATGTTAGCACAGACGGGACTCGGGATGTGAATGCCGATCAGAGCTGTCAGAATATAGTAGGGACATAAGCTACCCCCATAACCCTGCCGATATCCAGAGACTACTGAATTGTCCGTAGCAATCACTTTAATCAGAAAATGACATATAACCATTTCTGTCCGTCAGTGTCTTTGGTACACGAACAGCTCGTTCTCTACTCTGACTCCTGCCTCGCTTGTCCAATATGGGTAATGGGATTGTCTTTGCCAAAGCTCTGTCAACTAGATGTGCGTCCAGGTTAAGTGAGGAAGACGCCATCATTACAGCATACTAACAGCTCATGTGTTTCGCCTTTGCAGTGTGTGTATTTAGTAGGCTGCCGTTTGCATCTGCGACAGTAGGTTCTCACAGATTCGGCGTTCATTATGTTCGGGTAGCTGGACGTATGATCTCAGACTTTCACTTTATTGTTAGAGTTTGCATTAATGTTAGTGTGTGTGTGTGTGTGTGTGTGTGTGTGTGCGTTTGGCTAATTTGGTGATAGGCTCGGCCAAAAAAAGAAAGGTGGACATCAATAAGTTAAAGACACTAATGAAAACATACTTATAAACATTATATTCCATTTCTGCCATTCAATGTGTCAAGTCAAAAATAACGATACTAATATAATATTACTCAACTAAATGTGTTTCCTCACTGTCCATACGGCGTGCGTCGACGTGTTATTTCGTCACGTGACAGAAGCAACCCGACCGTGAAGCTCAGGCAGGGACTCCGGCGAGGTCTCTGAGAGTTACCACCTTGTTTCATGCCTACAATGACAAATAAAGTGTCTTATCTTATCAATCTCATGACGATGGTTCATCAGTGTGTGTTCGACACATGTTGTCTCGCTGTTCATATGGCGTGCATCGACGTGTTACTTCGTCACGTGACAGAAGCACCCCGGCCGTGTCGCTCAGGCAGGGACTCCGGCGAGGTCGCATCATGACTTGGTGACAGGCTGATGACGTTAGGTGTAACGATGGTTCGTCAAAGTGTTATTTTATCAGGTGACAGAAGTAATCGTGCCAGGTAGGAGTTCAGACAGAGGAGGACAGGTTGTAACAACGGGATTATTAGAGCAAATGTAGATGCTTTTGTTTCGTATTACATTGAGGTTGAGCTGGTAAGAGGTCTACTGAGCACTCAATCATGGTTATAATAACGTGGGCATGAATACTCTACTATATAGATAGCATTCATAAAATAAGTGGTAGCCTCATCCGAGTGTAGATGTATTTTCACGTGCAGTAGGTGATTCAGAATAACCCTAGCCCTAATTACATACCGTGGTGTGTTTGGAGGGAGGCTGATCCAGACAGCGACAGAGAGACTCGAGTGACGACAATGAAGAACTGGAGGTATCCTGGACAGCCTCACCCCGCGTACAGTGGAGTTCAAAGGCTGTCAAACCAACATGCGGTCACAGGTAGCGCTCAAGAAGCAACCCCGATAGAGTCACAACTCTCAGCTGCCTGGGCAAGAGAAGAAGAAGACGCTGAGTGCTGCCTGCAACATACTGCAGGGTCACTGCAGCCCCTCTCCAGGCAGGGTGTGGCCCCTCGAGGCCACGAGGCGCAAGACGGGAATCTATTTCAGCTCCTGAGATTCAAAGCCAAGTTCGATGCTTGTCTCCCTAGCTGGCTATCATGTTGCCGTGACTAGAAATGCGTTCTGCAGTACTCAAGATGTCTCAGGAAAAGAGCGGGGGTATATATGTTTTAGATATGTGGACCACGACCTGGGGCCACAGGAGGTCTTAGTTGGTCTGTATGAGGTCTCGGGGACTACAGGAGACTACTCTTGAGGCTACATATTCCCATGTCTGGTTTACACAGATAGCTGATTACCTGCAACACAACACGCAGACCTCCCGGCTGTCCTGTGGTTAGTCTCACCCCCCTCAGTTTCCTGCTCCAGTTTGAGGTTGACTGACTTGTAATCCACATCCTGGTCACTAGAGGTCGCTGCTCCACCAGTTTACACTCATACCTACTACTTAATACTGCTTATTAACCAACGCTGCCAACTCTTGGGTGAACTGGTGACTGGCTTGTTAGCTCACACTATTCGTGTGAATCAGACAGTTTAGGAGTTGTAGGAAGCTTTCATGAGAAGTTTTCACTTTTTTCTTTTTGAACTTTGGATGAAGCTACACGACCACATCAGTTAATTTACTGACTGGAATGGATGTGGAGAGAAAACACAGCACAACCTGTTCTGGTTTCTGTTGTCTTTATTAGTGGAATGGAATATACACCTCTGTGCTTTAATGCTGTTTTCTCCTTCATTCATTCACCACCGCTCACTCTCTCTGAGACTCAACATCACCGTCCATCAGTTCACTGGATGCAATGTGCTTTGTCATGTTGTCAGATAAATGCAGTTTGTTGGGTAATTAATTTGAAGGACAGGGATTAAACTTGTGAACGTTAGGTTACAGGGCAAAGAATACTTACTACTCGGCCCCGATCTAATGTAACAGAAACAGCTGCTGGACAGTTTAACAGCAACGTAACACTCGATAACACCTCCTTCATATACCCATAAAATCACTCGGTTATGAATGTAACTCTGGTTCTATGAATGCTGGGCGACCTCTAGAGACACTATGTAACACCTGGATTTTTTGTGGCCTAGAGCAGTGGTTCCCACCTTTAACGGGGTCCTAAGATAAATGCAAGGGCTCGTTAAATGGAAGGAGAGGAGTATAGGAAGAAAAATCTTTCCTACACAAAACTGTTTTCTTTAGAATATGTTCTGAACTTTGCTTTTTTTTTTTGCCGTGAATAACACTCTTTGGTTTAACTGGTCAGGAGGCGAACATTGCTTCGTTTCAAGGGGTCAAAGGTTGGCAAAGGTGGGAATCACTGGTCTAGGGGACAGAATTACTGGAAAAAAAAAGAAGCAAAGACCACAGTCAGCTGAAAGCATAACAAAGTGACTGAACATGAACTGTAATTTACTAACTTTAGCTAATAGTGAATCGAGTGTTGAGTTGCTCTTTAAATCTTCCACCGAGGCCGTGACATACAGGCAACATCTGGCTAGAATGGGAAATGAGGAGATTACTGGACACATTTTCATTTACTTTTGAAATGAAGACTGGAGTGATCAATACTTTAAAATTATAGTTAATATTATCTTAGCATCACTATCATAAATGCTACTTGCGTCGATTTTCAGTTGCAATCCCCATCCCTGATTGTATGCACAAAAAGCAGAATATGAAATTAAACAGCTTCACCCTCCCCCCCCCACCCCCAAAACTGAACTGATTAGTCACATGATGCAAATATAATCAATTATACTTCTGATTATGGATCAATCATTTGAATCAATTAGTAAGAATACTAACTTTATGGCTTTAAAATTCTACAATTAGCTTGCTTTCTGAATTTAGAAATATAGACGTACAATTTGATCAATGAAAAGGGAAAATAATAATTTATTTCAGTTGGATTCTGGATCTATTTTCTCCAAATATTCTTCAGACTTGCTTCAGATGTTTCCTGTTTGTCCCACCGACATCAATGTTAGAGTCCCTGCAGCAGAAACTGACCCCACGTCAGCAGCAGAGCCCAGTAAAGTGCAGCCGTTACCTACTCGCCTCCGTTAACAGCACTTTGCTCGACAGCCGGCGATGCATTTTTAGCACGAGTCTGGGACGACGAAAAAAGAAAATAAATTACAAAAGTAACCAACCCCAAACCTACTTTAACTTAATTTCCGGTAAAATTCATCAGTTTAATATAAACAAAATGAACAAACCAGCTTCATGACCTCGAAAATAGAACAAATTCAGCTATAACTGCTAAATAATGGAATAAAACAAATAACTGCTGTTAAAACTGTTGTACGGAAGGCCAAAGAGGACATAAACTCATTAATTGGGCAATTTAAAACAAAATGTGTTAAATCATTTTTAGGTCATTAAGTGATGATTTTGAGTCAGGGATGTTACAGAATTAAGTAACTTCCAGGCAAAACTACAATAATCAAGGTTACTGTATTGGCCTATTCACGTAATAACCCGAACTCAAGGCCCACTTACTAGCTTTTTCTGGGGCTTTCATCAGGTCAAACTCCACTCAGACAGTGAGAAGCAACCAAAAGCTCTGGCAAAAGTTAGTAAATGAACCTTGACTCGGAATAATTTTATCAAACAGACACATTTGTGACGCATAGTAATTTAAGGAAATCCATGACGCCTCATCGGGGTACAAATGAATAATTGTATGGTACTAATTAGGTCGAGGGATGTAAAGTAAAGAGTTCTTCATTTCAACACATTAATTTTCCGTAATAATGTTACTGTTAAATAAGGAAGGCCAACGTGAGCACGTGAACACGGCACACATGCTGTAGAAAGAAGAAACGGCGACAAAGAGTCTAAATAAGATTAAAAAAGATCCATCCAGTGAACGGACGTCTGTTCAGCCTCCTCTCTCGGTCGCCTCTCTTTATACTGCAGGAGAAAACAGATAAAATACCTATAACGGTATCCATGCATATTTGTGACTGCCCATCATACAAACACACACATTCATACGAACACACACACACACACACACACTTTGCATTCTGGCGAGGAACATGCCTGAATGATTTTTTATTTTTCAACTCAATAATTAATTTATATAACCTGTTTTATTTCTTCTCGGTAATCTAATGTACACTTCTCGGTGGGTGCAAACACTCGTCTTGAAAAAGTCTGGGAGGGGGACAAACCAATGACTGATAGGAGAGAAAAAAACAAGTCATGCAAAAGAATGGATGATGAGATCTCTTCCCCCTTTGTGTTTTTTTTCTCTGATATGGTTGATAAACTCCTACGATCAGTAGTGCTACTTCTACTGCACGAGGCTCATGCACAGAGGGACGACGCCCGTTGGACACCCGGCGACTTTCATCGCTATCTTTTGTTGTTTCTTTTTTGTCTTTTGTTCTTTTTTTCTTTTGGGTTTTGAGGATTTGATTGGAGGATGCGGGTGAAAGTTTATGATACAAAATATGTTACAGCGTGTACGTCTAGTCTCCCGCCCTGCGCGTCACTCGCTCACGCTTGCCTCTGATTGGTTTTCGAGGGAACGCGTCACCGTCACCTCACTCAGCTAAAGTCACGTGTGGCCCGATGGTGAACACTCTTCACCAAATAAAAAAGGGACGTGCAGTTTTTAAGCCGCATCTGGGATTCGTCTCTTTACTGTACGAATCATTTTCCACACATCTGTGCGCGAGACTCCACCTACACGATGCCGACACGACACACTCTGGGGTTCCCATCTACCGCTGCCCGAAATGCATCAACCTAAAAGGAAACATCTGTAGAGAAAAGCATTGTTGAGAGTCACATCTCACAAGTAGATTAGTCTTATCTAGTCTTACTAGTCTACCACTTTTCCTTTAACGATACCCTCAATCTTCTGTGGAGGCTCCAGGAATAAACAGAACCGTGTCAGCTCCATGATTCGATTGATTTGTGCCGCTTCTCATTTGTTATAACTTTATTTTTTTCTTAAGCCATATTGTGCTAATGCTAACATGCTAACAGCAGTAGTTTGGATAATAATTTGTGTGCACAACATTAAACCTGATCTTTTTGCTTATTTTGCATGAGCAGGTCTGACTGCTTCGTATTAAGGGGCGAGAGAGTTCAAAGTCACTGCTGACGTTTGGGAGGATCGACAACATTTAAGGCAGAAGTAGCACTGAAACATGTGCGTGTGGATCTTTACCGCCTTAATGAACATGTTGAAAACCACCTTAATCACCCCCCCTCAGAGTGCACGTCATTGGGAAAAACATGATTTTAATGCTAAAGAGCTTCTGGCGTCGCATTTCCCCTTTCCATCTATTGCAGAATACTTGTTGCGTTCTCTCTCTCACTGAAAAGATCACATAACAAATGAATTTCCTAGTTGCTTTACATTATGTTCCCTGCAATAATTAAGTTTTAACACACACATTATTATTGGTATTATTATTATTCTGTTCATTTGTTGATGCTATTTTCCTGCTTGTTGTAATGTTGCATATTTTGAAAAGTTAAAGGCTTCCGTTCCTGCTCTGGGCGTCTTTCTGAGCTACAGCCAGACCAGAACCAGTCCATATCAGACCTGATTAGTCCAGTCCAGAATCATTCATTTTACGGCTGTCCTCTCCACAGTCCCAATTAGAAAACCAGGTATGTCCAGCGCTGCTCACACCAGCTCAGTTTATCCCAGTTCAGCTCCTTGAAGCTAAGATCAGCTTGTGAACAACGTTCAGACTCAGCACAGATCAGTTAAACCCAGCTGAGTTCACTTCATGTGTTAGATTTACGTGTTTCCGCAGCGTCTGGATCATTGTTCCAAGATTGTCGCCTTCTTTCACCTCTTGCAACTGGATTCTGATAAAACTCGCAGTGATTTCCTTACTTTTCTTAAAAGGTGACCTGAAGTGGCTTCAGCTGCTGATTAGCCAGTGAAGAGATCGTCCATGCGAACTCACAAACTCCATTTCACTTAACATACATCTTCCATCGCCTTTGAAGACACCTTGACCCATTTGTTGGGGCTTAAACCTACAACCTTTACATGTCAAGCAAAAGAGTTCCAGCTCAACGGAGCAGCGTTTTTACTGCAATCAGACTGAAGATCCAGTGATCGCTGTACAGAAAAGAAACCATCCTGGAATTGAATAAAGCCAAAGTACCAATCCGTACGTATCTTCTTTGAGCTGTACCAGCCTGACAGCCATCACCCGTTTCCCACAACTACCAACATCCAAAATAATCAAAAAAGTGTATAATGGCCTCTGAAGCCGCTGAGGGTTGTTTGGTTGTCAACAGATCGTCTCCGTCACGTCTTTCTCCAATCACAGATGAGTTTGACGCTAAACCCGCTGAGTATGGTCATCCAACGGTCAGCATACCCTCGGATCCATTGCCAAGACCAACATGTCAGCTTCTCTTTCGAAATAAGACCAGATTTAGACTCAAAAATAAGACCATTATTCTCAGCAGCCATTTTGTAACCCTCCTCTAAAGCATTATGTTCAGTGGGGATGCAAAATGGACCCAACGAAACGAACCCATCAGTTCGTTTCAGGATGCTGAATGTCATTCTTTGGGAGTCTTGACATCTTTTCCATTGTCAGTCCAGGATGAACCCTCCCAGGGTTTGTGCAATGAGATGCAAAAGGTCAAAACTGTGCAGGGGGGCAAGTTCATGTTGGAGTCTAAAATGCATGAGGGGGTGATTCCTAAGACTCAGGAAACTCTTTTCGGGAGATTATTGTTCCTTTTCAAATTCCTTGCCTTTAATTTTTTGCTTGATTTCCCAGCTCCAGTTGGCTGATGTCCCATGTATGGTGAGCCATTTCGGTTCGTGCCATATAATCCACAAAATGGTGAGAGGAAGTGAAAAGCAACCAGCGGTACTCAAAGTATCCGTCTGAGTAGTCTTTGTCCCCGAATTCTCAGCTAGCAGTGCCCTGGGTTCGGGATCAGAGGTTCAAAGGAAGTCCAGAGTTCACGGGGAGGTGGGGTGGGTGTCGAGGGGGAAGTCGGCGTGGTCGGACGTTATAAGGAGGAGATTTTGACGGTGTCGTGGGTGTAGGCAGTGGCCCGGGTGTTGCGCAGGATGCCGGGGATGGGGACAGGCGATGGAGGGAGGCTCTCATCAGGCGTGTTGGCGGGCGGCGTGGGGATGCTGATGATGGCAGCGGTGAAATCTTGTTCCCCGCAGTTCAGCTTCAGGTCGCCCGTCTGGGCGTTCAGACTGGAACGACTGAGTAGGAAGACACACAAAACACACACCGTCGTTTTTATTTTGAATGAGAAAAACACAACAAAACCAACGCAAACTAGGAAAGAGGCAACGGACACCGTCAGTGCTGCAATGTGGAGGACGTACGGAAGGAAACAAATCTATGATAGTGCAGTGCTTTACAGCTGTGCATATCTTTTCATTTTTACATCGAAAAATTGAGAACTTTGATGTTCGATCGGTGCTAAACAGTTGCATACAAAGTCAATGGAAAGACGCGAGTGGACGTCAATAGATGCTAATTCCTCCAGGATGTCACAAGCTGAGGCAAGTTAAACACGTGCCAACTCGTGCTCATCCTGGGAGCTGAAATGAAGCTACTTCATAAATGTACAGAAACGTGAGGAAAAGGAGAGCGAAACAGAAAGAAACGTGAATAGGAGTCAGATGCACGTGTTTGTGTGTGTGTGTGTGTGTGTGGGTGTTCGCATCGCTAACTAGCTTACAGCTAAAGTCCGTACAGCTGGTTCATACAGACCGAACAAACAGTTGGCAAACAAACCAAAGCCCCCCAGCAGACCTGAACCCATCTCAGAAATGTTTGACTTGCCACCAACCAAACTGTAAAAAACTATTAAAAAAAAAATCACATTTACATTTATTTATTTAACTGTTGCAGTAGTCAGTTCAAGCCTTGCTTAGCTGGAAAGTGTGTTTCTATGGTACTACAACCTTTTTTTGTAGTATTACATAATGTCCATCATGTTTCTGGCCCTCTGCTCTTCTCTGTTTGTATTTAATCTATTATTAAAGATATCAATTGTGTTTCACTACATGTTTATTGGTGTAAAGTGGTGGATCTTTGTGTCTACAGCTATATATATTAATGCACGATTGTCTGTCTCTGGGGGTTATTATCTCGGTTTACGTTTGCGGAGGTATGCAGGTGGTTTTGACGTGCAGGGTGTCCAGCTCCTGGATGCTCCCCCGGCTGACGGACACCGTGGAGTTAGCCAGTCGCATGGCGGCTCTCCTCCTGGCGCGGCGGGGGCAGCAGCCGGTGGAGTTGTTCTGCGCCCCCTGCTGGCTGGACAGGGAGGTGCTGCGACTGGTCCTGTAGCCCACCGACTCCGTCATGCACAGCTCGCTGTAGTTCATCTCGTTTGTGAACTCGTGGTTCTGTGAGGGGATGGGGGGGGAGGTCAGACAGACCCTGATAGACTAACACACACCAGCACACCCTCTTGGCTTAGAAACCGAGATTGATAGATCTGAATCAGAAGATCTAAAGGTTTTACTTTAAATCTCCACTTAATAACATGTAAATGTCAAAATCTGCAATTCTATGAAAAACTATCTGCTGAGGAAGATTGTGTGAGTTTATATTAAGGCTGTGAGATAGATAAAGAAAGATAAAGAATGCTGAAGGTAATTTTAAACTCTAGATTCTGTGAATGTAAAAGCAGATGGAAACACAAACGTCAGATCTGCCTGTGTGCGATGTGAGCGGCAGATTAAACTGCTTGAATCCTCACCGTCGTCTTCTCCAGGCAGTGCAGCAGGTGGTTGTGTTGATGCTCGAACGCGGACCTGTTCTTCACGCACAGCGCCGTGCTGTCACTGTCCCGGTCCTAAACACGCACAGAGACACGCACAAATGACACGCACGAATGAATTTACAACCTTATTGATTCATAAAGCCACTTCATGCCACTGAGCGTCTATAAGAAGGAGTACAAAGCTCCTCAGATGAGAAGGATGTCGGCTGGTTGGATCATTGCAGTCCAGCATATCAATATTACTTAAAACTATTGGCAGTGTTGAAATTACAATGATACATTCAGAACAGTGGATCCTAACATGTTTGACCTCGAGAGCTCGTGTTCAAGAGAAATATTCACCACACAAACAGCACAAGTAAGGCCGGACAACCACAACCCATAGAGAACTAATGAAAACAGTTACAAGAGTCATAGAAAACATCAGATGATAAAGTTTTAAAATCTCTAAGGGGAGTGAACAAGTCTAGCTTGAGGGAGGGTTCATTCCAGAAAGTAGTTCCGCCAGGATTAGAGCGCACATGTGGAATATCTACGCTCAGAGGTGTCAGAAGTATTCCCCTTCATTCCTCAGGTAGAAGTACAGATACTCGGGTTTAAAAAGACTTCTGTGGAAGTTGAAGTATCAACTCGAGCTTTTTACTCCAGTAAAAGTGTAAAAGTGCTGGTCTCAAAGCTACTTAAAGTGTAAAAGTAAAAGTAATGTAAGTGAAAAAATGCCATTAAGGACATGAGGCCGCCCACAGGAGCCTATAGAGCACTACCCCACCTCCTCAAACACATGTTCCTAAAGGCCATAATGACTATAATGTTATATTAAAATGTTAATGTGGGCTGCACCAGGCTGCCTGTTCCAGCTGCAGATATGCCCGTTGAACATTAACGCTTGTTAGTACAATGCAGATACAGTAAAGAACCATATATGTGAGGACGTCTTCGTACTCAGCTACATGCGTCTGCTGTGACTTAGTACTTTCTCTGAGTAACGACCGACGCTGGCTGCGTCGCTGCTGGAGCACGACGGGATCTAAGTCGCGTGCAGCTGCGACGGATCGCCTGCTTGTTTTTGGCCATCCAATCTGGAGAGGTTTGATTGTACCGTTGACAAGCCGGAATGAAAATAAGAGTAAGGAGGCAATTTTTAAAATGTAAGGAGTAGAAGTAAGAGGTCGACTGAAAAAAAGTTACTCCAGTAAAGCATAGAGACCCAAAATTTCTACTTAAGTAAGGTAACGGAGTATTTGCACTTCGTTACTTGACGCCTCTGTCTGCGCTTGTGTATATACTTTATTGGATCGTGTAGTTAAAAGATTCAAATGAGAGCCGGTCGAGCTTCATATGATGAGACGCTTGCTTCTTCTTGTCAGTGAGGAAGTCCATCCAGCCCTGTGATACAGAGAGCAGGGAAGGAATCCGAGCGTAACGCACTCTTACAAACAGCAGACGGCCTTCAAATCTCTGCAGGAGGCCAGTTTGCGTTTTGATTCTTATGTCCAATGTTGACTAAGGATCTCGGACGAGTGATCGGGGCAGATTCCTCAGCATTCGTTCCTGCGAGAGAGCGAACCCGTTTGAAGTTGTAACGGCAGGGTGAGTCGGAGAACGCCACGCGCCTGGTCTCATCTGCGTTTAAAGACAAGTCTTCGATGAAGAAGACAGGATGAAGCCTTCAGACGCGAAGGAGCCCCTGATCTTTCCTCTGGCGCCCCCCTCTGGACAAGCCTTAACGTAACGTGTTCAGGTGCACACAGTCAGCAGAGACGGAATGAAAGCATAAATATCTTTTTGGAGGTTGATGAAGCCAGAGAACCCACCCACATTAGAACTCCACTAAAACGTTGCCTTTTTCCAAAAGGCTTAACTGAAGGCCGGTGGAAAAATAATAATCTTATTCTCTCTTTTTAATCTGATCCCCTCCATCTCCGCCACCCGGCTAATCCCCCTGCTTCCTCTCTCTTGCTGCTGCTTCCTCCTCTCCGTCTGGTGTGAGGTGTCAGAACAGACGAGCTCTCAGTATTACAAAAATACAAAAGGCTGGTTTTCCATCAGATTACACACACAGGAAGCTCTTCCTCTTCCTTTCCTCGTTCTCTCTACCATTTCTCTCCTCCTTTTCTCCATCCCCTCACTTTCCCCTCTTTCTCCTGCACTTCCACTCTCTTCCTCTTCACCCTTATTATGCGCTCTTTAAATCCAGCAGTCTTCCCTGTTTCTCGCTCAGCGCCTTAGAGGGATTAAGACCGTGTGAGATCCATCCGCTCTCTACCTGAAGTTCAAATCCATTCCACCGATAAAACACTGAAACCCAGTGAGCGTTTCATCCTCTGCGGGGGGAAAAGACACGGAAGGACTCGGAGTCGTGATGGGGGCGAAAATAAAGTTCCTCAGATTAACATCCGGTTTATTTTCAGGATATTCAAATTCTATGTACCAGAGTGAGAGTCTGCAGCTGCTCCCTCCGGGGGTTAATGCTCACTGAGCAACAAGTGAAGACTTCTCTTCTTCTGTCTTTTCCTCCACAAAACATGGAGTTTGGCAGCACAGGAAAGACTAAATAAAAAAACAACAACATTCAAACAAATACAGAACATTCACACCACTCAGGTGCGCGTCTCCGCTGATTCCGATGATTGCTTCGTCCCTATTCCAGACGACACGCTACACTGCAGGATGTGATCGAGTCCACAGCAACACTAAGCAGCTGTAGCGTTCGCCATGGTTACCATCGTAGCATCGTTAGCATCAGTGGGGCAGCTGTTTGCTCATAAAGCAAAGTGTCATTAACACGTCGACCTGATGGTGGCGCTGGACGGAAAGTCAGAGGGTCAGCAGGGTTACTACAGCGCATCCTGAGGGGGACATGTCCAACCACGTTTCAGCCAACAGCTGCTGAGACTGTCTGTCTGATCACCTGTCTGTCTGATCACCTGTCTGTCTGTCTGTCTCTCTGATCCCCTGTCTGTCTGTCTGATCACCTGTC
>CM022479.1:29970203-29994432 GCA_011952105.1 Coreoperca whiteheadi
AACCATCTCTTCTTATACTTGTAAATATGTGTAGATGAGAAAGTGAAAAGGAGGGGGGTGGGTGGAGGAGGAGGAGGAGAGCGAGGAGGTTGAGTGAGGACAGATGAGAGAAAGGAGGAGAAAGAGAGAGGAACAGGGAGAGGTCAGGAGGGACACAGTAAGGAAGGGAGAGAGGAGGAGGAAGAGGACGAGGACGAGGAAAAGGGAGAGGTGAGGAGGGACAGAGTGAGGAAGGGAGAGAGGAGGAGGAGGAGGAGGAGAGGGAGAGAGGAAGCAGAGCTAATATCTGGATCTGTAAATAAGACAGCAGGTCCGCCCAACATGTACCTCATAAAGTGTAAAAAATAACGTCTCTAAAAGGCTTTTATTATTTCTATTAAAGCCTGAAACCTTCTGCCAGGGAAAAGGAATCGACCGGAGGAATTGCATTTATTGCATTCATCATTTTATATTTGGGTCGGTCTGATGTGCTTGGGGTTGGTTGTTTTTTAAAGATTCAGAGACCTCCGGATCTCCACCTGCCTCGTTTTCTGTGTTCAACAGTTTTCCTCGTCGGGTCATTTTCTTTAAATGTGTGTGAGTTTAGGTACAAAGTCAGACATTTGAACGAGGCTGCGTATCTGTTACTGATCCAGGTGCAGCGCACCTGCCGAAACCTGCCGCAGCAGCTCGCTGGGTCACACCGCACAGCGTGGATAATTCAAGAAAGGGAGGGTTGGTTCGAAGAGTGAGTGACCATTTTCATGCTCTTTTTAAGACTGATCAGCTGATCGTTTTCTGTCAAATCACGCGAGATGAGAAGAGGACTGGGGGCAGAAGTGGAGGACGGAGGAAGGGATGAAAAAAGAAGAGAGAAACAAGTGGAGGGTAAGAACAGAGAGGAGGAGGAGAGACACTGAGGCAGGAGAAGAGAAGAGAAGGAGAGAGGAGGAGGAGGAGGAGGAAGAGGAGGAGGAGGAGGAGAGACACTGAGGCAGGAGAAGAGAAGAGAAGAAGAGAGGAGGAGGAGGAGGAGGAGAAGGAGGAAGAGGAGGAGGAGGAGAGACACTGAGGCAGGAGAAGAGAAGAGAAGAGAAGGAGAGATGAAGAAAGGAGGAGGAGGAGGAGGAGCGAAGACACTAAAGCAGGAGAAGAGAAGAGAAGATTCTCTATCATATCATTTCCTTATTTACATTGTATACCTGTAACCGTAGTAACAAATGAACAATGGAGGAAACGAACTACGTCCGTTTACACACTTACTACTGTATTAACTAAGTAAAATTCTGAGGTACTTGTACTTGTGTAGTTCCAGGGAAATATCGTCCTTCTTACTGCACTGCACATCTGATTGATAACTTTATTTTCCGTTCACGAATAAATGATGATTTGTTATTATGGATAAAGACAAGACTGTATTAAAGTCAAAATGCATTCTTTTCCTTTTGGTACTTTAAGTATATTTTGATGCTAATGCAAAGCCTTTCGACGCTTACTTGTAACCGAGTATTTCTACACTGTGGCACTTACTGAAGTAACAGATGTGCGTGCTTCTTCCTGCGCAGGAACCTCAGGGTTTCCAGGCTCCCGTGAGACGGAAAGGACAAACCCCGACATACAGACGTCCCTTTAAAAACCCGTGTGTGACGTCACAGCCGGTCAGCGTTTGTGGAACGCCAACACCTGAGCGGCTGATTGGCGTGAATAAATGCGGCGTCCTTTCACCAACACGCGATCGACAGACGGGCTGCTGAAGAGCCTCCGAGCAAGGCACGTGGCCCTCTGGAGCAGGAGTCAGCTGTCGCAACACATAAAGGCCTCACAAAAGGGGGAAGATCCCCGGAGGCCCGGGTCAGCTCGGTTCTTCTGAGGCGCCCTCTCAGTACTCTGAATATTTCATGGGCGGGATTATGTCATGCTAAGACCGGGCGAGGGACGAGACCGCGAGGCAGAGAGGCGACTCAAAGTTTAAAGAACAATTTACAAATTTCCCTGAAAGCAGAAGAAGGCAACAGACAGACGGAGCGACGGTCGTCTCCCTCCCCCCGATTGGATCAGATAGGAACCCATTAGTGCAGAGTCAACCAATCGAACGCGCTGACCGATCCTTATCTCCCGCCTGTAATGGGGGAGCCAGCCAATCACAATCTAATAGAGGGACAGACAGCCAATGGTAATTAGTTTAGAGAGGAGAGCAGGAAGGACAGTTAAGCCGTGGGGCGATCCCTCCGATCAGAGAGAAGAAGAAGAGATCTGATCTGCATCGACAGACTCGAGCAGGAGAAGCTGTCCAAGCTTCGGACTGCTCTTCCTCACTTTGGTAGTTTAACTTTATTTTTTCAGGAGGTCTCAGTGAGGTCAAAATGTCTCCTGCAGGAGAGACGTGTCAGGCGCGCAAACAAAAACAGTCGCAGACGGACCGTCGACCAGGACGGAGAGTCTACGGCGTGCTGACAAGCTCACAGTGCCGGTGCCAACAGGCCGGTGGGCATCGGGTATCACGCGCACCGTGGCCTCCATCTTAGAGAAGCATGTGAGCAGGCCAAAGGCACATCCTGACCTGCAGGGGGCGCTGCATGAGAAGTCAGAGGATCACCACAGTCCGTAGGATTCATGTTTTGGGGAGCATGAATATCCGAATCAAATTTCAAGTGAACCCAGGCAAGAGTAGCTCGACAGGTATTCCAGTGTAGGGCAAAGAGATGCTGAGCGACGTGACTGTCAGGATTATTTTACTTAGCTTTTTGGTCGGCTGTTCACAGAACCGTGAATTGACCCCTGATGCTCCGCTAGTCAATATATTTATATTCACGTTAGGTGAACGCAGCTTTAAAAAGGTAAAACAACTTTCAGCTGAAATGGAATTTACTGGGAAAACACCATTGTCTTTGTATGAATGTGGCTGCTACATCATTTTAATGCAACTTTGGGACCATTTTTACATGAAAGTAAGACATTTAAAAAGCCAATCAAACAGTAGAAACCTAGACCTTCTGGCTGCTCGCTTTTCTAACCAAACAAGGCAAAAAACACCTCTTCTTACATTCATGCGGGACTCCAGACCTCAGTACGTTTTTTTAAATTGTGCCAATAACCTTGTGGGAAACTATCCCACAGCTTCCGCTTACACTGGGGAGGGAAAAAACTGATAAAGTGGGGAATATTTATCAAATATTTATTTGAAAACTACTTAAGAGGAAAATGTTAAGCTCATTGCTCCTCTTTTGCCTCCAGACTGGCTGACCTGGGTTCGCTCTTCACAAGGACACCGGTATCGACCGGACGGCTCTGATCATCAGCTCAGTTTGTTTTCCTCTTTGAAAACTTCTATTCTGGGTTATAGCTGGCTGCTAAAAGCCTCCCCGCTCTCCTCGTCTTTCCTCCTCCTCGCCTCCTCCCTCCTCTCCGTCACCTTCTCTGCCTCTCCTTTTCCTAAATCCTCTCCTTCCCCTTTCCTCCCCCCTCCTCCAGTGTAATCCACGGCCATGTTTAATTGATGGAGGGATGATGAAAGTTGCAGGAGGAGGGATGGCTGTTCCATGTTTTCTGCTCCTCTGGTGACGGAGATCTGACTCTTTGAGCAAACTGCCCTCTCCTTTCTCTCCCGTTCTTTATCATACCCTTTGTTTTTCCTTTCTTTTATTAATTTTTCTTCTTTCATATCTTGTTCTGGCTCGTCTTTGTTTCACATGTATAATAACGTTTCTAAAGGACAAAGAGTGACCAAAGGGAATCACCGTCCACTTCCTCAATTAAATCACAAGGCCGGAAGCTGCTGTCACTCCCAGACTGACTGACAGATTTTTAAATACATGGACGGACTCAGGCAGTGCTTCCCGATCTGGGTGTCGTATTCCCCCCGAGTGGTCGTCAGATAAATGTGAGATGATGTACAGGACAGGAGAGCGGCACAAACACGGTTGTGCAACACAAAGTCATTGTTTTTCACTGAGTAAATGGATCATTTAACCTCCTCAGGCCCACAAAAGGTATTTAAATTAAATATTCTGAGGGAAAGATTTCAACTGAACGGCTCACCACCCTGAAACATGTGCAACCGGTTACGTTGGATTGCAAGCAGATGTTGTTTTATCTTGAAAGAGTTCATTAAGGAGTTTAAAGAGGGCCGATTAAGATTAACTGATAAAACACACCAAGTTATTTTCTGTCAGTCTTCTAAATGACACAGTAGTCGGTGAAACAACGAGTCAGCAGACAGACAGAAGGTGTAAATAGGTGACCTTTAATGAAATAAATGTGAATTACAATAAACCAAAGGGATTAGAGATGGAAGGAAGGAAAAAATGAGTAAATAAAATAACAATAGGAACCAAAATTAAACAAAGAAAAAGGGATGGCAAGTAAAGAAAAGTGGAACAATAAAAGAAAGCAGAATAAATAAATAGAAAGACAATGAAAGTCAGTCACACGGAGTCTATTTTCAGTATAAGAGTGGATATTTAAAGCTGCAGAGTTTTTCAGTTTCAAACACTCAGATCAGAGCAGATGAAACCCTTCATAACTGTACAAATCGAACCAACAGGACAGAGTGATGAGAGCTGTAAAGCCTTGTTAAAAATATTCTACACTTGGACCAGTCTGGAAACTAAAGTCCTCAAATAGCTGTCCGACTCATCTCCAACAGTCAGCGCTGGGTTCTTTGACATCTTTAACCATTTAACATTAACGAGCAGCTTCAGTTGCCTAACCAAGCCTGTACCTAATCATCAAAAGACTCTTTCATACTGTAAATCATTTTGGTAACGCTCATAGGGGTCGTTTGGTTTGTGCATGAGGACGTGTTGTCACATGTGCAGAATAAAGACTCCTACAGCAAGCTGCTTATTGATTTCAGCTCAATGTTTAGTACATTCATGTGATCCGGGAGATGTCCCTGTAGTGAGTCACCTCTGGATTTTGGACTCTCTGACCCCGGCAGTTAATGGTTGACACACACACAGGTAACTTTGCTCATCCCACTGCTGACCCACGGCATCCAAAAACCAGCTCCGACATATGCAGCATCATCACGTACGCTGATGACACTGCCCTGATTTTCGCATCAGCAGAGGTGACGAGTCAGCACACAGACGGGAGGGAAGAGCGCGCACAACAACTGGATGTGAATAAAACATAATAGATGATAATGGACTTGAAGTCCTGACCGCAACCCCGCTGCATGTCAGCAGTGCTGCTGCCAAACAGCTCAGGGACATCCCGTCTTCTCAGGAATGCGCGCGCCTGAGGACGTTACCTGAGTATAAAACACCCCCCGCCCCCAGATACAAAGAGAAGAGAGAATCAGATAAACGTAAACTGAGAATCAGTCTGACATGTGAGCAGGAAGCTGTGCAGGGCTAATATTAGACTCTGAAACCGGCAGATCATTCCCAAAATAACACACCGGTGACTGTGTGTGTGCACTGAGCCGGACCAACTGTACGTTGAACAGATAAAATGGAGCACAGAGAAGCAAACAGCCTTGTTAACAGTCAGCTGACACAGATTTATTATTATGTGAACACAATATGACCTTTGAACTCTCACTCATCAATGCCATGTTAACAGGTTCACAGGGGACGGATGGTAGCGATGGGAAATGGCAGTACTTCTTGGCAAATGAACAAATCGTTTTTGAATAAACACTATAAATGGTTACTAGTTGGTTGTGTGAGGGTTAAAAATAACGTCAAAGTAGCCTGATATCCACAAAGTAAAGCTGGATTCAGACTGCTGCGTTAAGGGGCTCCGCCTTACCTACGATGGCTACGCACCTCGGCCCCGACGCTATGCGTTCAAAATGTAACTACTGGGCCACCGTGGCAAAGAAGATACCAGGTGGGGACAGAAATGAATCACTAATATAGCGTAATGTCGGCCAGTGATTCCCGACCTTTTCCTCCTGTGATGCCTCACACAAATGTCCACTTGCAACTCCTATATGACGTTCCTGTCTTTGACTTCCTTTTCTTCTCTCCTCCCCTTTTCTATTTCTGGATACAAGGAGTTAAACGCCACATAAATATTTAAACGCCTACACACACACAGCCTGCCAGTGGCGTGTTTATGAAGCATGTTTCCGCTGGTGAGATACCTGATCACTCAACTCTGAAGGATCATACAATACAATCCTCCTGTGTCTTATTTACATTGTGTAATCATGTCTCCTAACACGAAGAGACGGAGGGCTAAACCTACATCATGGCCTCTAACGTTCAGATGAAGATGATACGGAGGGGAAATTACTACGTCACTGTGCTTCTTGGAGGGATACGTCCTGGGGGTCACATGTAGGTTTGCAGGGGGCTGTGTCACACCCAACCTCGCACTGTGATTGGTCAGCTGAGTGGAGGTGAGAGCGCAGGCGGGGTTTGAACGTCTCTCTCTATATTTCATTCTTGGTTTCTGTCACTCTTCCCGTGTCCAGGTAAACGCTGTGAACGTCTTCCAGGAGAGACTGTCTGGATATGTTATCCCCGCATTTAAACGATATCACATATTCCCTCTCCTCTCCGATGGGGACGGCTTTTCGCTCCACCTCCACCTCCGAATAACTACAAACACTTTGGCCTTCAGATGCAGTCAGACAACATGGCGTTACGAACCCGACCCTTACTGTGCAACAGCCAGAGGAAGTGATCACAGCGCTGCCGAGGACAGCTAACACACGCAGCACAGTGTATCTTAAAACTAGATTTAGACCGTTTTCAGCACGCCTTGTGCTTGCCTTCTGCCTTGCTGGTACTATAGCATAGTTACATAGAGCGTTCCCGCCTTAACCGGACTGCTGTCGCATGAGGATGTAGTCCTGCTGATAGTGGCTCCTACATGGCTCACGTGTATCGAGCAGGTCCGACATGATGATGATCCACGCTGTTACTGGAATAAATGGCCTTTTTATCATTTTAAATCCAGGCCCCGTGGCCCTCCGCCCCCCCCACCCGCCCCTGATCCCCCCACCCAGCGGCTCCTGCACAGGACTAAGCACAAAGAGCGGTTCTGAAGCCTCTAACTCAACATATGTACGGGCAGTTTTGTCTTAACATAAAATAGATAAAAATCTGAAGCTTGAACATTCGAACTAATCCATCTGTGTTTGTTCTGGCCTCGGGGAGGCTACATCTCTCTCTCTGTTGTCTTTCCTTTGTTAAGTCTCTCTCTGTTTCTCGTTCTTCCTATTTTCCGCCCTCTCATTTTCTCCTATATTTACATCTCCCACGCTCTCTCTCCTTTCTGCCCACTCCCCTCCCCTCCATCCCTCTGTCTTTGTTATTAACTCATGTCGGTTTGTCGCTGAGAGGAAGCTCACGTTGTTTAAGAGCGTCTCTAATGTGTTTTATTTGTTTATTTTGCATAATCCACATTTCTGTGTTTATTTTTACTTCACACACACACACACACACACACACACACGCACGCACACACACACACACACACACACACACACACACACAAACAATCCATCTGTGTGTTTAAATATCACATGACGGCTGTTAAATGTTTCAGATATCCTCACATGAAGAAGAGGAGAAAAGGGGGAGAAGAAGGAGGCACAGAGGGGGGAGGAAACTGAAAGAGGAAAGGAAAGAAGAATTGAAGCAGAGGATTAAAAGAAGACAAAGGAAGGAGTGAACGAAGGGGGAGAGAAAAACAGGAAGCACGGACGACAGGAGAGGAGAGGGAAGGAAGGGAGGAAAAATGGCAGAGGATGAGAGGAAAAGTAGGGAAGGAAAGAAGGTAGGTAGAAAACAAAGAAAGAAGACAAGGAGAGGAGAAGAGAAAAGGTGGGAGATAGACGTAAAGAAAAGGGAGGGATGAGGAAACAAGGTGGAGAGAGGAGGTATGGGAGGGGAACGTGGAAGGTCACTAGGAGAGGGAAAGAAGGAAGGATGGAATTAAAGGTGGAGGAGAAGGAAGAAAGTTATGTTCAAGAAATGGGATGATGAGGAGAAGAACAGGAGAAGAGGGGGAGAAAGAAAGAGCGAAAAGGAGAGAAGGAGATGTAAGAGTGAGGAGAGATAAAATAAACTAGAAGAAGATGGCAGGGGGAACAAGAACGAGGGAAGGACGGGAGAGAAAAAGAAGGAGATGAGAAGTGGGGAGAGAGAGATGAACAGGGAAGGAGGAGGAGGATGCACTCAGACACCGAGAGGAAATAATTGATGAGAGGAAAAGTTCTCTCCTCCTTCACTCTGTCTCTCTCTCTTTTTTTTTTTATCTGTTTATCTGAGCCTCACTCGCCCCGGACAGAGCAGCTGCAGCAATTAGGGTCAGGAGAGACAGAGGGAGGGAGGGAGAGGAGGAGAAGGGAGGCAGAAACAGAGAGGAAAGAGGAGGAGGACGAAGAGGAGAGGGAGATGAAGATATGTTAGGATGCAGTCAGGTATCTGCTGAGTTAGATTATTCTGTTTTACTATATTCAAATCAAACGGACGGACGGGCGGGGCTGCGTTCTGTTGGTGATTTGCTTCATTTCCTCAGCTCCAAACCAAATGTCGCCCTCCCCAAAAACAGTTTTACATCGCTACAAAGTCGGGCATTTTGTACGGGAGCGCATCCTCAGAGTTCACAATCCAACCAGAGAGTCCTTCACAGCCGGACTCCAAACATGTGGCCCCCCGCCGGCCATCTCAGCGGGGCCCGGGCTGCGGGGTCACATGAGCTGTGGGAGGAGGGTTTGTCGGGATTCGTTCAGCTCGAAGCCTTACGCCGTTTGGTTGCTCCAAAACCGAACGCAAACAAGGCTTTTGACTCATGCGACAGATGGTACCGCAGAAGGATCACTATCGCACGTGTCCCGGCTCTGCCCAATACCAAGGCATTTCTGGAGTGATTTAATTAATTGACAAACAATGTCGAACAAACAGCGCTACAAAGGCCCCTGCAGCTAAAAAATTAATATTACTAAAGTCTTTGGGGGTTTTTGATGGTTTGTTTTTCCTCCGGTTTGTTTCTGCTCTGTTGAGAAATGCTCATTATGTGTCTGAAAATGTGAAAATAAAGTACTGTATTAAAAAAAGTGTCTTTTTGTTATAAATTGGAAAAGACAAAACTATTGAAAATAACAAATGAACTCCATTTGAAATCATTTGGTTTGAATGCGGGACACCTGAGACATGATGAGGAATCTAAAGGTCCTGATCGTTGTGGTGAAGGATGAAAGATGTCTGTACTCGATGGTCAAACATTTATATATGATGTATGTTTAGGTTCATTTATAGTTGACGTACTTCATTTCAACTGATCAGATAGGAAGATACTGGTTGTTTTAGATGTGGAGTAAATGAGTTTAGTTTTCCTGTCTTCGTTTGGTTGATGCGGGAAGTTTCTATGATGTAAAATTGAATATTTTGGGAAATCTAATTAAAATCTTATTTTAAAAGAGCGACGGAATCCGCATAGGGAGGAGGTCGGGTGGAGATGAACGGATGGGTTCGAACACAGCACCTTCACACGGGAGACTGGGTTTCATTTCCCGCGTGAAAACCAACAGTCAACATTGGTTGTTTATAACCTGCGATCTTTTCCTAAACCTGACCAAGTAGGTTTACATCTAGCAGACGCATTTATCCAAAGCGACTTACACATGAGAATATTCACAGACCGAAGGCCCAGCTTTGGGAGCATTTTGGAGTTCAGTATCAAGGATTGCTCAAGGATACTTCGACCCATGGCTGGGAGATTGAACCGCCAACTTTCCGATTGGCAGGCAACCGCTCTGCCACCAAGCCCCCGCCGCCGGTCAAATTAAATACTCCCAGCATCGACACAACAAAATGTTGTGCACACAAGGGGGAGAAATCCAGTTAGAGAAAATCAAGCTAAATCTACTCCAGTGCAGGTTATTTCAGGCCACTCACAACCAAAATATGTGCTGAGGGGTGACCACGCTTTTACAAAGTGATCTAACGATCCCTGCTCACTCAGGATAACCTAAGGGAGAACTGATAGTAATCGATCAGACCACATTGGTAACGTAGGTGGACGTACGTCAGTCCAAACATGCAGGAGCCAAACACCAAGAATACGCAGTAACTGTTTTATTGCCGAGAAATGTCTCTGTTTGACCAGAAGAAGGAGACTGTGGCGATCAATGACCACGTCCAATGGCAATAAGTGGCATAAGGGCAACAAACCCGCAGCTGCACTGATGGAGGGATGAAGAGGAGGGTGTTCACGGGAGGAAGACGAGGCCCTGAGTGGAGCAGCAGGGGAAAAAAGGAAAGAGCGAAGGTCAGAAAATGTAATGAGGGAAGGAGAGAAGGTAAGAAAGGATGGAGGGAGGAAGTGGAGGAGGAGGGTGAGGTGTGGACAGATAGAGGGTCCCTGCAGAGCGTCCAGTCATCTGGAAAACTAGGACACACACACACACACACACACACACTTTGGTCTACAGTTTTTGTACTTTACACTACAGACAGAGAATCCTGCCCTCTGATTGGCCGGCAGGAACACTTAACTACAATGCCGTCTTTCCTGTCCACGTCTGATGCCGAGACCCTGATCCAGGACACCTT
Source organism: Coreoperca whiteheadi (assembly GCA_011952105.1). NCBI lineage: Eukaryota > Metazoa > Chordata > Actinopteri > Centrarchiformes > Sinipercidae > Coreoperca > Coreoperca whiteheadi. The sequence goes on from CM022479.1 coordinate 29,980,700, forward strand.
CGCTTCATCTGGTCTGGACTTGACAACATTTTGTTTTCAGACCCGCCTCGCGCGAGTTCTAAAAGTCTTCGCATGGTTCAGAAAGCCAGAAAGACATTACACACACCTCAGCTTCCCTTCACTGGCTCCATATCCATGTTGGATCTGACTTCACGGTGCTACTGTGGACTTATGTAACGCTGAACCACCTCCCTGAGTCCTTCAAATCCAAACTTAAAACTCGCCTTTTCGTCTAAACGCTCAGTCAGTTGTCTATTCTTCTGAGGACCTCGATGTCCCTGTTCGTGTGTTACTGTGGTAGAAAAGTTGCTGAAATGTTAACTAATGAATCCATGTTAAATCATCAGCTGAACAACCCAAAAGGGTCATTGCAACCTTTAGAGGAGGTTCAGACCGTCCAGTCGTAAAGATTAGAAGACCTCAAGGTGTCTTAGTTTCTTGAATTATGCTTGTGGGAAACTGGTTCTGCCTGGTTCTGTTGACAAGGTAACTTAGCAGAGGGGCTTGTGACGGGGATCAGCGGAGACCAAGCAGACAGTGTTTCTTTATTCCTCAGTTACCATCGTCCTTGGTTATGGATCAAAGGGCTGAATCTATTCAGCTTGAGGACCTAGTCCATGTCTGTCCTGCCAAAAATAATCTTTCTGAAAAACCCTTCAGCTACAGTGCCTTAGCAACCTTTTCTTTTGTGAGTGAAAATATGTTTTCAAGTTGACCTAACGAGATCCAATTAAGTAGCTGCTCTGGCATGAATATCACCAGCACTAACAACCAGCCATCTTGGATTCCTTCAGTGGTTCATTACATTTACTCGAGTACTGTGCTTAAGTAAAATTCTGAGGTACTTGTACTTTACTTGAGTATTTCCATTTTATGCTAATTTCTACTTGTACTCCACTAAGATTCAGAGGCACATATTGTACTTTTAACTCCACTAGGTTTATCAGACAGCTTTAGTTACTAGTTACTTTACAGGATTTTAAATATAAAGAACATATATGGTATTAAAATACAACACATTACCTAAGATTAAACGTGTCATGTTTCAGATGTCTGGAGTTTGTCATCAGTTCCACCAAAGAGACGTTTCTCCTCTAAGCTTCTCACATGGTTTCAACTGTTCAAATGATCAATATTTCACAAAAATCTAAGTTTAGAGAAAAGTCCAAAAACTGAAAACAGATTTGTGTATCACATTAATTATCAAACTACCCCTCAGATTTATCTGGTGACCCTTTGGAGGGTCCTGACCCCTAGGTTGGGAACCACTGGACTAAACTAGCTAACTGTGCATAAAGTAGTTAAAAGCAGCTCCAACAGTAAAATGCTGCTGTAACATTGATGTATCAGTATTAATCTATAATTTCAAATATGATATATATCACTCACAGGGGCCATTTTTTTTGCAGAATAAGTACTTTAACTTTAATATTTTAAGTACATTTTGCTATATTGCGTTGCTGTTGATGTTCGCCATATATTGTACAGACGGAGATTACAAGGGAGACTATCGGTACGTACATACATTTATTTTTACTAATAACATGTCAGCTTTAGCCTCAGCATGTTGCTACCCTCCTAGCATCAACTCTACTGATAAATATAACATTGCAGTTAAATAAAAATGTCTTAATTGTTGGTGTAAGAAGCAGAAGTGAAAACTGCTCGTCCTGTTGGTCACGGTAACCCCGCCCCCAGCCGTTGACGTAAGCGGTTCTTACTTCTAGACCAGCAACGAGTTGGTGCTACTGAAGAACCACTTTTCCTGCTCCGAGCTGCTGCTTCGGCTGTGGAAACACAGAGAACCGATTTGAAGCTGGGCGCTGGCTCCGAACCAGGACCAGCTCTGCCTTGTTGAAAAGGGGTATCTTAGAAGTTGGAAAACAAGTTCTCATCCAACGACCTTCGCGTCAGTGTGGAGAGGCCTGCAGGAGAAAACGAGCTACAGGAAACCATCCCCCAACACTGCAGTGACACATCAACTGGCTGATGACCTGGATTAGTTTTACTGTGTCTTTGATAAGCCCCCATTCACACAGCTCACGTGCCCCGACACCAATCAGCCACGCACACCCCCTGCCACGCCCTTACCCTCCCCACCGACCCCCCACCTGCACTCAAGAGCTGTGAGGAGGATGTGTGATTGCTCTTTCAGAGGCAGAGGATCAGGAAGGCACCAAGACCGGACAGCGTGTCCCCCTCCTGCCTGAAAGTCTGTGCTGACCAGCAAGCCCCCATCTTCACACAGATCTTCAACAGATCACTGGATCTGCATGAAGTCCCTGCCTGCTTCAAACGCTCCACAATCATCCCGGTCCCCAAAAAACCCTCCATCACAGGATTAAATGACTACAGGCCCGTCGCCCTGACATCTGTAGTCATGAAGTCCTTTGACAGACTGGTGTTGACCCACCTGAAGGACCTCACAGGACCCTTGCTAGATGCCCTGCAGTTTTCCTACTGGTCAAACAGGTCAGTGGATGATGCAGTCAACATGGGACTGCACTACAACCCGCAACACAGATCCTGTTTGTGGACTTCAGCTCAGCGTTCAACACCATCCCACCCAGCTCTTGGTCCCAGCCCCGACCTGGTAGTGGATCGCAAACTTCCTGACAGACCGGAGGCAGTAGGTGAGGCTGGGGAACATCACATCCAGCACCCAGACAATCAGCACTGGAGCCCCCCAGGGGTGTGTGCTCGCCCCACTGCTCTTCTCCCTCTACACCAACGACTGTACCTCAGGAGACCCGTCTATCAAACTCCTGAAGTTTGCTTCAGGAGAAGCCCCCGTACACTTCCTGCGTACTTCCTGCGCCAGCTCAGGAAGTTCAACCTGCCTCAGGAGCTGCGGGTCCAGGTCTACTCTGGAAACATCACTGCAGGTCCGTCACACCCTGCACACAAGCTGTTCCAGCTCCTCCCCTCTGGGAGGCGCTACAGAGCACTGCACGACTCCAGAAAAGTTTCTACCCACAGGCCGTCACTAACACCAGTCTGGTAACACCAGTCACACAGTGACATTAACATCCACTGTACATTTCTCTCATGGTTTATGTAAATATTAATACTCATAAAATCTACACACGCTGTACAAACCAGAGATATACTGTGTATATCCATCTACCTCACGTACATAAGCTACCTGTTACATTATTTATATTTATCTCAGCATCATTTGCACTAACTGTCGTACTTCTGTGTCTGTACACAGAGCGCACTGAAATCCGGAGTCGAATCCCTGGTATGTGTACACATAAAGCTGATTCTGATTCTCTTCTTTATCTCTGCTCTGACATTTTCTCCTGACACTTCAGTCTCTGTAAATCAGCTTAATGTGAAATCTTTGCTGAAGGAAACGAGCTCTGATCCTCTGACGCCGCTCGACCCGTGCGGAGCTCGGCCCTTTATTAGAGGCTGCGGAGGCGACGGAGGGATGATGGCAGGGCAGCAAAGGTCGGCGGGTGGATTCAGACCTGTGAGGTCGAGGTGTGAGTTTCAGAGCTGTGATTTCATTTCCTCTGTTCTGTCCTCACTGCTCTGACCTGCCCTGAAAGTTTTCACTGAGGACAGAAGAGTCTCAAGTAGGAAAGGATTTTGTTCGGGTGGAACATCAACAAGGCTGACGGAATCACCGTGAGTGGGTTTAGCTGTTCGTTGTGGAGCGATATCACTGAAACCTGCGCAGTATGAATGAATACGTAAAGCAACAGTGCCGGAAAACCGTCTGATTCTCTTTCTTTCAGAGACTGAGATGTTCAGATGGGTGTTAGATGCACATTTTTAACTGAACTTCGAGAAACTCTGGACAACAAAATGCTAACGCGTTTCCATCCGCTGCCGATTATCAGGAGTTGGTTCATCGAGATAAACAGCTGGTGGCGCTAATTCTCTTATCTCCTTTTTTTAAATCATTTCCTACATTTCCACTCAGGTTTTTCTTTTTTTATGCGTAAATGGAAAATGCACTTAAAAACAGGTGGGTGGAAATGCACCTTGTGTCTTCAGTAGAGGAGTCAAGAAGACATCTTGTTCAACCAACAGTTCAAAACACAAAAGGTATTGAGTTTACGATCATAGAAAACTAAGAATACCATCAAATATTCACATTTGAGAGGATTTTACCAGAAGATTTTGCCTGTTTCGCATAAAAAATGACGATTAATTGACTATCAAAATACTGCCTATTGTCTGTCAATCGCCAAATCAGTTCAGCTCGAACCAAAACCCGTCATCACTGAATGGAGCTGACAACCGTCTCCCCCCACGCTGCACCGAAGTCCCGGGTGGATGGATACACTGCTGCTTGTCAAGAAGTAGTTCCAGCAGGGAACTATAGTCGTTGTCTGGCAAAAACGTCTTAAGTCAAGACATGTCGTGTTACTATATATCTATGAGGTGTTTTTAAAGACTTACGTCTACAGCAGGAACCAATGGGCTCGGAGCTGAGAGCCGCAGACAGGAAGTGAGACGGCGCTGAGGGACGCACTGACGTGTTGCTGGTCCAAACATTTGTTCACAAGAAGAAAAACATGGAACGTTTCCAGACTGATACTTTAACACACTGATCGTGGGGACTGAGAAGTTTTGGTGTTTTTCCGATATGAAAACTGGTCGTTCAGAATCCATCAAAACTGACTACAGCTGCTGTTCTCTAAAGGTCCAAACGCCTATATCAGTATCCCAAAGGCAATTTGGTTTGGCAGATAATAAACACACTGATGACAGCGAGCAGCAGCAATCTACAGTCAAAGACATAAAAGCAATAAGAATGTGTTTATTAAAAAAAAGGATTTAAAAAACGCAGCAGCCAGAGATAAAACCAAAAACACTACTGCCATGGTGTATTCAAGAAGGAAGATTAACAGCCTGCTGCCGAATAAAGTGCAGTTTCCGTTCCATTAAGTGAATCAGCCTTTCAAGGAAGAAGTTGGCTGCATCCTGATCACCGCGGGAATCAACCCCAACACCGTCAGTTAGAGCACGGCTAAACGAGCAGCGATGAAATGAAGTCGCGAGACAACTGAACGATTTCGAAGAGTTCATTTTTCTTAGAAAGGGCAGACATTTCACAGCCACGAGCCGAGTGTTTGATACCGAAACATGTCAGGTGCAGAGTCACTTTTAATCCTGACGCTGAAACCCGGCAGCCAGAATCGCAGCAAAGCTGCCCTCTGATCCTGGTGGGGCCACGCAGGAAGTACGGAGCGAAAACAGGGACAAACTTCACTAAACGTCTCAAAAATACACATACAAAACAAATACCAATCACATCTCTACAGAATATCTACTACTGAGTTTAGAATTAACAACACAACCAGAGAGAGAAACTGCCCTTAGTGTCACACACACACACACACACACACACACACACATATATTTACAGTGTGCGTGTGTATTACTAATGTTGTGGGGACATAAATCTGTTTACATCGGTGTCACATTGTGAGGACTTGCCTTCCTTATGGGGACAAAATGCAAGTCCCCATAACGTAAATCGTTACATTTTAGGATGAAAACTTGGTTTAAGGTCAGAGTAAGGGCCAGGTTAGGGTTAGGCTAGCGTAAGGGTCAGGTTTGATCTAGTAGTGGTTATGGTTAGGGTCAGTCTCCAGGGAATGAATGTAAGTCAATGTGATGTCCCCGAAAGTGATGGAAACACAAAGTGTGTGTGTGCGTGTGTTACAGACCATCTGTCTCAATATCCAACACATGAAATTATACTTTAATCTGATTATAACTTCCCCCCGACCACCTGAATTGCCCCAAAAAACCCACATATGTAACCATAGTAACAGCCCCACCAATCAGGTATTTAGGTGTGTGTGTGTATGTGTGTGTGTGTGTGTGTCTCAGGGGTAAAAGTAAAGAATCAAATCCTTAATTAGATTTTGCCATAAATTCCTGGTAGTGCCGGTTGAAGGGAGAAAGTGTGTGTGTCATGTTGTCATGCGTTGAGTCTTTGTCACCGCGACATGGCGGCTGGCCGGCGGCGGCGGCGGCCGGGTGCCTTGCTCACGGGCCAACAGGAAGCAGATCCAGAGGCGTACATGTTTGAACTGCTAGTTGGCGTGTTCACTGCAGAGGTGGCGGACGGAGACAAACAAACACTGCAAACCGCTGCTGAACACGGTCGGCTGGCCGCCGTGACAGTTACATGAAACAGAAAGTCAGACGCAGGTTGTTTTACATCGTCTTTTATGTCGTCGTCTTAGAAAGACGCCAATCAGGTCGAAGTGAAACGATGACTCCTCCGTCTATGTATGAATGCAGTCCATTTACTGAGCATATGCTTTAGCTTTCAGCTGAGGAGCAGACCGTGTGAGGGCGGCGTGTGAATGTGAAGCTGATTGTCCCGCCATGAATAAAGATTAACATCATCGCACACACGCACAGAGTGCAGCTGCAAAGGTCACTGACTTCAAGCTAAAAGCCTCAGAGGAGCTGCAGAAAACGTCCAACATTATTATTTATTAAGAGAAGCCAGTTTGCCCGGAAATAAGGTGCCATGCTCTTCGCTTCTGTGAAGGTGAACGTGCTGCATTTCTGTGCCGGTCCGAGCAGCTCGAGGACTCAAGGCTCGCCTCGAGGACACGGTGGCGTGTGGACAGGGGCGGCGGGGAGCCGAAGCGCCGACCCGACGAGCCAGAGTGGCTCGCGAGGGGTCAAGGTGGCGGTAGACGCCCGTCAGAACTGCTTGGACAGAGGAACGCAGATCCGCTGAACGACATGAAAACATGTGGAATCAAAAAAACGGAGTTTGAAATAATGAAACTCTTGGTGATTGGTGGAGGTGGGAAACCACTCTCGGCTCTCTTTTACCGCTTCTGTCACTTTCCATGTGAAAGATCCTGAGTGCAACGCCGCGAGCCTCTCCCAGCAGAGGCCGATAGGTCCGGATGTGTTTAGCCTAGCTTAGCACAAAGAATGGAAGCAGCGGGAAACTGCTTGCCAGGCTCTATCACAAAAATCCATCGATTAACAACCCCGACGCTGCCCTCCTCTAAACCTGTGGAAATGTCACAGTTTGATCCTGACGAAGTGCTGATGGGTCTGATTTCTGATTTCCAACACAACATTATGGCAGCACAACAAGCTGCAAACACCACATCTGACGTAGCTAGCACGTTTGCGGCCAGCTGACTACGGACACATCCAGCGGACGTGAGAGTCCCACTGGACTCACGCTTGTGTCTGGTGGAGTCCAGCCTTTCGCCTCAGGTCGGGTTTAACATGAAAGCACTGACTGGTCAGTTATCCACGAAGAACCCAAACACTGAAGGGAAGCAAAATTGCTTTTCAGCTGCTTCTAACAGAACTGCGGCGTTTTAGTCACTAGATTCCTGCTGAATAAATTATTCACGACTATTTCTTGCACCTCCACATCACCATAATGTCTCCATTAGCATATAGTGATAATTACCACGATTACATAATGACCTGAGCTGTGGTAAATGTCATGTTCCTGTGTGTGTAGCATTATGTTAGACAAGTGTGACCTGTTACATAACACACACACACACACACACACAGAGAGAGAGAGACCATACGTTTGGACTCACATTCCCATCATGCCCCGGGAGAAAAGAAACACAGGCCTCTTTATTTAAATTCTTGTAATTTGCACGCAGGAAAAGACTCGCTCCTCAGCCCCACCAGCTGTTTTCCGGGCGGCTGCTGCGCGGCGTCTCAGCGTCAGCGCCGCTTCAGTCTGGTTTATCGCTGGCGCCCACAGCCAGCACGGCGTGCATGCCCTGAACGCACTCGTGCTTTTGGTGAACGGCGACCTGAACGTACCCGTTTATCTTACTGTCACTTACATTTATGTTTCTTGACCTGCAGCACTTGCTTTAAATATTTCTACCACATTTACTGTTTTTGCACCAAAACCCCAAAGCAAATTCCTCATACGGCGACTAAAGCGGATTCTGATTTGCAACCAATGAACGCGTTGGACGGCAGGCGGCACGGCGGGGTTTTGGCTCACAGATTTACACACAGTGAAGCCGAAGCATCCGACCGAGTGAACGACGATCACGAGAAAACCATTAACAAAAGTTCCTCCGGCCGAGTCCAGCTCACAGCGTTCTGTACGGGGGGACGTGAACGTGAGCCAGTTTATTTGAATGTGTGTGAACTGAACTCGCGCAGCGCCGGTCCCACGGGATCTGACGGGAAAACCATTTAGGACAAACGACGGTTTTTGGCCACGTGAATCCATCAGAGGTTATTTTTGTTCTAATAATATTGAGGCGAATTGGAAACAGGATTCCAGAAGAATCAGAATTCGGATGAGAGAGTCATTACAGCGCTGCTGCCAGGCCCCGATCGATCGCAGGTTATTGATCGGCTTCACACTGTGGCCCCTCAGCAGGGGGGAGACGGCAGCTGGTTTCTGCCATTATGGATCTGTGGTGGAGTTCTCATCACAGGAGGGTAGATGTACGGACACACAAAACCCGGACCTGCTGATCACGTGACCCCCCCCCCTCGCCATACACCCTCTCGCTACATTTTCTTCCGGTTTAATTGGCTTTATTGGCGCGATGTTTTGGATCAGACAAGCAAAAAGTCGGATATCTCTTCACCACGGTGGAGTCAAGCAGAAAGTCAGGTTCACTTGCAGCTCGTGCACATTAAAGGAGCGAGGGAAAGATTAACTCGTGGCTGTCTTACGTAAATGAAATTAGTCGTTTTTAATACTCCCCTCACACACATTCGGAGCAGCAGTCAGCGCTCCGGTGCCTTGCTTGAAGGCACGCTGGCAGTAAAATGGTCTCTGCAGACCCAACAGCAGGACGCGTCCGCTTCCACAGCAGAGCGCCGACTCGTTTGAACGGTGAAACGGTCTTCCCACGGAAACTGGGAACTCCACCAATTTCAGTTTTACTCGTCATGAGAAGTATAGCCCTCTCATTATGGGAAATGTAGGCTCGTGTGTTTTTGGACTAAAAGTCTCTCGCAAGTCCCTCAATATAATGTACGCGCATTAGTAAATCAGCAGTGTACCCCTTTAAGGACGAAGATGTTGCCAACACCTGGTCCTGGATCTTGTTCCGGGCTCACAAAATTCCCCTAAAGTCAAAAGAAAGAAGCAAACAGTGGCCCCGAATAGCTGACGCAAAATCTTAAGAATTACAACTTTAACTATGAAAGTTTGAAATACCTCAAATTAAGGGCCACTTACCAGCTTTTTCTGGAGCCTTCGAGTGCATCTCGCAGTCTGCTCAGTTGTCATGGAAATGCCTCAAAGAAAAATGGGAAATATACTGTTTATATATATTAATTAACTGTCTCTATGACAACTGAGCCAACTCAGACCGCGAGATGCCGAAAAATATAGGAAGTGGACCTTTCACACTCAAATTTAAACACGTCATTTCATCAATGAATCTTCAAACTACTGATCAGCACGGCTCATGTGACCCTTCAAACGCAGCTGCGCTCATGTTGGATATCGCGGGAGTGATGAAGAGCGCAGCGCTTTGTGTGTGCAAGGTTTCTCTCTGAGGCAGGAAGTAAACACCTCGCTCTCATTAATCCCTCCGGGGCTGATTGTGCTCATGTGGACTCAAAGCTGATAAAAATCAAAGGACTGCAGTCTGTAAGAGACAACGTTATGGCTCCTCTTCTTCAGTTAAGTGGCAGAGCCTCACTTTCATCTGCCCCACAGATCCACTTGTGTCTCGTTCATCATCCACAGATCGCTTTATATTCATCATGCATACCAGCTCCCTCCTTATTTTACATTTAGATTCAAGTCTCCAAAATATGGAACTCTCTTCCTGTTCGCGTTATTAAATTCCCCATTATGACTTCCACCAACTAATCAATATTTCCCACATGGCTTACGCAGCTTCCTCTCTTGTACACACGGTTTAGTCTCACATCTATGGCCTCGTGGATTTAGATCGCAGCACTGACCTTTTCTTTTGCTTCGTGTCGCACTCCAAACCCCCTTCGCATGGTAAGTTTAAACGTATCGTGTAAAACGCGTTTGAAAGCGCGCGAGGCCGGAGCTTCGAAACGTAAAGTCCTGCTACAGAGATCCCACATGGAGACGGCGAACGGTGATCGGGCAGTTCGGCGCTGTCTGCGTTTCCTCCTGTGAGTTTGGCGACACTGGTGGAGAAACAACAGCAGCTCGCGGGGACGTGAACACAATGAACGCAGGCCTCATGTTCGGGTTACCGTGGCAACGTGATGAAAGCACGACACACCCGGTCTGTTGTGCCGCCAGAGGAAGAAATCCAACACTGAATCGAAAGCTGCACTGTATCGGTCTACGGCCGGGCGGCTGTTAACGCCCTGTGTCAAATTAGAGTTTGGGTTACGTGACAAAAGGACCAGTTTGCAGACACAGCTGTTGGGATCGGCCACGCTGGCGGGAGGAGTGACACTCGCTGTCGTGAAACGAGATGCACACTTTCAGTTTCTCCTGGAGGAAGAGAAGCTCGCTGCTTCTCACCTCCACACAGGACAAGGTTTCCCAGCGTCGGCTTCCAGATGCTGTTCAACCATCCGACGTTCTGTGGGAACATTCAGGCGCCTTTTTTTTAATTCCCATACTTCCAACAATTCCACATTTTTGGGAAAAACCCTTATTTACTTTCCTTCTGAGAGTGAGTTCAGTCCAGAGCTGGAGAGAGGATGTGGTTAGCCTAGCTTAGCATAAAGACTGGAAGCAGGGGGAAACAGCTAGCCTGGCTCTGTCCAATGTAAAGACGTCCACCTACCAGCACCTCTCAAGCTCCCTGTTTAACATGTTTCGTCTCGTTTGTTAAATCTGTACACAGACAGAAATGTAAAAACACCCGTTGGTGGTTTTCGTTACGTGAAGGAGCTACTTCCTCCCCGGGTCGTGTCGCCGCTCACGTTGCCAGGTGAGCTCACCGACTGTATCCGACAACCTGCGCTACAGACGCAGACACCGCACAGAGGCACCCGGCGGATGGATACGCCGTCGTTCGTCAAGAAACAGTTCCGCGGTTCTCAACGAGCGTCCAGCCAGCTGGAGGATTTTTCCCGGCAGGAAATGGAAGAGATAAACCACGAAACTATCTCACCCTTCCTGTAACGCTCTTTTTCTAACCCTCTCGCTAATAAAACATTAGCGGTGTGAAGCAGGCGTTGGGATGGTCTGTAATTCCATCAGTGCTGTGTTATAAGGCCACCTGCTACTCTCAGGCTCATATACATCCTGCTCCTGAGAGGAAAAGGCTGCTGCCCGTCTTGTTCTTATAAATAATGTCGACGGTAAAGTGAAGCTATGATCACAGCGTACAGGCAGGGCGGCGAATGGGTTTTACATGAACGTGAAGAGAGGACGCGGTGAAAGGTCAAAATCATCAGCCTCAGAGGTTTTACCAAACTCAGTGATACAGATACAGATACATTACAGATACATATGTATTACAGCTTTTTTTGTGACGAGCAGCTTGACCTGGCAGGAAGAGGCGAAGTCAGGTGCGACTTACACCTGCTGATCACGTCAACGTGAGGTTGTCCTTAACCATGTGGACCGCATGTTAACGCCAGGTGGAGACGCGGTTATTGAGTTTTTATTTTCTATCTGTAGTAATTTACAGCTCCATATTTTCCGTCAGCAGAAACTCCATGTGCGGTCGTTTCAGCTTGTTAATGGATGAGTGGACTATTTCCCCTGTTAAATGAACTATTAACTGCTCTATTGGAAAGGTTTTCTTATCAGAGCGCCTGAAGGAAAGTGCGGACGATCTGCAGTCCGAACACAAGCTGCCTGCATGTTTTCCTGGCAGCAGCTCTCTCACATATATTGCTTCTGGAGAGGCGGCAGCAGGCTTATGATTTCACTTCCAGTTTATTTGCACGGCGATAAAACACAGGAGCAAAGCAATAAAAGCAGCATGATGAAAAACAGTGATAACAAACTGAACAAAGAGAAACAAATGAGCAGGACGGACTGAGGTGGGGGGGGTGAGAGGACAAGATACGGAAAACAATTGGGTTTAAGCTGAATTTAATTCTTTTCTTTTCTTAAAATCTTTTCAATAATCACAGGACACTAAAACCCTCCACCAGAACCAGAACCAGAACCAGAACCAGACCGCCCTCCCAACTGTAACAGCAGGTAGCGGTTGGCATCACCGCTGAAACTCAAAGTATGTAGCACTCGTTGCCGAAACGTGGACAGGAAGACAAAACCCGCGGGCGGCGGTGCAGAGAACGTAAGCAGCCTACAGCGGCGAAGAGGCAGAAACACCCGGGAGCAGGCGCTTCGTCACGCCCAGGCTACATGCTACGTGCTGTGTGCTCGCTAACTGAACCAGCTACAGAACCACATGTGTTTGTTAATCTCGGGGCCTCAGTGGTGGAGTCCCGCTGCAGGTGGAACCAGTCCGACTCGTTCAGAGACGTTTACGCTAAATGTCTCTAAGGTGTTTAAAGGGTCAACGACGTCCACGGTCAATAAACATGTAAATATGATCAGTTTGCAGCCTATAAGGCCGACAACGCTCAGCAACAGAAATGTTTTGTTAAGTACTGACTCACGAACACGGGGAGGAAAAGCTTGGAAAATTAATTTCATTTCGTTTTACATTTTAGCCAAAAGAGACAAACACAAATGAACAGATTGTGGGTTTTTTTTTAAATTAATGATTCTCTGATCGACGAATTTGGTGAATCAAATTGGGGCCACTTGACCGCAAATTACTTCATTATTATTATTAATAATGAATGAAGTTCAGCAGGCGGTTGGTTCGTTTGTAACAGGAGGGATCTTTGCTAACAGAGGGGATGGCATCCCCCCTCCTTTTACTGACGGCGTCGCCGCTGCTGTGCCTCGTGCATAGAAACGTGTCTTAATTTGGAGAAGCACACATTGTTCCTGCTGCCAGTGACGGCTACAGGTATTTAATAATAAATGTAAAGATTATTCAGTGACGTGAACGTAATCTGTCAGATTTATTAATGGGAAGCTTTACAGACTCGAAGTGAACGAGGCTGAACTCAACACCGCTCGGGCTCCGCAGGACAGCAACATTTCTGACGATGATTGTCGGCTGGGTTTTTCTAAAAACACGCACCCGACGTCGCCAATGAAGCAAGCTTTCTTTCAATAATTCACCGCGTGATGTAACTATTTATCCACCGAACATCTGCGACATCCGGGTCTGTGATCAGCACGGAACCAATCAATGAAATCAATATTTTGCTGGAACCAAGGGCATCACTTTGTGTATAAAAGCGGTGGGGACATGAGGGCTCAGATTAAAGATCAGTAACGGCAGCGCACGGGGGGGTCGGTATGAGGTCAGAGTCATTACGGTGGGTCGGGGAAAATAAATGTAGGCAGGACTTTATTCCACAGAAACTGGGACAAGTAAGGATTTTCTTGATATTCTCTGTTCAGATCAGTGCGGCAGGTAAATAAAATGTGTGTTGGGTTCATCTAGCATAGGAAGTAAGGGTAGCCGGTCAGGATAAAGGCAGTATTAGGTTTTGTTTTATATCATAAATTCTGGTTCTGATGCACCAAAATATGTCTTATTTTGGGGGTAAAATGAAAGAAAAAAGTAAATGAATTAGTGAAATTTAATTTGTTTTTTGTTGTAATTAAGACTATCTATTCAAATGTAAACTATTCAAAAAGGGTTCTGGACGTTTTATAGCTAACAACAAGGAGAGGAGACGAGGGGGAGGAGGAGAGGAGACGAGGGGGAGGGTGAGAGGAGACGAGGGGGAGGGGGAGA
>CM022479.1:30004000-30014778 GCA_011952105.1 Coreoperca whiteheadi
GGGGATGGAAGGGGGGAGGAGGGGCGGAGGGAGGGGCCAGACGGCAGTTAGGTGTCAAGCCATGAAAAGAATGCTGTAAAGGAGCGGGAAAGCCAGTGCATCTGACAGGTGTGTGACCCGTCTTTTAGTTTCTGACGTCCTTCTGCTGGGCGAGGATGAAGCCTCCCTGTTGCCCTCCAGAATAAAAAAAACACACCTGCAAGACGTCCCTCGGGGTAAACTGACAGTTTTAAAACCTGGAAACCTCTCAGGAATATTTCCTTTTTTTGGTCGTTTCTTCCGATCGCAGGTGACAAACTTCCAGCCTGCAAGCGAACGTCAGCCCTTGTTCTTCTAAACAACAAGACGCTCCACTTCCAATCACAGACTCTCTGGATAGAAAAGCTCCGCAGCGTAATATGCGTATAATAATAATAATAGTAATAATAATAATAAAAGTTTTTCTCTGATATTGCCGTCTCAGGTTTATTGCTGCTGGGACTTACAACAAAAAGCAGAAAGATATAAATCCAGGTAGGAAAGAGTTAAAACACTGGTGTCTGGCCTCCACATCGCTGCATCCTCCTCTCTCTCTCTCGCTCTCTCTCTCTCTCTCTCTCTCTCTCTGTCTGCATCTAGCTCTCTCGCCCTCTGAAGACTGATTTGTTGCAGCGCTGCAGCCTTTCAAATTCTTATTAAATTGTGATGATGGTTCCTGAAGTTGCAAGATAGACAGAATCGCCTGTGTTGCCTCCCTCCCTCTAAGTGTTTCTCAGCTGTGGAGATTATGGATGTGCCGCCTCCCTCTTCTTCCTTCTCGTTTTGCGTTTGCTTGCTGTTTTGCCCTCTATAATTTTCCTTTATCTGTCTCTGTGTTTTTACTGTCTCTCTCTCTCTCTCTCTCTCTCTCTCTTTTGTTCAAGCCGCTGGGGCAGCGTAGTGGTGCTGGCGGAGAGACAGCAACTCTGTGGTGGAGAGCGAGGAGGAGGCGTCAGGCCGTCCTTACTCCATGTCCATGTATGGCCGTTCTGTCAGGAAACACACAAACAGAAACAGACCGAGAGTGAGAGACAAACCAGGAGGAGGAACGAAGAAGGGAAGAGAGACTCACAGTTGCAGCGAAAAGGTGAAGAGAGGAGGTAGGGGAGGACAAATCAGAGGGAAAGGAGGGAGGAAAGCGTTGACGGGAGGAGATGTGGGAAAAGATACGAGCAACGTGAAAAAGGAGGAGAAAGAAGAGAAAGGGTTGTTCAACAGAAGGAATGAAGGAAGGATGGGGAGGGTGCAGCCAGGGAAAGAAGGGAGGAAAGGAGATGAACACAAGAATGGAGAAATGGATTTGTCAAAAGAAAGAAATTCAGAAACAGAAAGCAGAGGGAGAGAAGAGGCGTGGCGGAAAACATTTGAAGGTAAATAAAAGAAGGAAACAAGGAAGGATGGGAAAGGAGAGGAGGGCAGACCAGCGAAGGAATGAGGAGAGGAAGAAAGGAAAATAATAGAAAGGAGAAACTGTCAAAGGAAAAGAGAGAAGGGAGGAGGAGAGAGGATAGGGTAAACTGAAAGATAGGCGTAAATAACAGAAGGAAATAAGGGAGGGGGGGAGGAGAAGGTAGCAGGAAGAGAGGATAAAAAGATAAGAGTGGGAGAATTAAAAGAGGGAAAGCGAGGAAGGAGATGATGAAGAAGAGGACGAGCAGACTGAAATGCTGCTGGTGAGTCTGTCTGCACATGTGTACTGCTACACTCGGTCTGGTGTCTGAGAAACATCAACAAATCTCACGTTCAGACCAAAACCAGCAACACGTCTCTCAGCGCCGTCTCACTTCCTGTCTGCGGCGCTCCGCTCCGAGCCCGTCGGTTCCTGCTGAAGACTTTAAAACTCCTCTCAGATATGTAGTTTCATGTTTAAAAGGCTCCGGAGTTTCCTCAGACAGCTGCTCGCTGTTTCCTCCTGTTTGCTTCTATCAGACGAACAGGAGGAAACAGTGCGCCTGTTGGGGACTATTTCCGGCGGCGGATGGATCCACATGTGGTGCATCAGGCTGTGAGACGGTCAGGACCTGTTGGTGGATACATTCGTGAAAATCAGCGGTTTGATCTTTTAACAGAACGCCAACCTTTTCCCATGCAGAACACAAGACATATAGTAAATAAAAAGCAACCTCCGACAACAGAAAGTTGTGAGAAGAGTTATAGTTAGAGTCATATTTACTCGTCACCTGACAACGGGGCTGAAACGAGAGCAGCCTCAGTCCGTCCAGAGCCTCAGCACAGAAGCAGCCCCGTCTACTTTCAAATTCATTTATTGCTTTCCGTTTTGAAATTGTTTTAATTTATCAAACGCGTCAACATATGAAAGCAAATAAAATTCTTAATGAAAAACCTTGCGAGTTTCCGTCTGGTCTTTATCGATCGCTTCCTTCCTGTTTCTACCCCCCCGACAGAGCCGAACTCATGTTCATGTGTTTAAGGTGAACACGTAACGCTGCAGGTTATTAAAGATGTGTTTTATCATCAGAAGAACGGCGCGTCGGCGGTCTGCTGAGGAAAAACACTGCCGGCCGTCTCTCCCTTTATTCCTCCCTCTGCGTTCTTCATTCAATAAAACCAGCCACAATAAAGTTTCCTCTGAAACTGCTTCTCGTCAGATGAAAAGTTATTGTCGCGAGTTTATTGCATCAAGTCCACAGTGGGAGCAATAAAACTTCTCCTTCCTCAGCTTTGGGTTGAATCTCTGATTCAGGAAGTTTAACCTCTTCCACTCTCGGGTGCCATCGGCAGATTCACCTTAACAGACTCTCGCTGTGCGTCCAAGAACTTCGTTTCACATTCTAGTGGAGATCCGGAAGTTTCCGAAGACACCAAATACAGCGTACGTCAGACTGAACTCAGGAGTCGACAGTTCGGTGATTCTAATGCTGCTGCTGCTGCCGCTGCTCATCAGCTCTGCACACACGCACATTTACGGACAATGTTCCACAATAACTAAAACAAAAAGACTCAAACAAAAAGTATTTCAATAAAATAACCAAAGAAGTCTAACAGAAATATACAATAAGGGAATAGGCAGAAGCCACTGCTTATTATTCCTGCCCTTTGTAATATTCCTCAAATGAGCATCATTCTTTTCTTCCTTTCTTTCTCCAGTGGATTAGATTAGTGCAAGATGCACAACAGTGTTACTACAAACATACCCACATGTATACATTTCAGATATCACTACCATAGATTTAGTATTGCATAAACCAATTATCTACACTATAATATAATTATTCAGTACCTTGTTTTTAAACATTTTCTTAAACTTACAAAATGAATCACACTGTTTTAATTCCATCTCAAAATGATTCCTTTGACAGACATACTGTGGTGGAGGAAGTACCTAATCTCAGTACTTAAGTAAAAGTACAAATAACCAGAGATATATTTACTTTAGTTCTGGTGTCGTCTGGTTTACCAAAACCATTCAATCAAGCGTGCAGATGGTTTCCAGGGGAAACCTCAATTAATAATGGAAAATGAAGCGTCAATACAGTGATTTTCTTAAAAACCAATGAATGCATGCAGCACATTTGTAGTTTTGCCAATAAAACCACAGCATGAAAGCTAGTTCCCCTTGACTTTCCTAACACTCTTGCGAATCGCAGCGCGACGCAAAGTGAGGCGTCGGTACGAAAACAGCAGGGTTCAGAAATGTACTGTAGTCGTCAGCATAACTGACAGCACCGAGTCGCACGCACTGTACAGCCACACCTTCCAAGGGCTGCTGTTGGCTGAATTGCATTTGAACGTTATTTTGCTCGTGTTAGAGAGGCTGCCTGAATCCCGTCCAAACCTTCCTGCCACAACAGACCAATACAGGCAAATCCCTATAGGGCACTCCGGGAAACCGTGTGCAAAACTCGCAGCAACTCAAACCAAAGATGTCGTGGGTGATGGGCTCCGGGAGAGGACGGGTGTAACGCGACAGAGAAAACGCAGAACCTAATAATATACCTCGCCCACCTGGGGAACGTAGCATTAGTGAGCACTTCCGGTCTGGGCCATAAAGTTCAAATAAATTAAAGCCAAAGTGCTTCGGTAGACCTGCGTTGGGCAAAAGGGACCCGTTTCTTCATATTGTGTTCTTTTGTAGGTTAAAATAAATGCATGTAAATTCAAGTTATTCGGATGTTTTTGTTGTCGGCTTGAAGAACCCCACGAAGAGCAGTTATACATGCGGCACCGTACTACCCACATGCACAGTAACATATTAAAATACTCGGGCGCAGGGTTTTCTTCAGGTCAGTATTTCAAAATCTGCAAGATGAACAGCAAACCAAACTCAATTCAGCTGAAGCAGAAACGTCCCCAATGAAACAGTCGCACAGAAAAGTCCTGCACAAACACACCGACACACACACGCACACACACACCTTCCTGTACCTGCCCTGCCTCCGTGAGATCTCCAGTGTGTGTTGATGAATTATGAATGAACTTTCAGCCTGACTCGTTTCTCCGCGCTGCCTCTGTTACCACTAAGCACATACAGTCCACCACAACACACACACACACACACACACACACACACACACACACACAGCCTCCGTCTGACCAGTGTTGGTACTGCAGGGTTTTCTGGGTAAAGCTTTTACGCCCGACGGGTACCGTCGCTGTCGCTGGATCTCTGTGTGTTTTCCTGCCAGCTGTCAGTTGTGGGGAAATAAACAGTGTGGAGTAGTTGTAGTCGCAGCGGCAGTATTTATGTGTTAGCTGCAGTGCGTTTTTTTCATGGGGATTTTACATCCAGCAGTTCAAAACGCACACATCTTTTAGGCTGATTGCAATATTTTTATTATGTACATATGTAGTTTTAGAACATCAGGATCTAGTATTTTATTCCCCGGCGCTGAGGAGAACGCTTTGGAGAAGCATTTGGATCTTCCTTTTTGGGAAAGACAATGAAACGGTGACGCTGCATTTCACAGCCGCGCGATGTCCTGACAGTTTCACAGGAGAGGATGAGCTGTTTTTGAGTTTATAAGGAACGCGTTGGTTTCCAGAGGAACCTCCCTGAAAAGAATAGAACGGGCAGAACATTTAACCATGAAGAGTGTCCATCAGTCCGTGCTCTCTGTGGGAGTCCCTGCTGACAGCAGGAGTTTCTGAGGGCACATTAGATATTTACAGCATCCACATCAGGCTTTTTATCCACAGCCACAGCTCTGGGATCAGCGCTTCCCTCACACCGGGCAGCTGCTGGAAGCTTCCGGTAACGGCGTGGCTGCTGGTTTTATGGGCATTACTGTGTGGAGAGCTGAACCTGAGTCAGTGGAAGACTCTCCTCAACCTCACATACTGGTACTGCAGTGCTGTTACTACACGCTGCCGATTATGTTCACACACTGGTACTGCAGTCAGGTCTAAAAGATGGACTGTTACTTGGAGTATTTGCACAGTGAGGTGTCAGTACTTTTACTGCAGCAAAGCACCGGAGTACTTCCTCCAGCGCCGGTGGATGAACTCTGTCCATGTCTTATTCATTTCACCATCAGTCAGTGTTTCATCTGTTCTGCTTAAAAGCTTGAAACCAACTTGGCAGGAGTCCTCCTGTGCTGGGAGCTGCGTGATGGTTGTCCCGTTTGTCCACGACAGTGCGACTGGGCCTCCGTCTGTTGGGGATTATGAACGGAATCAGCCAAAGTAAACAGATACGCCATCTAACACTGCGATAGATGAGGTGTCGTGTGTCTGCGTGGCGTCGTCAGGTAACGATCCGTCCTCAGGTGAACGACTGGGAAATATGAATTACATTCAACTATTCTCCATCAAAGCGCTGTAGTGGAAGTGTAACGCTGCCTGAACATTTTTCTTTAAGGTATCAAGAACAATATTTGGACTGAATTTATCTGCAACAGACCTGCCGACCTCCTTCAGTTCCTGTAATATCGGCGTGCGGCGGCTGACGTGTGGTTAAAGTGGGATTATGGGAGGTGGCGTCTCGGCTTAGATGGAGCTAGGCTAGCAGTTTCCCCCTGCTTCCAGTCTTTGTGCTAAGCTAACGCAGCACTAGTTCCTGCCTGACAGGTTTAAACACAGGTGTGTAAATACAGCTGTGTTGGTTGGAAGACACACGAAGGCCGATGCTGCAGGAGGTTTGATGTCTCTGAAAAGAAATGATTTTCGACCTGCAGCCATCGTCATTATTCCAGTAAAGGTTTAGTGCCACTTTAGCGTTCAGTCAGGACGCTTTGAGAAAATGACTGTGAGGTTATGAAAGTCACAATTATGAGAAATTGTATTTATAAATTGTTAAGATATTTTTGACATTTTCTCATAATATGGACTTTTTTTCTCCCTGTATTTTACTCGTAATACTGACTTTTTAGGGCTGCAACTGACGAAGAATTTCAGTATTGATTAATCTGACGATCATTATCTTTATCAATCATTTAATCTGTAATGTGTCATAAAAGGGTAGCCCGAGGTGACGTCTTGAAATATCCAAAACCCAAAGAGATTCAGTTTCCTGAGATATAAAAGTGAGGAAAACGAAACACAACCCTCAGATCGGGGAAAAGGTCGTGTTTTGCATCCATTATTTTTCTGACAGCGCTACAATATTGAGCTTTTCGTCATAAAATTATCGTTTTCTGCTCAAGTTGACTTTTTTCTCGTAAAAATGATCAATTAATTTTCACGATTTTGACTTTAATTCATAGAAATGTCGTCTTTGCTCTCAGAAATCAGATGTAATTCTCATGATTTTGACCTTTCCTCATAAAATGTTAAGTTTTTGTTCTCACAATATTGACTTTTTGTCGTGAAATTCCACCTTTATTCTCATGTCGACTTCTTTCTCGTTAAACTAAAACTTTGTTTGCTCAGTGAAGATTTTGCTAGAAGAACTGTTTCATGTTTTCATGTGTGAAAACAGCGTTTCAACGAAGAGTGTCGAGAGTTCATTTCGGCAGTTTCCTCTTTGCTCCAGTAAATGTATCTCAGAAGCGGCCTTAAATATTATATTAATGTCTAATTCAAACCCAAACACATACGCCTTGGGTGTTGTCTACGCACTCTGCACTGGTCAGTGACAGGACAGCGACACGCCTCCCGTCCCTGATCGACATGTGATTACTGATCGATACGGAGGCAGCAGGGCTCTCTGATCAGCGATCGATGACAAGGCAGACCCAGGACGTCATTTAGTTTTCACTTTATACATTGAGGTATTTTTAACAGGCGTTTCTCTTTGCTCTGGAGGACAGTTCGACTTCCATCAATAACTCGTTTCATTGATTCCTCTGCCCCGAGCTTTCTCCGTGCTTCTCCCTTTTTCTCCGTGCTTCCAGTCCCTGCCATCCCGAGTGTAAGTAACATTTACTCAAGTCAGTTTTGAGGTACTTGTACTTTGTGTGAGTATTTCCTTTCTGCTTTTACTCCGCTACATCTCAGAGGCAAATATTTTTTCACTTCTGCACTGAGGAGTTGGTACTTTAGTAAAGTATGCGAGTACTTCCACCTCTGATCACTCTAATCAAATATAATAAGTACTTTGTATACTTTAGGTACATTCTGCTGATAATATTTCTGTACTTTTACTTAAGCAGGACTTTTGGAATGTTGTAATGGTACTTTTACTTCTGAGTACTTCTTCCACCGCTGCCTCCCCCATCTCTCTCTACCCTCCTTCCTGTTTTCCATCTTTCCGAAGTTCAGGAACCGCTGGTAAACAGGCTGCGTTCAGAGTGCGCTACATTTGAAACATTGTGCTAATAGAGGGCATCAATTAGGTGATGGACCGGGCTGAGACGTAACTACGGATACGGATTATTTCACAATACAGTTGGATTAACGGGGTCGAAACTAAAATGCTTTACAGACCAAGTGGCCCCCTTTTCTCCAGGCTAGCAGTTTCCCCCTGCCTCCAGTGTTTGTCGCTAAGCTAGGCTAAATACAGGGCTGGAAAGTGACTGAGGACAGTTTGGAGACTTGTGAGACAACGTTTTACTTCATTTGCTACATTTATCTGATAACTTCAGTTACTTTGCAGATATAAGGCATATAATCAACAAATAAATTAGGATGTGATTTAATTGATCATGGGGGCGCGTTCACAGGCCACCCAACAGTGTATAGATCAAAGGAGCTCCTCCTTCACCAGCTGCAACACATTACTGCATTATTAATTATAATCCAATACTTTAATATATGGTATTCTACTTTAACTATTGGTAATTTAAGTACATTTTCCTGCTAATACGTTTGTATTTTTACTTCAGTAACATTTTGAATGCAGTACTTGTACTTGTAACGGAGTGTTTCTACACTGTGGAGTTTTACGTGAGGACTTAGCGGCTGGTTAAAGGCGTCCTTGGCGTCGCCCTGACGCCCTCGGCACGCTGAGAACAGGCTGGTGTCCGCCCGAAACACGCGTCTCCGGAGAAGCCAGAGAGCGAGAGGGTTTCCGAAATAACGCCTGTCACTGCAGCAACAGGAGGGCAAGTGTTTTCACGCTGTCGACACACACACACACACACACACACGGCGTGATGAGCAGCAGCAGCACTCGGCCGGTCAGCCTGAGTGTTTGTGTGAAACCATTAGACGCTTCACTGCAGCAGACACACAGCAGAACGCGCGGCATGATGGGACAGAAGAATGAAGTGAGCGTCAGCGCACACAGCTGTCACCTGATGTCGTGCATTCATGTAGAAATACGGCTCGGACGCCTCTGAGATGTGGCACTTTTTTAAAATGTCTCCTGTTGTCTGACATTTAAAGTTGTAATCCGTAAGATTTTCATGCCTAGTTTTTGATGCTATTTATTTAGTTACTGTTTCGTTTCCATCGTTAGTGGCGGGGTCCGCCTACCGAAACGCGAGCGACTGAAGGGAAACGATGCGGCGTGTAATCCGGCCTCACTGCATTAGCTTTGCTGCTAATGCTAACGCAACATGCCCCACTGCTGCCGCTGCGACTGGGCAGACGAGGGGTGGCTTTCGTTGTGAAGCCGCTCGTGGCCGATCGTCAGCAGTGCGAAACAAAACAAACAGTCATGTTGGGGAGATCAGATGGCGGTCGCTTCACTCGGACGACCTGAGTGTGTCCGCCTGACACGCCGGCTGCTCGGACACGGGTTGCTGCCCCAGTAATGCCTGCGCCTGTGGTAGGGCGGTAACTTTAAAAAACTGCCAGCTCCTGAAGAGGTGAACAAGACGAGTTGTTGTCGGACTCCACACGGCTGCATGAATGCAGAGTCGGTCGCGTGATGGTTACAAATACTGCCGATTTACACAGCAATCAATTCAGTCTGGGTTTTGCTACCGTGAACGTGCGACCTTGGCCGACATGTTGTTCCATGTCTGTTTCATTTTCAGGTGATTTTGTATCATCGAGTGCCACGCTGGATATATTGGAGCTTCTTCTCCGATATGTTTAAGTTCCTCAGCCGACGTGCAGAAACTGGTAGTTGCGATAACGCCCACGCGTCTTGAACTCGACAGGAGTTTTCAGCACTTCTTCCCCTTTTTAAAATTTACCAAAACATCTCAAACGTTTCTTATTTCAGTAGAACTCTTCTACATGTTCAGATATTCCACATGTTTCTTCCCATCAGTGAGCCTCACTGCTGCTCCTCCTTCACACACACACACACACACACACACCGTCCTGCCGCCCCAAACACTCACTACAGCGCCACACGTGGATCCATCCGCCGCTGGAAATAGTCCCCAACAGACGCCCTGTTTCCTCCTGTGTGTCTGATAGGAGCTACAGCGAGCAGCTGTCTGAGGAAACTACTGAGGCTTGAAACTACATATCTGAGAGGAGTTTTTAAAGATTTACGTCTTCAGCAGGAACCGACGGGCTCGGAGCGGAGCGCCGCAGACAGGAAGTCGGACGACAAAACGAACACACAAAGAGAGGTCGCAGCAGGCGTGCGGCGCCCGTCACGACTCAGCTTTACCTTACACCACCTTATTTCTTTTTTTCCCCCTTTTTTTACTCCATCTGCGTTTCAGATTCACTTTTTAACTTAAAAAGCACAAAGATTACGTGAAAATGACATCGAAGTAGCAAAAAGCCTTCCAATAGAAGATAACACCATCGATATTGTATTTCGCGGCGGCGGGACCACAGAAGCAAGAGGTGTGTGAATATTAATGTACACACAATGTGTGTGTGTGTCTGCGCGCGTGTGCATGCGTGCATATCAAAAGTGTGTGCGTGCGTGTGTGAACTCTAACCACCGTTAATAGCAAACACACAGAACTTCATCACTAATTCATACTGCTGGATTACGTCAACCTCAACACAAACACACACACACACACACACACACACACTCACACACACACTCACTCTACAAAGTCATCTCATTTTGTCTTCTCCACTTCTACCTGTTCTTCTATCATTTTTCTACTTTTCTTTCCTGTCCTGAATTGCCGCCATCGCTCTCAACTGTTTGTTCCCAACAACTGAACCCCCTCGACCCTCTCTGTGCTGTTGCTCCGCTTCTTTTCTTTTCCTAAAGTCGTGCATCTTTCTTTCTTCTCTGATCCTCCTCTTCTTTTATTCCAAGTTTTTCTACTCTGATCCGATTCCTCCCTCTCTCCAAACTCTGTCTCCACCCCCCCGTCACCGTCCTGCGCCTCCTCTCCTCCCGACTCCTCCACTCCCTTCCCATTCTATTCTCAGCGGCGAGCGGCGTATCTGGAGCAGTTTTCATCCTACTTACCACCGGCCGACGATGATGATGGTGGTGGCGAAGGTGAGGAAGAACAAGAGGAGGAGTGATGAGGAAGGCAGGTTTTTTG
>CM022479.1:30029961-30047611 GCA_011952105.1 Coreoperca whiteheadi
GCATTGCGTACAGCCTCCTTTTTAGGGGGGTTTAGGGATGTAGAGGGCTTTCACTGCTGTAACACTTTAAGGGCTTTCACTGATTAGACTCTCAGACTTTTACTGAAGGAACATTTCCACTGCAGGACTTTGACTTGTACCAGAGTGTTTCCACAGTGTGGTGTTGGTACTTCTACTGCAGTAATGGACCTGAATACTTCCTCCACCACTGGGACACTCTAGGAACTATAAAATTCTAATTAATTCAAACCTCTTGGATTCAGAACTACATTTTAACAGCCAAGGACAAGATAAAAAGCTGTCTTCTATTACCAAACAAATGTAACAAGAAGAAATTATTTATGTCTAAGAAAAACCCCGAAAATTTTATTTTAACATTTATTTTTAGTTGTCTGGACTCTGGATTACTGAACTGATGTCCTCACAGGTCTCTGAGCAGAAGTTCCTCACAACTGTGAGGTTAAAATACTGTGCGTAAATTCAATATCAGATCATCAGAATCTATAGTGAACAAGTCCATCATGCACTGAGCCGGTCCTCCAGGCAGAAGCAGATCTCATCTTGACATGCTTGTTCTATAATTAAACGGTCGTCCTCAGGATCAGTCTGCAGCTGCAGACGCACAAGCCCGTCATTCCTGTCCGACCGGCTGCGGTCACTCACACACACACACACACACACACTGTATGTATATCTGCTCACTTGGAGGGGTTGAAGGAACACGTTTCCGCCTGGATCTGGATCTTGAGCTGTAAGTTTCCTGACTCTGGGCTTGTCTCGGCTGCAATGCTAACGTCTCATCAGCCTGTTCGAGGGCTCATCAGCACAACTAGACTCATATCTTCTGGTCTTGCCCTAAAGGAAAAGAAAAAACAAAAAAGCATTTGGGATTGAACATTGCTAATTATGGGTAAACAAATTGACCCAGACCCAGTTGTTCTGAAAGCAAAACTGCTGTATGAGACCCAGCAGGGTTTAATGTTTTCAGTGATTATAGTGTCTTTATTTGGAGGACATGGGGTACTCCTCATCTGACTCATACTGTAAATGTGTTCGGATTTGGGGTTCCTTTATTGATTATATCAGAAAGCAAAGCGACTCACTTTTAAATTGCTCTTTCAGCCAGTGTAGACATCTCCATCATGGTGGCTGTGGACACCTGAGACACAGCAGATCTGGACAAACGTGGACAGTTGTTTGAAGTGGTGTAAGAAGTACTCAGACACTTCTCTCAAGTAAAAGTAACAATACCACATTGTGAAAATGCTCCATTACAAGTTAAAGCCATGCATTCCAAATGTACGTAAAAAGTAACAGTACAAACATATTAGCAGTTCAGTTCAATTCAGGTGTATTTATACAGCCCAATATCACAAATCACAATCTGCCTCAAAAGGCTTTACAAACTGTAACATACGACACCCTCTGTCCTCAGACCCTCAATTCGATTAAGGAAAAATGACCCAAAAAAAGACACGTTTAATTAGCTGTTAAAGTTCCCTGTTGACTGTGTGATTTGTTTCACCCTTGTTTTGTTTAAAGCTGGTCTAATGAGATGAGCTGTCACGGGCAAGAGTTGCCAGAGGGAAAGGAGAACCGGAACGCAGACCTTTTAGAGGCTGATGAGTGGAGTATTTATTTGCAGGTTCCAGGTAGGAAGACAGGTTGGCAGACAAACCAAAGTAGCGGGCATAAATCCAAACGTGGACAAGATCTAAAAACTCACAGACTCACAGATTTTCGAATGCTAAAAAGAAATAGATCAGACGCTGCACAGACATGAGATTTATATAGATAATAATAATAAATTAAGCTAAACATGTGTGTTCCTTTAAATGGACCACAGCTGCCGCTTTTATTAACTATCTAAAACTTGAATGTTGTTTTAAGTAGCATAAGAGATTTTCTCAACATAGTTTATCGCTTGTAGGACAGCACACAGATGAGCATCAGCTGCCTTTTTGTACCAATCTTTTTATACAGTATACAGTATAAAAGTGGAAAAGAGGAAAAGGAAATATTAAAATAAAATAAAATGCAAAAAAAACCAAACTTTATTTGTATTTCAAAATAATAGTCCGAATGGCACCGGTAATGGTGACGTGCAGCAGCAGTTGTGCAGTGTGCTGTGGTTTTTAACCTGTTTGACTTGTTTTATCGTCACTACTAACCTATTTTTTAAATGATCTGCGTGTGACAGAAACAACAAAAATGACTCACCTCAGTTTGATGGGCTTCCTTATCTTTTTTTAACAGAGCCTCTACAGTATCGTCGCGAGTTCCTACTGCTATTGCGCAACTCCGGTGTGGGCATCGTGGATCCCTCGACAGTTCTTCCCGCAGAGATCATCCAGCTAGATCCTTCTGTGGGTAACCGGAGCTGGGCGTCCAAGCCCATGCCTGTGAG
Source organism: Coreoperca whiteheadi (assembly GCA_011952105.1). Taxonomy (NCBI): domain Eukaryota; kingdom Metazoa; phylum Chordata; class Actinopteri; order Centrarchiformes; family Sinipercidae; genus Coreoperca; species Coreoperca whiteheadi. The sequence continues at coordinate 30,032,369 of CM022479.1, forward strand.
GGAAACGGGGCCAGAGGCTCAAGAGACAGGATCACAGTTGGTCGTTAGAGAGACACTGTGCACCCCCGACATCGAACTCTTGTATGTATCCCTACGAACCTTTGATTTACAAAAGGGAATCCCCACAATTATTTGTTACGCTTGTGTATATCCACCCTCAAGGATGATGTGGCCATAGAAACTCGGGCCTGTCCACATTATTAAGGGATTGCGCCGGACGCACCCAGTTTTGTTATGGGTGATTTTAATCACTCTCATTTTTACTTCTCTGACACGACTTACTGGACCTTTGTTGTGGATCTGTCAAGGGAGAGGTTACACATCCCTTCGTAGAGCTCCTGTGGTCATGTCTGTTCACAACATTGTGTTTTTGGTTCCGTCCTACAACCTGGTCCTGAAGAGAAGCGAGCCAATGGCTCTCCCCAGGGTTGCGTCCTCTCGCCTCTTTTATTTGACAATAGAATTTAGAAAGAATTCCACAGTCATCTCCTTTGTGGTGATTCATGATCAGGCGTCTGAGTTTGTGCAGCAGTACAAATATCTTGGCACTGTAAGTGATGAGAAGCTGACCTTCGAGCGTCATGTGGATGCTGTGTGTAGAAAAGTCCATCAGCGCATGTACTTTTATCGTGAGCTTCAAAGTTTTAGCATTGACAATAATGTTGTATTCCTGTTTAATTGAATCAGTCCTCACATACTCTTTTATCAGCGGTTACGGGTCACTTACCCCCAAAAAAATAAACAGATTGCAGGGAAACGTCAAAGTGTGCAGGCGTGAGCTTGAATAACCTTCCTCATCTGTAGAAGGTTAGGACCTTGAAGAAGGCCCTGACAATGGCCACCCCCCCATCACAGGAGTTCAAGTTGCTTATGTTTGGCCAGAGATACAATCTACCAAGATGCAGGACCAATAGACTTAAGAACTCATTTGTCTCTGCTGCCATTTGCCTTTTAAATAACTCAATGTGATTTTTATATTATCATATTTATTGTTTATTGTTTGTCTGATGGTTATGCGATTACTACTGGATATTCTTGATCCTCGACAACATTACAAAGTGCTTAACATGGGGAAAAGAATTCAAACAATTCAAACATATATCTTTGGGTTTCGGACTGTTGGACGGAAAAAACAAGACATTTTAAGATATCACCTTGGACTCTGGAAGGTTGTAATGGGCATTTCCTGATTTTTTTTTTTACATTTTCTTGACTAAATGATTAGTTGGTTCATTGAAAAGATAAAGAACATAATGGTTAGTAGCAGCCTAAATTGTTCCTACACTGGTGACGACACTGAAGCAACTGTGTGCTGTGGTGCACTGAGCGAATTAAGCGAGAGACAGAGAAGAAGATAAAACGAGGGGGACGGTGGTTTAAGCTGAGGGAAAAATAATTAGAGATCAAAAGAAAGCGACAGAGAGAGAACAGACAGACTGATAATGTGGTGTTTCACTGAACTGGACTGTAGAAGAAGAAAAAGAAGTAATTATTGGTGTGTCAGTCTAATGATCTACCAACTGATAGGAGGAGGGATGGATGGATGGATCAGATACAAAGGAAGAAAGTAAGAGGTAAGGAGAGTGAGTGAGGGAGCAGGTAAATGCTTCTATCTTGTTTTTATTTCATCTATAATTCCATCCGGGCCTGTACCATGAAGGTAGTTGAACAAACTCAGGGTTACACGATTGGTTTAGAGTTGACAAAACCAAACCGATGCAATCAGGCTTTATTGATACCATGACGCAGCTCATCTACTTTCTCTGTCAAGTTAGGCTTTCATCCTTACGCTATGATTAATTCATGCGCGCGTGCACATAAAAGAATGACGTCGGCACTAAACAACCAATCGCGTTCGATATGGATAGAGCCAGAGTTGTATATTTTTCCGCGGAGGAGCAAGAGCTTATTCTTCAGAATGTGAAGAATATAAAATGGACATGGTCGATAAATGTCCAGGGAACACAATGAAGCCATTTATGTACCCCCGCAGTGCCACCTTGCGAATGGGTATGTAACCCTTGCAAAAAAATGCAATGCAGTACAGACCATGTGCGGTACAGTACGGGCACGGATTCGACGAGTCACATTTGTTATGTGCGGCTCTAGAAGTTCGCAAATATAACAAAGTCCTTCTGCGGAAAATCTGTATCGTTCATACTGTCTCTGTCTCTGTCTGCCTGTCTGTCTGTCTGCCTGTCTGTCTCTCTGTCTGTCTGTGGAAACTTTTGAGTCCTGTGGAAACCTGATGCTGTCTGAGGTGCTGCCTGTCTGCCCTGCTGATCGTCTCTTTGTATCAGACTGCAGTCACACACAGTACAGCAATATGATCGTGTGTGTGTGTGTGTGTGTCTGTGTGTGTATGTGTGCTGAGTCTTACCTGTCGCTTCACCTGTCCATCTCTCCTCCCTGTGCTATCTACCTGTTCAGACCCCTGTCTGATGACACCCGATCCTGACTGTCTGTCTGTGGGATTAACTGTACAGATGGTGGACAAAATAATGATAGAAATTAAACAACACTTCCTGTCCTCAGTCTGACTGTTGTGACTCTCCCAGTGATCTAGTTAGATTTTCAGTCTTTGGTTATAACTCACAGAAATATCAGTGTCCTATCAAGCTGTAGTAAGTAAAAGTTGCCTTTACTTTATTTTATTAATGACAGTATGATGTAAAAGTAACAGATTTAGCCATTCAAATAAACAAACCAGACATACAAATAGTAGACAGAACAACATCAAAGCACATGTGCATAAAAGGACAAAAGGCCATTATCGAACAGACACATACAAGCACATGTGACAGCCAGTAACTATAATTGCAACCTGTGAATTTACTTAACTTTCTCTAATTAATTTTAATTCTGTGAGTTGCAAACATCCTGTCTCAAAATGATGCAGAAAAACTAATCCATGCATTTGTTACTTCTAGTTTTGTTACTTCTTTAATACATATATAATATATTTATGTAAGAAGAAAATATATGTATGTCTAAAGGAAATGTATGCATGTGTGAGACATAGTGGAAAAGGAAGGCAGCTCATTTATCACCTGTGATTGGCTGAGAAGCTCGAGGTCGGGTTTGAGGGAAGGAGAGTGTGATTTACATTTGCACACATAACGTCATTCTTTCAGAACCAGTCGTCTTCTCTAATACCCCTTTTCCACCGAGGCGGAGCTGGTGCTGGTTCGGAGCCAGCTCCCAGTTTCAAATCGGTTCTTTCTGTTTCCACAGCCAAAGCAGCAGCTCGGAGCCAGGAAAAGTGGTTCTTCAGTAGCACCGAGTCTCTGCTGGGCTAGAAGTAAGCACCGCTTACTGCGGCGGCTGGGGGCGGGGTTACCGTGACCGACAAGACGAACAGTTTTCCCTTCTGCTTCTGACACCAACGCTTCATACAATTTTATTGAACTGCATGTGATGGTTTATCAGCAGAGTTGATGCTAGGAGGGGAGCAACATGCTGAGGCTAAAGCTGACATGTTATTGTTCAAAATAAGTGTTCTGTACGTCCCGTTACTCTCGCTGTAACCTCCGTCTGTACAAACTATGGAGAACATCAACAGCAACGCAGCGTCCGCCATTGTTGACGGAGTTTGTGTTTGGCGCTGCCGCGGGAAAGATCTGACGTATACAGTCCCGTGAGACCTGGCTCTGTTCTGCTCTGTAGCCATGGAAACACAAACGGGTTCTTAGAAGGCTCGTCATTTGAACCAACTCCGAACTGGCTCTAGCACTGGCTCTGAACCAGCACCTGGTTCATTTTGGTGGAAAAGGGGTATAATTGCGGTTTGGGAGTTCCAGGTGTTTTATTTATGGTTTTTAATCATCCATTGTATTTATGTTATATTCCTCTTTTACTGCCGATGCCTGCCTGTTTATTCATTTATAATTGTGTATTTTATTATGGGAAATTTGTTTTATAAATAATATTAAATAATAATAAATAATTCTAGTTTTCCATCATACTTTGGTGAAATAGGTATTAAATTGCATTCTGTGTGGTGTTAAAGAGGTCTTAAATGTTCTTAAATGTAACTTGGTGAATCTGCAGAAACATAAATCTTGGAGCACAGCCGGCCTTCACCAACGACCCAGTTATCCTGATTCTCCTGTCTATCATCAGTTGTCTTGTCTCTCTGTTCAGTTGTGGATCTGTCTGTAAGGAGTTTAGGGCCAACGTTTCTTTCAGCCAAAGGCAGCTTCATTATGTTCAGTGTGTGTCTATCAGTCTACCTGTCGTCCTTATCTACCTGTGGATCAGTCAGTGGCACGCTGATCCAACAGTCTATCTATCTGTGCTGCTGAGCTCTGGCTTTATCCCCAGATTTACTTTGTGCTCAGCTGTCAGACGGGTTGACGGCGAGTCCTGTCTGCTAGCTGGGAGGCTCACGGTGTCACGGCTCATTACGCATCAGCAAGTAGTGTTCAAGAACTGGCTGTCTGCTGTCCAGATGCAGGAGAGATAAATACATGATAAAGTTAAAATTAATTCAGTCTTGAGAAAAGAAGATCCCACACACTGCTCTTACTCACCATCGCGATTTATTTAACATACTAACGTTTTGGTCCCTCTGGACCTTGTCAAGAGTGTTTTAAACAGTTCTGAAAACATTTATCTTAAATAGATAATGCCCAGCCATTTCTTTGTGCAAAGGGGTGGGACAATTATTGCCCTGTGGGTGTGTCTCTCAAAAAATTGACATCGATATGTACACAAACTGTCGCATTATATCCCACATATAAGCAAAATACAAAGGGAAAGACATGTGAGACACTATGACACATTATAAATTCTATTAACAAAAATATTTACATAAATATTACATTTACATAAATATTTACATTTAGTCATTTAGCAGAAGCTTTTATCGAAAGCGACTTACATGTGAGGAAGACAATGGAAGCAACTATAACAACACAAGATAAAAAAAATGTTAGAGCCCAGCACAGAATACAAAGCTAAGGATAAAAAGGGGGGTTGTTTTGTTTGTTTTTTTAAGAAAAGATATAGAAAGGAAGTAGAAGTTAGTGATTGTCAGTTAGGTGTTGATAGAAGAGATGCGATTCAGGTGTTTTATAAAGGTGGCAACAGAATCTGCTGATCTTGTAGGAGCAGGCAGATCATTCCACCAATGTGAAATGGTCCAGAGAAGGTACGTGAGAGTGAACTCTTTCATTTTTGGCATGATACCACCAGACGTTGTTCATTTACAGACCGTGGCATGAAGAACCTTACGACCCACAAGCCTGTTTTAGAGGCTCCCAGTTGTCCAGGGATGTGTCGTGGCAGGAGGGGACGATTCGGTTCGGGGCCCAAAGTTTAGCCTCTGGCCCGAAAGAAAAAGTGGGCAGCGCCCCCTTTTCATTGTCAGTGTGAATCAATGATTCCTGTGTCGTGACCTAAAGTTCTTGCTGGCTACAACAACAGTGAGTTGGACATACCAGACGTGACCTTAACCGAGAATGTAGTCACAGCAGTTGTTGGCTTAGTCTAATTCCATTACCGAGGTTTAGCTTCTGGCCTGAAAGATCAAGACACGTTACTACCCTATGTACCTCAACATTTTTTTTTCCAAGAAATACATTTCAAGGAACTAAGAAGTTTTTTCATTCATTTGTTGTTTGTGTTTCCATCTCGGTCAAAGATATGGCAAATTAGATTACACCCATTCCACACCTGCATAACTTTATTGTTTTATCTATTTTAACTAACACACTACTTGCATTCATTTATTTCCTTGCCATTTGGCTAAGATTGTGATCACTTCCTGTTGGTGATGTTTTTACCAGTGCTTGGAATGACATTCACCTCATTTCTTGTGCAAATATTTCAACTTCTTTGTAGTTGTAAATCCTTTGCGTTCATGAATGTATTGGTATAGTGGACTGCTTACCTTGACCAGGCCAAATAAGAAAAGGTACGTGCTTTTAATATTTTTCTTATTTTCATGTGGTTATACAGTAATGAAAACATATTTATAAATAAGGCCAATAGCCTTGCCAATAGCTCCTCCTAAATGTTACACACTGGACCTTTATTGCAGATTTGTTTTTAATACAGGAATGTGGCCTGTGGAATATTACCCTGTGGTATTGCTATCGGTCTCAAAAATCCCATATTGGTCGGGCTCTCCTTGAAAGATATAAGAAGGCTAGCCTACTTACATTTACATTTAGTCATTTAGCAGACGCTTTTATCCAAAGCGACTTACATATGAGGAAGACAATGGAGCAATATAACAACAAAGTTCATCAAAAATTGAGTCTGATTAAATCCTAGCACAGTATACAAAGCTAAGGATAGGAAGGGGGTTTTTTTGAGCAGAGGTAGAAACGAAGAAGGGTTAGTGATTGTCAGTTAGGTGTTGACGGAAGAGATGCATTTTCAAGTGCTTTTTAAAGGTGGCTACAGAATCTACTGATCTTGTAGAGGCAGGCAGATCATTCCACCAATGTGGAAAGCATCCAGAGAAGGTGCGCGAGAGTGATTTTATTCCTTTTTGGCATGGTACCACCAGACATTGTTCGTTTGCAGAGCGCAGGGACCTGGCAGGAGCGTAGGTCTGTATGAACAAGCAAAGATATGTTGGTGCAGAACCAGTGGGGGTCTTGTAAGCCAAGAGCATCGCTTTGTACTTGATGCTGGCGACAACAGAGAGCCAGTGTAACCTAATGAGAGGGGTTACGTGCACTCTCTTTGGCTCATTGAAGACCACTCTTGCCGCCACGTTCTGGATCATCTGCAGAGGTTTGGTTGTGCAAGCAGGGAGTCCAGCCAGCAGTGCATTGCAATAGTCTAGTTTGGACAGGACAAGAACCTGGACTAGGACTTCTGTAGACTGCTCCGATAGGAAAGGTCTGATTTTCCTGATGTTGTAGAGGATGAATCTGCAGGACCGGGTGGTGCTGGCGACATGGCTTTTGAAGTTTAGTTGATCATCAATTTCCACACCCAAGTTTCTGACCGTGCTGGACGGAGTAACGGTCGATGAGCCTAGTTGAATGGAGAGGTCGTGGTGAATCTTTGGGTTGGCCGGTATCACAAGTAGTTCCGTTTTGTCCAGGTTCAGCTGCAGGTGATGGTCCTTCGTCCAAAGCGCGATGTCACTCAGGCATCCCGAGATGCGAGCAGAAACAGTTGAATCGTCAGGTTGAAACGACAAGTGGAGCTGCGTGCCATCCGCATAGCAGTGATAGGAAAAGCCATGCTTCTGAATGACTGAGCCGAGGGATGTCATGTAGATGGAGAAGAGTAGGGGACCAAGCACATAGCACTGCGGCACCCCTGTATTGAGATGTTGGGACTCCGAGACCTCGTCTCTCCAGGATACTCTGAATGACCGACCCGAGAGGTATGATTTGAACCATCGCAACGCGATTCCAGACACACCCATAGCACTGAGAGTGGACAGGAGGACGTGGTGATTAACTGTGTCAAAGGCCGCAGACAGGTCCAGTAAGATAAGAATGGATGACTTGGATGTCGCCTTTGCCAATCTCAGGGCTTCGACAACTGACAGCAGCGCGGTCTCTGTGTGAGAAAGGAGGAGAGCTGGTTAAAAACAGCTCGTTCCAGAGCTTTGGCAATGAAGGGAAGGAGGGAAACCGGTCTGTAGCTTTCTAATAGTGTCGGATTGAGACTGGCTTTCTTCAGTAACGGTGTGATGCGGGCTTCTTTGAAAGCTGTGGGGAACGACCCAGTGGTGAGGGAGGAGTTGATGATGTGGGTCAGAGCAGGGACAACAGACGGAGAGATGGCCTGAAGGAGATAGGTGGGGATGGGATCCAGTGGGCAGGTGGTAGGGTGGTTAGAATGAATGACCTTGGAAACGTCAGCTTCAGATAGACGAGAGAAAGAGGGGAGCAGACACGTATCTGGGATGCATGCGAGGTCGACAGGTGGCGCCGCAGAGAATTGCCTGCTAATGGCGGTTGTTTTCTTGACAAAGAAAGACGCAAAGTCATCAGCTGTTAAATCTGATAAAGGTGGGGGAGCAGGCGGAGAAAGGAGAGCAGCAACGGTTTTAAAGAGAGTGCGTGAGTCAGGTGAGTTGTTGATCTTAGAGCGGTAGTAGTCCGTTTTTGCAGAGGAGACATCAGCTGAGAAATTAGAGAGGAGAGACTGGTTGAGACAGAGCTCAGCAATCTTTTGATTTACGCCATTTTCTCTCAGCTGATCGGAGGCTGGCCCGATGCTCACGTAGAACATCAGATAACCAGGGGGCAGACGGGGATGTGTGGGCTGGTCTAGATGTGAGAGGGCAGAAGTTGTCCAGGCAGGATTTAAGAGTGGAACACAGACAGCAGAGGAAAAGCGCGAGGGAGCCAGCGTACGCAGGTTGCGTCGGAAGGTGACCAGCGGTAGAACATTTGCAGCGTCTGGAGGAGTTAGGTCGAGGTCGAGAGTGACAAAGAAATGATCTGACGCATGCAGCGGGGTGACCTGAGCATGATGAGTGGAGCAGTACTGTGTGTAGATAAGATCTAGTTGATTACCAGACTTGTGGGTCGCTGATGTGGAAACCCGCTCGAGGTCAAAATATGCAGCCAGGTTGTTAAAGTCTGCAGCCTGTGGCTTTCCAAGGTGGATGTTGAAGTCCCCAAGTACCACCAAAGGAGTGCCATCTTCAGTGAAGGATGAAAGAAGCACATCCAACTCCTCCAAGAAATGACCAAGCTGAACAAGCTATCGCCCCCCAGGATAGATGACTATGAAGTGACTTTTAACAGGATGGGTGATAGTAAGAGCATGAAACTCGAAGGAGCTGTTGTCACACAGGGATGATTGCTGTTTGAAATTCCAGTCATTAGGGATAAGCAGGCCGGTTCCACCACCTCTTCTCGCGATGCGAGGACTGTGGGAGAAACTGTGATTATGGGAGAGGTCTGTAGGAGTGGCAGAATCCTCAGGTTTGATCCACGTTTCAGTAAGTGCTACAATTGAAAGACCACAATGATTAACAAAAGCCGTGATGAAATCAGCTTTGTTCACCGCAGACTGGCAGTTCCACAAGCCTATTGTGAAAGTAAAAGGGGCCGTTTTGGACAGTGGTACAACATGCAGATTATGAACATTGCGTTGCCTTTGGCATGAAACAGAAGTTTGTCGTGTTGAAATGACAGTTGGGATTAGAAAACACATTGTGTAAGAGCAGAAGGAAAATGCAAGACAAATATAATAGCAATAAGGGATCAAAAAGAAGTGCAAACAATTAGTCCAAGAAAGTGCAATACTCAAGTGCCCTGTGGTTGAGTCCCTGCTCGGTGTAGTCACGTGCAGGTAGAGTCGATGGTCTTTACTCTCTTCGGTCTTCACTCAAGGAGGGCTGCCACGATAAAAACCCACTTAAATACCCGTCTGTTTTACCCGTCTGTGATTGTATTCCGCAGGCCACGCCTCCCGTGACCCGGGAACAAGCCACGAGACCAATCGATACTAAATCCTATTACGCAATAACGCCACGTCACCAACAACCGGCGGTCTCAAACAAAAATAACACTGCACTAAACTTACAACAAGACACGAATCAAACACACTTACTTCATTACTTTGATGTATGTTTCTATATTTAGTTATTTTTTGCTCCCAAGCTAAGGTTGCAGTTGAAAGAATGCGGCTAAAATGGTCACACACACCACGAAACATCCAAGCAAAACAAAAATTTTATGTAATAAACAAATGTAATTATTAGGGATGTGTGATTTTGTCAGCCAATACCAGTAATGATAATTACCTACTTCTCACGGCCGATACATGGGTAAGAAAGGTTAAGATGGCGTGAACAACGATGGATGATTTAATACTCTATAGCTCTGACCTAACCAAATCTAACTGCCATCACTATTGTTAATACAACAGAAAACAAAGAACAGCTCTTACTCTTCAAATTTTCATTTATTTTTTTCTAGCCAAGTATCAAAAAACTTCCCAAACATACTTTGGCTTTCATAGAGCATAAAGCCTATCAAACGTTTGGCATAAGAATTCAGAATAAATTATTATTATGCACCCATCATTTATTTTAAAATGTTATTTATATATCTAATTTTAATAATTTAATTATCGCAATAATACATCATATAAATTTCCCATAATTGACAGCTAATTTTTTGGCCCTGATATATACCATGCTAGTAATTACAGTCAGATTTACTCATGTCCTAATGATGGGGCAGTGATATTACAAGCCTATTTACGCAGTCACACAGTCAGTTATTTTGCAAGGTTTTCTTCCTGCATTTGGCTGGTGCAACTGCGTTGCTTCTTTGTATCTCTCTATGTAGTACACTTGCTAGATTTGTGCACAAATTGTTTCTTTGATAGATATTTCAGTTAATAAATGTAGTGTACCTTTAAGTATGGACTGGTTACGTTATAGCTGGTGTTAAATAACTTTTGCATGTATGGAGAAACGTATTGTTTCGTAAGAGGATGGAATATTCGCGTCTTCTGTGTGTATTGGGTGGCCAGGTGTCAATTGTTATTAGCCAATCAAAGCTTAGTATCGTAACCTACCAGGGTCTTCGAGGGGTGGGACTACAAAGAGCGAACAAATCAGAAGGTGGCGGTAATAAACACAAAACAGTTGTTTGCCAACCGCCATAAAACAATAATAGCAGAAGAAGAAGAAACGTTAATCGCTTTACTGTTAAATTTCAAGTTAAATCCGCGAGTTTTATATGAGGTTGATTAAAACGCGAGACGAGCGTGTTTTGAAGCAGTGTGTTAGGAGTAATTCTGCTACGCGGGCGCAACCGCCCTAGCGACGTGCGGGCTGTTGCTAACCACCGTTAGCCACCGTCATCGTTAGCTATCGCCCTCGCGAGGTAAGAGAGACTGCGCGCGTGCTGGCCCCGAAGTTCCCGAGTGAGTTTGGACCCTTCATTGCGTAATGATGTGGACGTTTTCAGTTAAAAGACAGGAAGCTCGTCGTTGTTTGGGAACGTTTGGCTAATGTGCTTCGCGATGCGGCTGCACAGCAGAGGTGCTCCGCCCTCGCCGCCGCGTCAGAGGCACCTGGTTTTGCACACGGGTGGAGCTACGGGGTTTCTTGGTCGCTCACCGCCGGACAGAGGGGCGCCTGTTGCTGACCGGAACCGTGAGTATAGACAATGTTTTCCTTGAGGACTGCAAATGAGCGTCAACGTTACGGTACCATGTACTGATTTTAGAACCAGGGTAAAGAAAAAGTAGTTTCGTTGGGTCAGCAGAAAATTTTAGAGGCGTGAATCAGCTACTTTACAACAAGTAGTGGGGCGGCTCGGTGGCAGAGCGGTTGTCCGTCGGACGGGTGGCGGTTCGATCCCGGCTTCCCCCAGCCATGTGAATTTAATGAAAAGTTTGGCTACGCAATAACCTCACAAACTGAGTTATGTTAGATAATGTTTTAATTTTTTCATGAAAGACATTTAAAATGTTAAAAGATTAAATTCATGTAACTTAACTTTAACTTAATGCACGCTTTATGAATATAAACACCGTCACTGCATGCAGGATGATGGGCAAACCTGTCTCTGACTGAGATTCGCGCCAAGTGGTTATCGCCCGCAGCCGACGTTTAAAGGTTCCCGTTTCAAACCATTTATCTAACACCATATTCATTTAATAAAGATTGTAATACTGTGAGAAGCATAATTTAAATCGAAATGTACGTTTTCGCTGCACTAGTCGTCTCCCCACCCGAGTGGCAATCTGACGTTTAGCTTGCCCGCCATTGCGTTCAACAGCACTCCTCGCTAACTTACGGAAATTTCACTGGAACAAACGCCGGGGGTCTGTAAGTCGTGATTGAAGGTGAAAGAAGGAGAAATGATGATGACGTAGATATATATTTTATGTATGACCCGGAAGTATTTATTCAGTGATTGGCAGTTAAAGGTCAACTGTACGGAACATGGTTAGTCCACGTTAGCTTACAATACACGTGAAGTTCGTGGACGTAGCAGCCAAATGTGTCCGTGGAGAAAAACTTTCTTTTTCAGCAGACATCTTAGTTATATGTTTATATGTTTGGTATTTATTCAGTTTGGGGAATCCCACAATCTCTAGTCGTTACTAAGGGCCGGCCTACTTCCTGGAGTAGTAAACTAGGATTCATCACATAGGGTTCCACCGACGTTACTGATTGGTTTCCAGTTATTAGTCAGATCCCACGTTTCCAGGGAAACAACACTAGCAAAGCGTTTTTTATTTTATTTTGAAAGCGAATTGCCCCACAATATGAATCCATTTTAATTTATATCTTTTCATTGTTTTGGTGACTGTTGTATAATCGCAGTATTACACAAGAGGGTGAGCTTTAACGTCATTATTGGCGCAAGCGCCTCGGTCCTAACCACATCACTGGAGTAATATTACTTAAGTAATTCATGTGGTAAAATAAGTGTCATAGCTGTATGAATGCATGGGAGTTTCCAGCTCACAAAAACAGTATAGCGATAAAATAAGATAGCCAGGCCTCCACATCCTTTTTCATTGTACTACACCCTCGCCAATTCACATCCCACGCAAAGGAATTATCAGATGTAAAGGGGGATGGTATCATGATCCTGTGACAAAATTAGAATTGAGTGGGTGGACTACATCTAAAATTAGTTTTTTCATTTCTAAAGTATTAAAGCTGTCAACGAATATTCTCGATTTGATTTGTATAATCGAACTGTAGCAGCACCACCTCGGCTCGCTGTCTGCCTCGCAAGTTCTCGGTTCTAGCGTGGGCCGCTGTGCTGAATGCACCGCGTGACGGACAGGAGTCGCACAACGTCACTTTCCGTGATTGAAAATGAAATGTAGGTCAAGCTGAAACAAGCAAACAATTCAGCAAACAGCGACCTCACGGTAATGATGATAGAGAGTCTCCACCAGCACTCAGCACCCTACTTAAAAGCTTTTTTTAGCTTTTGGTAATGACAAATTTTAAACAAATGGAAATTAATGTCGTAAAAATTAGCAACGCTTGTTGTTTCACTTTTGTTGTTGTTGTTGTATGTATGTGATTTAGCTTCAACCGACTGGTCATCAGTTTCCGTGGCTTCCAAGCCGGCCTGTGACCCAGCAACGCATCTATCCAGAGGGCCAAACCACTTGCTGCTCGACCAATCAGAAATGTTCAGCTCAGCAAGCCCCGCCCCGAAAGTTCCTGTACTTTTGGAAAGTACTACCCAGCCCCCACCCCAACCTTTTGGGGAGTGAAAAATGTCCCCAGGACTTTATTTAGAACCTGGTACCTGCGGTGGAGTTCCTCCAGAGGTTCCTAGAACCTGGGGAAAGTTCCTGCAGTCGAAATGCCACCATAGAAACTGTATAGCTAATATGCACACCTCAATATTTGTTTGTTTGTTGCAAGTCATACGTCATCCTATTATTGAACTACGTTATAGCATATCGCAGATTTTCCTCATCCCGCAGGCCTAGTTGCAAATAAGGCAAGAGAGGGATGCTGGCAGAGTAAGTGAATAGAAATATTCCACCACTCAGTAAATCTTGCTGCCTCCTGTTTATTTCCAGCTGGCCGCTGCTCATTCAGAGCTGTGAAACTCTAAATTTGATAAAGTAGATTTAAACATGACACTCACAAGAAGTGCATTCAGGTCTGACGCTCTCCCATAATGAAGGAGACGTCGAAATCTCTTTAGGTTTTGGCCAATTCAGAGTGAAATGAATTTTATTGATTAAATATTATCTGTGATAAATAGGCCTACCAGTAGACTAATCAGTTTTCTAACTGGTATTCTATCAGCTGCATTAGTGTAAACGGACCAAACGCAACAACATAATCCAGAGTGTCTGTAGCTGCTGAGCTTCATCAGTCTGTCAGTGTTGGACGAGCTGCTGCGGAACTTTTGTTAGTGTGTCAGTATTACAGATTTCCTGCATCCCCCCACTGGATGCATGTAGGTTCCCACGACAACGTGACGCGTACAGTTTGCGATTGGCTGACAAACTGCGCGGCTTCACTCGGTGGCAAGTTAACGTGCCGCTCTACAGGTTTCATATATAACGTGTTCCCTCAGCTGAGAGTCTGTATCGCTCAGAGAGAACAGAGTCAGGACCTGATGGTGGCGCTGGACGGGAAGTCAGAGGATCAGCAGAGTTATTTCAGTTCATCCTGAGGGGAACATGAACCATGAGCCACGTTTCATCACAGTCCGTCCGGCAGCTGAGAAAAGCGGTGGACCGACCGAACGGCTCCAACAACAACTAGCTCGGCTACAAAGAGGCCGAATAACAAACCAAACTGGGAGAAACAGATTGGAAGGAATGAAAGAACAAACTAATGAAATCAAGACGAGAAAAGAAATGAACAGACAAATTACATAAAAAAGAAGTGTAGAGTTGTGGTGTAATCAGACCGCAGGCTGTTTCTTCTCAATTACAGCCTCCCACACTGCTCCGAGTGTGTGTCTATATAAAGACATGGACGCCAATGATTGTACCTGTGTGTTAATGTGTGTGTGTGTTTCTTGCCGCAGTGCCACATCTCTCTCCTCCCACTCTGAAGCTAAAAACAAATGCAGCGGCTCTCATTACACACACCGAGAGTCCAATCAATACGCTGGGGCCTCTGGGGGCCCGCCCTGCACTCTGTGTTGTGAACAGTCAGCCATAAGTTGGGTCTGTTTAAGGCCGTGAGTGTAAAGTTGATCTGAGCTCAGGCTGTTTGCCTTCCGTCAAATAAACAGCGAAAAACAAAGCGCCACACGAGACGACAACACTGATGCGTTCACGGTCTTCTCCAGTAATATGTCTTCTCTGGTTGACGCGTTCGCTGTCCTCTCTTGTGATGCGTTCCTCGTCCTGTTTTGTGATGCGTTTGCAGGAAGTGCTTTCTGCAGGAATGCATTAGCTGTTTTCTGTAGTGATGTGCTTTATTGTTCTCTCTGAACGATGCGTTTGCTGTCTCCGTCATGATTTCTTTACTCCTCCCTTTAATAATGTGTTTTCCGTCTTGCCTGGTGATGCATTCACTGTCTTCTGCGATGCTTTAATTGTCCTCCATCATGATGCGTTTACTGTCATCTCTGCCGATGCGTTTACACCCAAAAGGAGCCGGTTGGTAACTGGTCGGGGCTGTACCGGTCTGACCCTGCATATCACGTTCATCGTCACAAGGTTTATGGTCCATCTTTCCATTCCAGCATTTGACCTTTTCACAATAACAGAACGTTGCGTTCAGGGTTCTTCTCTGGTGACGCATTTACTGTTCTCTCTGCTGGTGTTTTTACTCTCTACTGATGCGTTCAC
>CM022479.1:30047974-30088553 GCA_011952105.1 Coreoperca whiteheadi
TTACTTTAGCTTTTGACTTTTGTTTTTTAGTTCGGGATGGGCTCATCACCATGGGGGAGCAGCGTCACAGGTGCTTCTGGTAAAATGCTGCCGTTAATTAATTAACTTGCAAATCGAGCTCACGTCAACACAAGTCTGGTGTCATTCTGTAGTTTTCTTGTTGTGACCCAAACCAGAAATGAATTGACTTCATTAGAGAAGAGAGAGACGGACACATATTTGGTTTGCTGTTTTAATGTGCATTAAAAAGAAAAACCTTGTTGGAAACAGGTAGAAATGAAAAAAACATGTCAAAGAGTTTCCTGTCCGAGGTGTGAAAGTAGTTTGTGGATAGAAGCAGAAACAGGCTGAGTGAATAAACGCAGACGTCCATGAAGAGCCGAGAGCGTCAGGTCTGTGAGGAGCGCTGAGGAGGCCGCGACCTTCCTCACATCAACCCCTGAAGCTGGCAGAAGACAGCTTCCATCGCGTCTCCGTCGTCTGACCGTCGACTGGAGCTCATTTACTGGCGTCACCTCGCCGTGCCACCTTCTTCTTCTGCTGATGGTTAAATGGAAGCGGCTGGAGGATCAGCTCCACTGGCTGTTTACCTGAACCAACTCTTCAAGGTGATTTCAGACAGTGGGTGACTGTGTGGGTTTTGAATCGGGGGCAGCTGTCGCTGTATTTACATTGAAGACCAAAGAGACGCTGCCGCTCGCAGTCTGAAACCACCTTGATCTTGATATGATGGAATCATGCATTAAGTCGTCGTCGCCCCCCGTCCCCCCAAACCCCCCCACGCTTAATATTTGCTAACAAGAAAAATATAGAATAACTTCTGCTTGAACATTAAGTTATAATCAGGACTGGGAAGCTGTTCTGAAAGCTCCGATAACTCAGCGTGGGGCGAAATAACGTGGAGGTGCCTGAAAAAGCAAACGCTGATCACCCACAGTCTTTCAGTTTCTCAAGGTACTGAAACACTAATAGATATAGTGCTGTGGTTTGACCGTGCACGTTATTTGGTTAGAGTTTGAGACAATGTGACGTGAGTGCACAAAAGTCGTAAACACGGATTCCTTTTCCTTCTTTGCTATAAATGCTGTCTGCAGCTGACTCCGTTCCAGCCCGAGTTAAACATCTAGGTGACCACCAGACGTGTGATTCAGGTGTTTATTAAAGTGGCTGAAACATGTTAGCATGTAGCTCACTGAGCTGCTAGCACGGCTAAAGACCCTGAGAACAGATGGGTCATCGTGCCTGTACGATGCTTTTCATCTCGTCTTTCACCTCCTCCAGCATCATGTCTCTCTGTCGCTCAAAGCTGCCCCCCCCCAGTCTGCTACAGTTTCACCTCCTCTTGTTTTAGTTCTCCTTTTCTTTCCTCCTTTCATCTCCTCTGATCTCTTCTTTCACTTCACCCCCAGCCCTTTTTTACCCTCCTGTCATCCTTTGCCTCCTCTCTCATCCCTCCCCACCCCTCCTCTCCTTTCCCTTTCACCCCCTCACATTTCTTCAAACCAATTTGTGAGTTAAATAAGCTTTTTTCCATCACCGTTTTATTCTGAAAACACTTTTCATCACTGAGAATCTGCAAACGGGCGACAGCATGGAAACATGCTGCACCACAGTCAGAACCCTAGAAATTTAAAATGTTAAACATTTGGTCCAACAGCCTTTTTAAAAACAATATTTACAGAGACAGACAAACATGATACATTAGACCCCGACGTCCCCTCCGAAAGATGTTCAAACTGATGAAAACTAAATATTTAAGGAACTTGTTGTGTGTGTGTGTGTGTGTGTGTGGTTCTCAGTAATGTTTGTTTGTTTTGTTTTGAAAAGGTCAAAAAAGGCCAAGCGGTGTAACCATTAATTACATATATTTTCATGCAACTTAAACACACGCGAGTGTTCTGATGTTGGTCGGCATTTTGCCTCTTTTTGGCCAGTTGGTTGACAAATGAAATATTTCTCTGAAGAAAAGACGAACACGTTTCGTTTTTGTTGGATTGTTTCTTCCTTTCAGGTCAGTTCTTGTTGGACCTTCCTTGGTGTCTTTATGTGGAGGCGGGTTTTGTTTTTTATTTGCACTTCCTGTTTAGTTAGTTCAGAAACATTTAAAATGGTTGATTTCACAAATGTTCCTGAGGAAAAACACGAAGTCTGACTGCACGTTATTTTATTCTGTTTCACGGCTGCAGTTTGGTTCAATGTTTGGAAAAATGATCCATTGTTGCATTTTAGTTCTGGTCCATGTTCACGCTGACTTTTAATCATTCCGTATATTTATCACTGCGTTACACTCTCTAAATGAGCTTGCTGAAGTTAAACACGCAGGAATCAAAGAGAACACACTGTATCTGATTTTGACTGATTTATCCGGGAATTCCACAAGTGGGGATGCGTGTACGTGTTACCACGGTTACCAAATTACTTCCATAAATATATATACGTTGCCTATGCAGATTGATTATAAGATCTCTTCCTCCCTCAGGCGCACCAGAGGCAGGTGTGAAAGCAAACAAAGGTTTTCTCTCCAGACTGAAGATGAATCTCCCGCAGATTCTTCCTTCAGATGATCTTCTTTCTCTCTCCGGTGGTTTGTGTTGATCAGAGCTGAAGATGAACGCGAGCGACAACGAGGAGGCGCGAGAGACGAAGCCCAGCGGAGGAGACGGACACGTGGACACGTCGGCAGGTAGCAAACACACAAACTGAGTCTGTCTGCACACGAGGCAGCGTTCAGAGCAGATCAGTGATCTCATGTGAAGAAACACAGGAACTTCGAAAGCATGAAGTAAACAGCATAATTACGTGCACCAACGCGCTTAATGGAACCATCTAACGAACAAATGAAGAAATAAATTTCAGCAAATATGAACCGTTGTTACCCACCGCTACCAGTTTTACTGATCAGCCTCTCACAGTTCAGGCAGCCTCGTTAGTCAGCAAGGATGCTGAGAAGCAGCCTACCGATCCCCTGACACGTGCCCCCTGTCTGCTTCCCACACAGACTGTATAAAACATGGACGTAGTGGCCGTCACGTCGCCCGCAGGGTTCGGAAACCAGTCACCTGTCACTCAGATCGGCCCCATCCTTAATAATGCAGAACAATCCCCCCCACAGTCACCTTGAAGGGGGAAATTAACTATAGAGACCTGAACCGTTTCTTGTACCAGCCTGTAAACATGGTTATTCCTGCTGTGCAGTTTTAACACGGGGGCTCTGCAGGTCTGACGCGCCTCGAGTGGCCGTGCCGTGAGCCCTAACAAGATAGCGTCTGATTGGCCCGGGCCAAGGGTTAATTGAAGGGGGAGGAAGTGATGAATTCTTTTAAATGTGGTTTTAATTAAAAGGAAACCTCAGCGGGAGGCCGACCGCTCCCACAGCTAAATGTCTGTCTCACTAGTTTGCTACAACGACGACGATTACTGACGGAAAAATTGCAGCAAAAATAAACGAGTAAAAAAAGTCAACAGGACAAACGTTAAAGTGTCCAGAAGGTGAAAACACGCTTTCATTGGCTCCTGCTGTGTTTGGATGAGCTCCATCTGACGACGGGAGGAAAACAAAACAAATACAGCTGAAATCTGAGGGCGACTGTTGGAAGGGTGTGAACACATTTCCGTCTCTTTAGCACCAAACACATCATCGCCTGCGCCTCATTAACACTAGCGATGCATCATGGGTAAATGAGAGAAAACAAGACGAACGACGGAGACGCTGCCAAGATGTGGAACATAAAAACACTGAAGTTACACTGAAGTGAAGTTAGTGATGGGTCCGATCAGAGACCGGTGACGGACAGACTGTCGGAACAGCTGGCCTCCCTCTGAGGTTTCCTTTTAATTAAAACCGCATATGAACTCATCACTTCCTCCCCTTCAATTAACCCTCGGCTCGGCCAATCAGACGCTATCTCGTTATGGCAGACCCCGTCAGCGGCGAGCGGTCACCTCTCTAATCGCTCTCTCTCCGTGAGACAGGAAGTACCGGACAGCTAATTAGCGCTGAGCGAGGCGGCGTGTCCCCGCTGAGAGCCCCACACTCGACCTCCATCACCAAACTTTGCTGAGAGCAGAAAGAGTTTTATCCTGAAAAGATCCAGCAGTAGCGGAGAGGATTGTGGGAAGGATGGGAGGGGGCGGAGTCAGTCCAGATCGTCTGCAGGATGCACAGAGCTGATAGAGTGTCACCTGCAGAGATTAAAAGAGACAAAAGAACCAAACTTCATTCAACTTTTAGCAGATTTTATGAGTCCAGTGGCAAACGTCATTGCAGGAGTTGAACACTAAAGAGGCATCTTCTCCTTAACGCCCTCGTCTTCAAGCAGTGTAGTCCAGGATGTAGACCGAGCCCTACAGAAGATGCATTCATGTATGTCTCAGCTGTCCTTACTCCACACGCATGGTATCCTTTTATTTTCAGCACAAACTCAACCAGAAGTCTTGACTTCTCTCTTTGTTAATTCAACAAATTCTAATGCAGGAACCCAAAATACTATAAAAAAGACACAGGCACCTGTAAAAATTAGTCATATTAGTTATATTATCAGTTCAAGGTTTTAAACAAGGTTGTTTCAATTTTAATACACAGATATATCAGTAAAATAAGGAATAAAACTGTAATAGTGTATTTACGTAAAGTGATTTTATGCCAACTCGAAGGTCTGTTTGCCTGTAAATCACTGAAAACATCAATTTAGACAAAAATAACAGTGAAAGTTTCACATCAGCATTTTCAAAGTCATGTAACTAAAAGTAAAACCTGCTCAGTGTTCAGCCTCCAGAGGGTTAAAGGAAAGATGATCTCAGTTGGAGCTGAAGTCTAAAACTTCCCCTCTTTGCTTAAATGAATCCAAAGGTTAAAGCTGCTCTGTGGAGTTTTCTCGAAACTAAACAAAGAACCAAACTTCATTCGACTTTTAGCAGATTTTGTGTGTAAAACACTAAAGTGTCTTCCTCTCTCCTCTTCAAACATGCGTTGCATAAAACAAAAGGTGCAACGCACACCTGTTTAAGCCTGCAGAGATTAAAATAGAACAAAGGATCCAAACTTCATTTAATGAGTTCACGAGGAAAATCTGAACTTCATTCAACGTGTTAAACACAGAAGAGGCTTCTCTTGCCCTCCTCCTCCTCCAGCATCAAGTTGTTTTGAATCAACTTCAAATTCTGATTTTACGAAGCCATTCAGAGGTCGCTTGGTAGAGAAAAAATATTTAGATGTGAATGATCAATAAACGGTGTGCTCGGTTCACTGATTCGTGTGGAAAAAATATTTGGAGAATAAAACTTGTGAACAAGAGCTGTAACTTTCAGAATAAAAGACTGGAGGCTTAAGGAAATGTAATTTATAATCTTTGTTCCCACTAAATGAAAGCATGGAGTAATAATTAAAGACAGAAAACGTATGAGATGACCATCAGCCAATCAGAGCAGAGTACAAATTGGTTATCGATATGTAATTCAAATGTTTAGATGTTCAGTTCAACTGGTATGTAGCTCTGGATGCTGCAAACACTCACCAAACTCAATGCTGACGTTTGACAACTCGGCAAAACTAGATTTGTTGAGAGTTTTTAAATGGAGTCTGGTCAGTGTGTAGCTGAGGTGAGTTGTTGTGTGAGCAGAGAAAAGCACAGACGCGTCGTCGTCTCCACAGACAATATTTTATCATTTTCTCGTTGTTACAATAATTAGCGGCGTAATCATCAGTCTCATAAATAGATCCGTTGATTCTTCGTACAGTTAGAAGTCATATCACAGCATATATATATATATATATATATATACACACAGATTTAAACATTACAAACAAAAACAAAGCAACAGGCCGAGTCGCTGCCCAGCGCATAGACCGATCCCGCTCAGTCAGTCTGGTGCAGACTCTGAGCCGGTGAGAGAGAACGCGTCAGTATGTTTTCAGTGCAGCTCAACCAGCTCCTGGACTGTTTTTGTCGTCAACATTTTTTAAATGATATTTACTGCTCTTTATGCGTCATTTAAGTATGTAATGTCCTAAAGGATCTTATGTTGAACATGAGCCACGTGAGGCTCTTTTTCCTTCACGAGTCCTTGAACAAATAAAGCTGCACCGTAAACAAGTCGAGTTTTTCTCGATCGTTTTGAGATTTTAAAGTCTTCTCAGACTGAAGTGTATATTGTTTTGCAGTGTACAAACAAAAATAAAGCAGAAACATACAGGCGGTTACAACATAAAACACACAGTCTGCTAAAAGCATAATGTCCAGGATATAGTCAGAGCCCGGTCACCAGAGGCAGCCGTTCAATCCAAGATGTAGTCAGAGTCCAAGAGAAGAGACAAAGGCAGAGCAGACAGGAAGTGTTTCTTTCATTTCATGTCAAAAAGTCAAACTTAATCACATTTTTACAAAATCACAGAAGCAGATTTAAAGATACAGTCAAAATAATTAGAGATGTTATTTAAAGCAGGAAGTAGACCCAGCCCGGCAGTATAGCAACTTGTTGTTACTGCACCATTTGGTGTCCTCAATCGGGAGGGAAACAGTCACAAAAAAGTGAAAAAAGAATTATGGTTCATGTGATCCAAGATGTAGACACGGCCCCATTTTGCATCCCTGCAGCCTAAATCATGTTCAGGTTTTACAGACTTTTACTCCAACAGGACAAAATAATGCACACTTTTAAAAGCAATGGATCAGCTAATTGACTTTAATTTTATGTTCTCACACTTCCAAAATACCAGAAACATTTCCTAATTTTCATGCAGTTCTTTAAAATTTAAAAATAAACCCCCAAATAACGAGCCTTAATTACAATATATGGACACGGGATATGACCAGCGAATAGGTCTGGGCCATGAACCAGTTCATGACACCCGTTCAGTAACAGAAGCATTTCCACGAGCAGTTAAAATCAATAAATAACAGAAGGGATGCAGAATAGTTTCGCATCATAGTCGAGTTGCAAAAACTCGTCAATCAAGAGAACAACCAAAGAGACAGACAGAGGTGATAGGTGTTTAGTCCAGGAAATAGCCACGGCCCAACTCAAACATACGATGTGTTAACGCACGAGTTCAGTATGTTTGTGCTCCATGACGTAGCCACGGCCGACACACTTTACCAGCAGAGTCAAATGTTTTGTCTGAAAGCAAAACACCAAGTTAACAAAGAATTATGTGAATATTTTATTAGTTTTGGGGTTTTTAGCCGCGTTGTCTTCTGGCTCCATCATGTCGTCCTGATAATTGCTCTGAACGTTCGCCGTGTTCGAGGTTAACGTTTGCCACGTAAAAGACTTAAGAGTTATTTCTGTACAGCTGCACACTTGGGAGACATTTTTTGTGGACGAAGCTACTTGGCTCGCTAACTATGTAAGCAGATGGCATCGCTGTTCTGAATTCTGCCTACGACGCTCCAATCAGCTGGCTGCTTTCCCAACTGTGGGGCTGTTAGCAGGTCTGGAAGCAGGCTAATGAAGTATCTGCTCAGCTGGTCACCAACACATCTGTCTGCCGCACCGGCTAACCCCGAAAACAGGCGCAAAATGTTGGAGGGACGGTATTCTAACACGTCGTACGAACTAATTCTGACAGAGTGAAACCCGACATTCTAACGCGACGTCACTGCAAGAAACGGACGAGTACATCCAGACTGACGTTCAGATGAAGTTAAAATGACACTTCACAAGTTTTACTAAAAAGGCTCTAAAAGATCCGTTGGTTTGTGTAACTCGTCCCTTCACCGTGAACCGTCTACGCGTTAGCATCGACAGTTTAGCTTTCTCTTTACGCTGCGTCTCTTTTCAGTCGGCTAATGAACTTGATTCTTCCCCGACCACCGAGCGTCCTCGACAGAATACCCGTGAGAACCTACAGAAACAGTGTAGTTCGTCCAAAGCAACGAGAACACCAGGTCCACTTGACTCGTTCCTTTTTCCTGGAGCTTTCCGCCACGTCTCATGGTCTTCATCAACCGCTGGTATTTGCAGCAGTTGTCATGGAGATAGTTTAGTTATCAACGGACCTAAATATGGAATTTCAGTCACGTGATAAGAACTAAAACATTCTCCACGACAACCGAGCAAACTGCGTCTGCTGTTGAAGGTCATGAGATGCGACCGAAAGCTCAGAGGAAAAAAAAGAAAGCAAGTCAACCTTGTGATAAAGAGTTTTTAATCAAACCGCTGTTTCCACGGCGAAGAAAGAATCTCAAAACTCAACTAACCCTCAGTTACAAACAGACGATCCAGGTCATAGACAGGAAGCCCAGGAAATAGCCAGATCACAACCGTTACTGCACACAGGAACCGATAAAATAACTCCGTTAAGATTCCAGGGATGTGTATTCCAGGACATAGCCAGGACCCAATTTAATGGTGTTTACAGAACGTGGACGTTGCCAGGCAAATGCTTGCTGTCTGTAATCACTTTACGACAGAAACCAGCGAAAGTAATGATTTACAATCGGTTACAATGTGTGTTCTCCAGGTCGTAGCCAGGACTAATTATAATACATTCAATTGCAACATAAACGAGCTGAGTGCAACTTCTCACGTTCTCAGTTTTTCCATTCCCCCAGGTCTTTAGCTTCTTCTTCCGCACCTTTTAAAACGTACGGCTTCCTCTCGTCATTGAGAAACAATAAATGGACAAATTCCAGCATTTAGTCATAGCCCAGCAGGCAGACTGAGGTGGTGAAATCACGACCGCTCCAGACAGTAGATGAAGCCCACAGCAGGTCTTGCGTTATGAATGCAGAGAATGGGGAAAGGAAGAAATGTTGGATCCAGTTGTTAGTCTGTGCCCAGCCCACGCCTTCCAGCTGAGGTGAACAACAGTAGTGAGAAGGAAGGGAATGGACGGGTGGATCCAGGTGACAGTCTCATCCTGAACCGGCTGCACTGCCACCAGGACTGCTCTCCTTACTGAGACGGACTAATTCCTGGGACAGAATCTCCAGGTCCTACAGACAGAGAAGGTTTTATGTTATTATTTCATTCTCGACCTCAGAAACATCAGCTCATGAAGACCATGTGACACCATCAAAGGTTCCAGAATAGCTTCTAAGTAGCAGTTAAACATTTAGCTTATGTTGCTTTAATTTAAATTATTTTCTGTTGATTTTTGTGTTTAATCTGGAAAACATCAGAAACGTGAAAAATGTTTCCCAGAGTCAGGGAAGACGTCACTTCTGATCTTATTTTCTGACATTTCAAACAAATAATTGAGAAGTTAATTGGCACAAGAATCGTAGTATCAATAATTCTTAGTTTGGAAAAACTGACACCACAGAATGTTTTGTATTTTTAGGATCGATTCCTCATTGAATAAAAATGCCAATGTCATTCCTCAAACTTCAGCGGATTCTTTTGTTAAACTGGATGTAACTTGTTTACACGTGATATTAGCATCTCTGAGCGCCACATCCTGTCGTCTGCGCCGGTCCAAAACCACATGCTGGGTTTGGTTTGGGTGGATGAACTTGAGCTCTGAACCGGAAAATAAAAAAAATGACTGAAGCGATTCATCGACGACCAAAATAACTGCTAAATACTTTTGCAGCTCGACACGAGACCGGTAACTTTAATCTGACACCGAACCTAACGTGTGAAGAAGTTTCTCGACAGTTTCAGCGCCACTGCAGCGAGAGTGTAACCTGGACCTCCCTCGGCGCCATCTGTCCACACGCGTCTAAAGATGTGCTGTTCCTGCTCGTCGTCATGGGAACACTTACCACCGCCCACAACTCGGCAACGCGTCACACACAGTGAAGGGACTGCAGATTAAACTCACATCGGACCAACGTGTTGACTTAAAGCTGCGTTCTGTCATTTACGTCTTAACAGCGGTGAACTACGTTTCCCAGAAGCCCTGCGCTGAAACCGTTCAGTCGATCAGTTGGTCGACACAAACTTTAAAAGAATCTATGGAGCGGGAAATCGTTCTTTGGCTCTTTCATATGACGGGAAACTGGACAGAACGTCTCCACAGATTGACGCTGAGTCGCGTTTTGTTCCTTTTTAAATGAACGACGTGCGTACAGAGCTGGTGTGTGTGTGTGTTCACGCTGACTGTGAAGTGATGTCTTCTAACACGAGTCCACCGTGACAGACGGAGGACAAACAGCTCTGACAGAAAACAGCTCCTGCTGAGCTGCAGCAGAGAGTTTCAGCTGAACGTGCTGGTACTGGCGGCCGGCTGGCGGAGCTTAGCGTGGAGTTTCCAGTGGACTCGTGTGAGAAAGAGATCGCTTCTGATCAACTGATCTGAACATATTTCCAATCAAAATGTAACATAAGTAGACGACGCAGAGAACTCTGCTACGTTCGCTTTTGGAGCGTAAACGTGCAGCGCTGCAGCTTATTAGGGAGTGAGAAACTTTACAGTGAAACACGAGTAACTTTAAGCCCGTAAGTTTCCCGGTTGCGTCAGCTGACTTCAGCTCCATCTGTGTAGCCATCAGTAACTCTGTACATGCAGCAGTCAGTCTGACCTCCTCCTCTACGAAGCTGCTGCTGTTACTGATTTGGAATAGCTGGTTTGTGAGGAGCAACTCTAGAATCAGCTGATCGGCATGATGACGTCGCACTACTGCTGCAGTGTGTGCGTGTGTGTGTGCGTTACCTTCTGCAGGTGCATGTTCTTGGTCAGCTGCTCCTCCAGCATGTTCTGCAGCTTCTTGTTCATCTCTCTCAGATTCTCGTCTCCCGGTTTGACCAGATCTCTGAGGACCGAACCCAGGCCTCCTCTGTCTCCCGGCGGGCCTCCGACGGCGCTGCCCGACACGTCTGAGGAGACGAGGAGACGGGTCAGTAGGCAGGTCGCTCGTTTAGAATCAATGAATCATCGGGTCTTAACCTCCACAACAGATCTGCTGCGTGTCCGTTTTACAAAGAGCCCAGTCGGAGATGACGGTAAGATTTGGTGCCACTGATTCACTGTTAAGACCTTTTTAACAAAAGGGCAGGAGCAGCTAAAGACACAGTGACCGAAGGGCGTCCTGAAGGTTCAAACTCATACTGCAACATCCCTGGTTCAAATTCAGCCAATCACCCCCCCCTCCTTATTGTCCTCGAGGGGTTGGTAGTTTGCAGCCACATGGCATCCGTCCATCACAGAACAGTTTAGACAGAGTACACAGGCTCTATGAGGCTGGATTAGCTCAATGCTAACGTGCTGATGTTTAGGTGTGTGGACACGTTAACATGTCAGCCTGATGTCAGAGGGGCAGCAGAGTTATTACAGTTCATCCTGAGGGGAACATGAACCGTCCGACAGCTGCGGAGACGTTTCGGTCCGGGCCGACCGACGTTAGCGTCCGTAGAGCCGCGGCGTTCGTACGGCTGAAACCAACTGTTAAAATAACGAATCCTAACGAAGGTTTAAGGTTTCGAACTCTGCGCTTTTACTCTCTCGGGCTGGGTCCTGGTGGGTGGAGATGCTCGACATGTTTAGGTTTTTAAAACAATGCAGGCTGTGTTGCTCATCTGGTGTTGAACAAAAACCCACTGGCCCAGCTTTTATTTTGAAAACTAAAGGGGGGCGTCGGACACATCACTTCCAGGTCGAACGGAACAGGTGACGCTCAGTTTCAGTTTGCTCTCAGGGGATTTTAGATTTGATTGTTACGAGTGAGATAATCCTTATTGATCGCACGGTTTTTTTTCAGGCTCTAAAGATCACGATTTGGACTCAAATCTAACTCTGCTCCTACAAACCTGCACGTTCTCTGCTCTTTCAGACTGAACAGCGCTCAGTTAGTTTTGTGCTCTTCGGTTCTGCGTCACTTTTACTTTAAATATATTTGGATGCAAGTACGCTGGTACTTTTACTGAAGTAACATTTTGACTTTGTACTTCTTCCGCCACTGTGCTCCACTGATGCTGCGTTAAACACAAATTATCGGCACAGGGCTTCTGGCAAACAACGCAAAGTTACGACCCATCTGCTCGGCCAGAGCGCACCCATCTCAGGTTCCTTCTGTGCAAACGGCGCTTCGTCGTGTGAACATCAACACCGAATCACTGATCTCGGATCAGCGACGCTGCTCGGACGTGAAGTTTTTATTGTCTGAAAACATCAACAAATATAATTCACGTGCGTCGTTATCGACGAGCAACTGCGTCCGAACAAGAGCTGCTGAGGCGCCCTGAGGCAAGGCACCAACCCCCCAACCTCTCCACAGATCAACACTGTTGCCTAGCAACCGGTTATAGGCAATAGGTTATAATAACTGTGACACGCTCAGTCTGCTTTTCACGACAAGCTTTAAGTAAATGTAAATGAACGCTGAATGGATATAAGTGTGTGTGTGTGTGTGGTTTTCAACATTCATCACACACACACTGAGCGTCCAGTCGGCAGGAGAAGCAGCTCAGCTCTCAGTGTTACTGCCCATTAGATTTACCATTATTACAGTGGTAATGGGAGTGGGATGGAGAGAGCGAGGAGAATGAAACCAGTCAAACATGAAATTGAAAACAGCGGGAGAGAAAAGACTGTGTGAACAAGGAAGAGAGGAGAGGTGAGAGTTTGTACAGCACATTTCAGTAATTCAGGGTTTCCCGTCAGACACTCGGAGACGCTGTGTTTCCTTGTAGCTGCTGAGTAATACGGAACGCTGTGGTCAACAGTGATGAATGATGACGTTTTCCCAAAGTCCAAGTCCAGTTTTCCTCTTTGGCATCAAAAACTACTTTTATTCTCTTTCAAGCGTCTGGAGATAAGCGACACAACTGATCACTGATGTGGCCCCCGAGTCGACGGGGCCTCGGTCGGTGAAAGCAAGTCTACAAGACGTATCAACAGGATCTTATACAGTATGTTGTGTTTTCTAACATGGACGTCTGCGGCCACAGTCAAAGAAGAGAGGAGAGCAGGAGGGTATTTACATGAGAAATAAATCAGCTGATGGTTTGAGGGGTTATTAAACACAAACACACTAATTGATTTAGACAGCAGCGTTTCCTACAAACAGGAAACGTTTCAAAGCTTTTTCCACAAACAAAAACAAACTGCGATGAGCTTCTGTGACGTTTGGGACGAATCTGAGCAGCAGAGGTGGAGATTACTGACTTTGGATCCTACATTTCCCACAATGCAGCTGGATAGTGTCTTTTATTGGAGCCTTCCTGCCTGGCGAACAGCCACAACTTTAAACTCTTTTCAAACCCGCTTTCGTCCCCAGCAGAGACAGAAAGCCTGACATCTTTCCTCTAAATCCTCCCGACTTCCTCGCTTCATCTGTGCCCATGTTACTCCGTGTGTGTGTGTGTGTGTTACCTATGCGGCTGTCCATCACGTAGGTCTCTATGATGGCGCTCTTCCTGCAGATATCTTCAGCCATCGACGAACAGCTCACCTCCAGGTGTTTCACCTGAAGGAGAAAAGAGTTCAGCTGCAGAGGTGGACGAAGTGCTCTGATGTCGCCACAGTACAAACGTATCAGCATCAAAATATACTTTGAAAGTCCCTCATTATGCAGAATAATATATATATCAGAATTAGAATTAAATCACTTTAATGTGGCAGCTGGTGAAGGCGGAGCTCATTTCAACCAATTACTGAGCATCTTACAGTAATCTATAATAACACAAGTTAGTTGATTCATATTTTGTATTCATTACCTGAATCTGCAGAGTAAACGGTGCAGTATGACACGTTGTGGAATGGAGACTTCAACATCTGCTTTTTGTTTTCTGAAACATTACTAATTAAGCGGGACGTAGTAACGGGTCATTTCTGTTCGACAGGGGGGACGGAGACAGGACATGTGACACGTGGTTGTCGTAGTAACGGGGGTCTACTCACCTTCTCCTCCAGCATCCATTTCTCCTGCTGGACCTCGGCGAGGCGCTGGAACAACTCTCCGACCTCGTCGTCCGATAACTCAGCGGGGCGCTGAGACTGAGGGCTGCCTCCTCCAGACTGACGCACAGAGAGAGAAGACGTCACAACACAGGTCAGTCATAGCAGCGTGCTAACAACATGCTGAATCTTATCTGTGGTCTACGTGTCCTCACGATGGGCAGACGCTGCGCGTTTCTAACTCAAACTCACATCATGTTTTAATCACGCTTTTCCAATAAAGTTTATTCAAGCCAGACAGCCGCGTCCTCAACAATGTTGTCAAAGAGAGAGAAAGGCAGTGTTATTGTGCAGTACTATATATGTACTATTAACAAAAAGTAAGAAGAAGAAATCAAATTATTTCTATCGCCGCTCAGTCTGTGTAAAGGTTACAGTTAAATACCAAAGCCATGACGAGATTGTTGAGGCGTTAATCTGGCAGAAAATCAGCCAGATTCTAAGCTGATCTGGGTTCAGTCAGTACGGTGTCCCTGTAGCTGCCGGTGTCACACCGACTGGTTACTTCCCCCGGAGGACTGACGCCGTTACATTTGGGAGACGCTGCGATTACGAACGTGTCCCGGAGTCTCTTGGCATTTACACGTTTCCCTCAGGAGCTTGTTGGAGCAACTGGAGTCCAGTCCACCTTAAATGCTCCCTGACTGTGTTTACATTGGCCCAAAACGCACCAAGTGATTCAGTTAACGCACGTTTAAATACGAAGCACATGGAGGCCTTTAAAGGGGAACCGATGACTTTACAGCTCTGCACGCACACACACACACACAGACACCCCCCCCCCCTCCTTTGTCACGTGATGCTGTTGCCGTCGACGACTGAACCCCCACAGTAAACTGACCTGACGGTGGACTCCACAGAGTCTCAGGTTTTGACAGGAACACTCAGACTCGTTAGCTGAACATGTCAGCTCTATTTACAGTGTTTCTATCAATAGAAACACATACACACACACACCACGATGAAACAGTGAAGGAGCTGAAAATAACAGCAGACGAAGTTCAAAGAGTCCTGAGAAAAGAAATATAATGACACAAAAACAGAGAGAAGTGAGGATGGGGGGAAAAGAGGGGATGTTACGGCTCAGTCTGTCGTCACCATGTCAGCACGTCACCATGGAAACAGCAGCCTAACTAGAGAGGTCGCGACCCCGACCCGTCACGCGATGTGAAGGAGAGAGATGACAGAAGGGACGGAGACAGAAAATGACGGACATAAGAGCTGCGGTGTTGAAAGGGTGTTGGTGCTTTAGGCTCCACCCACCTTGTTCTGATTGGTCGGCTGTGCCTCCTTCATCATGTCTCTGTAGGAGAAGGAGGAGACGGAGGAGGAGTCTCCCGTCTGCTGAGTCCGACTGGGACTGTTGATCTCTGACAGAACCAGCTCCTCCAGACCTGCAGACAGAGACGATGACCCGGATCACTCTGTGGTCGTCCAGAACCGACCTCTCCGCCAGCGCACCGTCTCTTTAAAGAGGAACGTCTCACCTCGCTGCGGTGAAGACGGGTACTCCGGGCGTGTCAGTACACCGTGACATCACTGTCAGCTGTGGTTACAGATGCGAGGGCGCGCACACGTCTGACCACAGCAGCTGAGCTCAAACGTTCAACCAGACTCCAGTGAAACTACGTTAAGTTACTCTTCAAACACAAGGCTGTCCTTCATGCCATGTCCCTTTAAGGTGTCACACCGCTACAACATGAGCGGTTTAACCCAAATGTCTCTACAGGCACAGACTCCTCAGAGCTGGGTCCGAATCCACAGTTCTGTGAGGTCAAACAGGAAGCAGCTAAATCCCTTCTCTTTGTGTTGATGGTGACTAGAATAATAGTGTAAAACAAACTATTAAAACTGTTTTATTGGCCGATACAGACTTCAAGACACTGGACCGTCCCTTTAATGCAGGTGCTCTGAGTGGGCAGAGAGATAAGTAGACTACTTTAAAATGTCTGATTCTCAGGTTTGTGCAGAAGAGCCTTTTAAACATTCATCACTACTCATAGATTATACATGAGTGTGTGTGAGTGTGTGTGTGTGTAAAAACAGTGTGACAGCAGGACTGTTAAAGAAGAAGGCCGCCCAAGAAAGAAAGAGAGAAATATATGCAACAAGAGACAAATAAAGAAAAACTAAAATAACAATCCAGTTAAACGGACACAAACAGAAAGTGACCGACTGTGCAGGTGTGTGTGTGTGTGTGTGTGTGTGTGTGTGTTTTGCCAGCAGACGCCAGTGTGTCCACCTCAGCTCTGGGAATCAGAGCGCTGCATTAAATATTGAGCAGCAGGTTCCGGGCTGAGCCAGAACCTCCTGACGCAGGGTTAGCACGCCGCCGAGTATCGGACCCATCGGTCCCGTTACAATCACATCTCAGCCACTTAGGACAGACACACTCTGGCCAAGTACTGTTGTCTCTCACTGAAGCATTTAAAAGGGGGATTGCCGTCCATTTAGGGGATTTAAATACTCTTCCAGTTAGTTTCACTGTCACATCAGGTTCTGCTCCATTGACAGTTAATGGAGCTCTGAGTTTGTGGCGATCAATAACCTGCAGGACAACATGAACACAGTCTGTAAAGTCAGCTGCTGGAGCCCCGAGTTTGGGTGGACCACTCGTTTGCCATGTCCGAGCGTTACTGGACACAGGAAATCTGAACACGGGGCGAACAGGCGGAAGTTATTTTATTCTTTGTGCACCTGCAACACGCTGCGCTGCTGGACGACGCCAGGTGGGTGCCGACGCCGAGGTCTCACTATCGTTAAAAACGTCAGCGTGGACATGGTGTCCCTCACGTCATTAAAGCTGCTGAACGTGGACTGCAAGTCTAAGTTACCACGTTGTCGTTAACTTAGCTGTGAGGTCAGAAGCCAAACTCGCCTCGTTCTGGAGTTAAATATGGACGACGTTCACGCAAAGCGGCCGATTCAACACACGAACGCAGCAGTGAGAGCGACGCCCACAGCCGCCGACTCCGAGGCTAAAAACGCCCCGTTTATCTTCTAAACGAGACACAGGCTGTGTCGTCATGGTGACGTCACACACCCAGGGCGTGGATGGTGTGTGTACCTGTCCTGGTCTTGCTGTTGGTCAGTATCTCCTGGAGTCTCTCCTGCAGTTTGTCACCTCGCTTCCTCTCCAGCTGCAGCTGTCGCTTCAAATCCTTCAGCTGCCCGCACACACACACACAGTCAGGGATTTACTTTTTAATTATTACTTTCTATGCACGGCTGCTCTTAAATTACTCTGCAAAATATATTCTGTCTCCCTCTCATCTCTATTCTCATTCTGTCGGTCTAACATCAGTCGATAAACACTCACCGCTGCACTTCCCTTCTTTTCTAGAATCCTCTGGCCGTCCACAGTGTCCTTGATCTCCTACAGGGGAGAAACACAAAGAGCAAAACGTATATAGTTACTCTGCCCGATGCTGATGCAGCTTTTTTAAAAAGGAGCTTTCTGGTGATTTTGCATATTTTACCAGCGTAGCGTTTAAGATTTGCCTCGCAGCCCGGATTCAGATTCAGCTGTTACCTGTTTGAGTTTTCCGATGGCGTCGCCGTGTTCGTCCTTCTGCTTCTCCGCCGCCGCCAGCTGCTGCTTCAGCCCCTCCACCTCCGACTGCTTCTCCTGCAGGACAGAGAGAGACGGACGTCGTGTCATCGTCCGCTGCGAGACAACACGAAGTTCAACTGCCCCCAGATCAGCCGGAGAAACAGCGGAATCCCATTTTCTGTTTTGTTTGAGGGCGAAACATCAAAATCCTCCAAATTGGAGATCCAAGGTTTTTACATGACAAAGGCCATGTCCTATAACAATGTGATGTCCGTGACTCTAATGTTAACAATGTCACACATACACACATTTAATTACACTCAATGCGAAGAACTCTACATTTCGATTAAACTCTTTAAAGTGATCATTTCTCCTGCTGCTGCGCGAGGTCGATGGTTCTGGACTGATATCTGGTTATCCATCACATTGGGTCACCAAGGTCACGCACCAACACACGCATTTAAGTGCTAAAATAGTATTTGTAACATAAAATCCTTTTCTTTACATTCACAAACTTGAACTTCTCACAGACGCACATGCAGAGAGACGGACAACCCCGGGGTCTGGGATTATTTCTGAACCTCGTCCGTGAAAATGTCCAGCCGCAAACCAGAAGGCCAGAACCATCAAACACCACAAACTGTTCTGTACCAGAGCCGTGATTGACCCAACAACTGGAGCACGTGTCCACCCTTTCAGACGTAACCGAGATCACAGTGACCCTTCTTAGAAACTTTCCTTCCTCGGGTCTCCTGGAGAAAAAGTTTCAAGAAAAAGAAAAGTAAAACAAGCCACACCTCCACCTCAAGGGTTGCCCCCTCACTTGTAATCCAGCCGACTGAGGGATTAGTTTAGGGGGAAAAGCACATTTAATTCCCCTCTAATCTACCGCTGCTAATTAATTTGACAAAAATCTACGTTAGAACACCTGCAGCCGCCCACCTGAGACACCAAACACCTAAAACCAAGTTTTAACCTTTAAACAGTCCTTTGATGTTGTGAGGACTGGCCAAAATGTCCTCACTATGTAGGGGGAAAAAAACATGTTCCAGTACAAGTACACACACCTCAACCGTCAGAATGAGCCGCTGCGCTCAGATTTCATTACCCTGAAATAAAGCCAACAAACCAAAACAGAAGAGAAACTGATAGAAAAATGCAAGAACATGTCAAAATAAGCAGCGTGCAGCGACACACACACGTCATCACACCTGTCGAAGCCATCTGACAGGCAGGTTAGAGGCAGGATGTGTAGGACTGCTGTAGTAATGGCACTATGTGCCCGTGTCTTTGGGACTCTGTTAATGGGCAAACCACGTGTGCAGTAAGGGGGCGGCCCCTCCTACGCCAAAATGGTACAGTCCTACTCTAACCTGACAGGTGAGCTGTGTTTCTCTGATGGAGAGAAAAAGAAATCAGTGGTGTAGGTAAAATACTGATTTCAAAAGGATTAAAAAAAACGCCAGATATAGTCTACCACTCAGGGTAAAGCCTCTCGTTTCACGTTGTACGCTGGATTTGTTTGTCCCGCACCTGAACACACAACCAGGTTGGATGTGCAAACTATCCACCTTTCCTCTCCAGTATCACTGCCTGGCTGTTAAAGGCCACGGGAGGTCCTCATGTGTGTCCGGAGCTCACACAAGAGTCTTCAAGGTTTCCTACTGGTGTCAAATACAGGGCTGTGTTTTTACCAAAATACTTCTATCACTATTTTAAATTGTAATATGCTTTACTATACCACAGTATCTCCCTCTACACTGTTTACCTCCTGAGCTGAAAGGGAGTCCTGCTCCGCTACAGTGAGATAAATCATGTTGGTGACTTTCAGTTCAGTTTGAAAATAAACTCGGATTCCTGAATCTCGCTGCACAAACATAAAACGTCACATATCATTTAGTCCACTATATCGAAATCGCCCCTCGTGGATCAAAACATGCGGAAAACACTTCTTATAAAATCTAATCTGAGAATCTTCAAGGTGCGAATGAGTTATGGCATGAATATGTATGAACTCGAACCGTGACGGAGGAGATCGGGGTCTCACAACGCACAGGAGGAACAAACTCTGAAGACGCAGGGGATTATTTTTAACAACCTTTTGAGGTTTGATTTAAGGCGCCGTCAGAGTTCGTGCTTCGCCAGTCAGACAGGAAACAACACACGACGACTGAAACTCAAACCTGCGACGCTCAGCGCACCTGCCGAGCACTCGACCCGCCCGCTAATTAGACCGCTTCCATCATTAATTAACTTTTCCTATTAAGTTTCCTCGCTCTGCTCTTAGTTCCAGGCTGTTAACAGATAACACACACACACACAGAAATCAGTGACAGTCCGTCTCCGGAGTCCTTCAGGTTCCTCAGAGGACCACAAGTCAGCCTGGTTATCTGATTGGCTGAAAGGACTTGTTACACCCACGCTGACATATCCCATGATGCACAGCGGGTTGTGCTTTATTGGTTTGTTATCAAGCTTTAATGATAGCGAAGGCAAGTCCTTTCTTTACAGAGGTAATTGTTTGGGGATGACGTGGTTCAGTTTGTATTACGTGATCTCATTTGGTCTCTTTCAGGACGAAACACTGAATCAAAAAACTGGTTTTTGGGAACACATTTCACACATTTCAGTGTGAAGCGTTCCTTTTCCTTTACAAGTCGATCTGAAACCTACATTTGGACAGTGTTTTCTGCAACACTTAGTTAGCAGAGTTAGTGCAGCGCGTCGTGTCAGCCAGGTCTAAAATCTCTTCAGGATTTATGAAGGTTTAATATTTGCAAAACTCCATCTTTCACGTGCGTCACATTAAACCAGCGTAAAGGCAACAGTAATGCGGACGACGAACACACCAGGACGTGAGAAAACGTATTGGACACGAGCGCTGCGTGAGCAACCGGATACCATCGCGCTTCCAACACCGAATGAGGGTAAACACAGCCTTTTGCCTCTGTGCTACGGCCACGAGGGGGGAAGAGAGGAAGAACCACAACGCTGACACAGACGTCCGGTCGGCCTTCGCCGTGACGCATCGCGCCGGCGGAAACACGCCGAGCGGCAGAGTGTGTGAACGCTCAGCGTCTCTGCAACAGACCGCCAGCGCTCACGTGAGTCTCCTCCACTGCGACGCACTGCTAACACGATTTAACCTGTTTGTGTTACCATGGAGACAGCGACGCTTTAATTAGAAACACACATTCACTTAGAGCTGGAGAGGATCCAACACACACACAATACACACCTACACTGACTGCACGTATAAACAGACACCCACACTCACATATTTATATTCACAAAGATGTTTTCTGAAACCTGCTGTCGTCTGTCCTGTGTGTGTGTGTGTGTGTGTACCGCCATCTGAAGTGTGTGTTCTTTCTGCAGCCGCTTGATATCCTCCTGATGTTCCAGCGAGTTCTTCTCTAGGTTCTCCTGCAGACACATCAGATGAAGTCAAATAAATTAATAAAAGTTAAGAACGGCCCTCCACCGATTTATCATCACAACTCAGAAAAAAAGAGATATCGTCCTTTTTATTCCACACATCCATTAATCCTTATCAAAGGCCTGGCGCCTACATTACCCACAATGCACCTCTTCCTCTGACAGCTGTGCTAACGTAGCCTGCGGCAGAGATGAGCAGCGGGCTGCTGAAGCGCAC
This sequence comes from Coreoperca whiteheadi, assembly GCA_011952105.1. Taxonomy (NCBI): domain Eukaryota; kingdom Metazoa; phylum Chordata; class Actinopteri; order Centrarchiformes; family Sinipercidae; genus Coreoperca; species Coreoperca whiteheadi. Next base: position 30,069,023 of record CM022479.1, read on the forward strand.
GTCTTTCTGACTAGTTTCATTTTGTTGTGGTGTTCGGCCCCGACCGGCACATACGAGACTTCACACGGCGCCCTCTGGAGACACTGACGGCTTTGGGCTGCTTCTTCGTATAAATGCATTGGGAAGGGATCTCTTTAGCGGCTGGCACGCTAGCCCCCAGACTGACCTCAGCCTCCTTGAGTCGTCTCTCGAACCATCCTTTGGTTCCCTCCATGGACAGAACCTGAGCCTGCAGCTCCTCCACCCGCTGCTGGAGACCCTCCAGGTCCTTGGTCCGAGCCTGGAAATGCACACAGATGTATGAAGATCGTACATGGACAGATAAAACATGAGGGCGCTGTTTCGCTCTGATGACTTCTGAGAGACCCTTTTTATTCTGAGGGTTGGAAACTGTTCGATTTATTTCAGACTTTCTAGCTCCTCTCTTTTTACCCACTTCCTCAGCTTTCAGTTCTTCTCCTCGGTGCTCCCCCTATCCCATCTCCCCCTCATCCTCCTGTTTACCTTTTCATCTCTGAGCTGCTGTCGGATCTCCTCCTCAGAGCGGTTCTTGTCCTCATGGAGTCCTCTGAGCTCCTTCTCATATCGAGCCCTCACCCCGAGAACCTGAGAGGGGGAGGAGACGAGGATGGGAAACAAGGAGGGGAGAGGAGACAAGAAGAGGAAACAAGGAGGGGAGAGGAGACAAGAAGAGGAAACAAGGAGGGAAGAGGGGAGGAGACAAGGATGGGAAACAAGGAGGGGAGAGGAGACAAGAAGAAGAAACAAGGAGGGAAGAGGGGAGGAGACAAGGATGGGAAACAAGGAGGGGAGAGGAGCCAAAAGAAACAGTTGAATCCTTTAGACTTCTGATGTAATTGATGTCTGATGTTTCGTATTTTAAAAACCTGAAAAGAAACACAAGGAAAAATAAATAAAAACAGAAACAGATCAGGGACGATTAAAGAAGAAAGAACACAAAGAACTCTTTTTTTCTTTAAAAAGAGATAAAATGACCAGAAAACAGAAACAAATATTAAAGAGAAAACTGAGAGGGACAAGCAGAGCTTCGCCCCTCTGAACAGTTTGCTGTCTCACCTCCTTCTCGTGCTGCAGTTTGAGGTCTGACAGCGCCTCCTTGTGGTCAGACTTCTCCTGGCTCAGCTGTATGGCCATATCATCCAACATGGCCTTCCTCTTCTCTGCTGTCTGCTCTCGCACGCACACACACACACGTTACGTTAGTGATGACCAACAGGGCGTTTACGTGTGCGTGTGTGTGTAGACGTGTACGTCATGGAAACAAGCGTGTGCACCTTCTTGGCCTCGTCCAGCTCTCTCTGCAGTTTCTCCTTCTCTTGGCCTTCTTCCGTTAGCTGCTCCAACAACTTCCTGTTGGCAAAACTCGACTCCTGAAAGGACGGGGGGAGAACACGGGACACGGACAGAGCGGATAAACACCTCGCAGGTCTGAACCTAACGTTCTAGAATGACGTTCTCCAGATTTATCAATCGGTTCTAAAGCAGGTTAGTCCTGAGAGAACTGTTCCGGATACATTTACTGTATTATACTAGATGTTCTGCGTTTAAACAACGTTCTAGCGTGAAGGTTCTAGACAACACGGTGTGCAGCTACTAGTACATACTTTGCTGTAAGTAGTTATTTTATTGAATGTGTTTCAGCTTACGTGTATACAGTATGCTGCGCTGCTCGCTGTAACTGCTACACATGTTCCAGATGTGTTGCCTCAGAACTATAATTTTTTTTTTTTTAAAGATACTGTGACGAAAACACAGAATTACCCTCTGAGACGTAGTGCAGTAGAGGTGCATAAAACAAAATAGAAATACTCAAGTACAGTACAAGTACCACGTGTTTGTACTTACGGCACTGTAACTTGGTTTACGTTCCACCGCAGCCCACAGACACAACACACCAATAGATGCATCATCTGTGTGTGTTCTTGTTTTACTATATTCGCGGGGCCCAAAAACCAGGAGCCCACTATACTCGTGGGGTCCCTGAGAGCTTTGTGGGGCCAGACTGCTGGAGCCCACAAGTTTTAAAGGGCTTTTTGAGGGTTAAGACTTGGTTTTTGGGTAAACGTTACATTTGGGTTAAGGTTAGTTGTGATGGTCAGGTTTAGGGTTAGGGGCTGGGGAAAGCATTATGTCAATGGGGGATAGTTAAACAAACGTGTGTTACCTGCAGCTGGGAGTCCAGGTCGTCTCTCTGAGCCAACAGTCTCTCCTGTTCAACTCGTCTCTGCTGCAGTTCGACCGTCAGCGCCTCCTGCTGCTCACGCAACAGGTTCATCTCCTGCGTCTTCACCGTCTGGATCTGCACACGTGAGCAGGACCGTTATTCATTCCTTTTTAAAGAACCACCCATGAGACTACGACACACTGAACGTGGCAGACGGGACACAGCATATCACAGCTGACAGAGGAAGGCGTCAGACGCCAAAAACTATGAAAGACATGAGCAAAAAGCAGCATAGTGACACATGTGATGCATGAGAGCACTAGGCGACGGTGAATAACAGCAAGAGGTGGTAGCAGACAGCAGAGGACAATATATATATATATTCTAACGTACACTTTCACTAAGTAAGGTTTTACGCATTGCTTAAAACAGGTTGCCCCTCATGAACTAGTTCTTATGTAGAGATCATTTGTTGCTAAATATTTACAGCGCTAACTGCACGGTGGCAGAGCGGTTAGCGCCCCCGCCTCCCAATAAGGAGATTGTGGGTTCGAATCCTGGACCAGACCACGACCTCCCTGGGTGGAGTCTGCATGTCCTCCCCGTGTTACCGTGGGATTTCTCCGGGTTCCTCCCACCGTTAATTAGGTTAATTGGTGACTCTAAAACTGCCCCTAGTGGAAGAATGTGAGCGTGAATGGTTGTCTGTCTCTGTGTCAGCCCTGTGATGAGTTGACTGTCCAGGTTGTACCCCGCCTAAGGCCCGAAAGCCACTGGGATAGACTGACTGACTAACTGAACCAGCTGTCAGAGCTACCGTTAGCACGCTAACATCTGATCGTTCAGAGTGATACAGTAATATGGAGGACGGCCGACGTCTCCGACCTGAAACTTGATAAATGCTGTTTAATAATGCCGTCGGTCTGAAAGATTTTAATTTGCATTTCACTAAAATAACACAACACACCTCAAATTATGAAAAGTCATGTTAACGTTTGACTAAGACTGATTAAACAACGGCAGTTAGCTTAGCATAATCGGATATTTCCCTCTCATTATAAACTGCATGAACACTGCTAACTGTGAAACACAGATTTCTCCATGTCTGCAGACAGAAATGAAACAAAGTAACACCGACATTTACAAAAGATGTATCTTTTAGCCTCTAGTCTCTCAGACAGAGTCCTCACACACCAGGGACTCGTAACAGCAGACGGCACTGTTCACCCCCTCGATCCACGCGTTACCGCCATCCGGCCGTGGATACGAGGAGCTCCCTGTCGGCTCCCTGAACACACACTGTTGTACAGATCTGAACGTGTCTGTGTGAGGTGGGAAACAGGCCGGGGAGGTAATGTATACGTGTACATGTGACGCACACATATCTATCATGTGTTGTGTATCTCTGTGTGTTGCTGTGTGGAATGTGTACTGGCTGTGGAAACGATCTCCTATCTAAAACAGGGGTCACCAACGTGGTGCCCTCGCCTCTTACCAGTGAACTGCATCACATTTTTTTTGTTGCCATTCTTTTTTAAAATCACACTTGCATTGGTGTGAATTTTAAAATGAAAATATAAAAAAAAAAACTTGTTTGGTCACCACGGTAACCGTTGACGTAGAGACCAGCTAGCAGGCGCAGTGAAGGTGAGATTATTTACCCCCAAAAAATGGCAGAAAAAAGAAATAAAACACATCATTTTCACAGTGAACGGGATGAAGAGTTCTTTTTTACCACTTTCAAAGTGATCATTTGAAAACGTAAATACTTATTTAGAAATAAAGTTTTGCGTGTGGATATTTATGTTTCCTACCTTGTTAAATCAGTGTCGTCACAGAGATGAATATCATTATTTTTTAATAATAACATAATTAAGGTAAACTGAGCAAATATATTGTTTCAGAAGTGTGTATCAAACTCGTGGCCCTTCACATTAATCGCTACCCGAGAAGTAGCTTCAGTTTCAAACAGGTTGGTGACGGCTGCTCTAAAGACTATTTAAAACTGTAACTTTTGGAAGTTATGCTAGCTCGCGATGTTGCAGTGACTTCCTGTTGACATCGTTCTTTGCTGTTTGATTGGACAGCGCTATAGACGTTTCCTAGCAATCAATTTACACATTATTAAAGTCTTTACAAGCTGAGACATTTCTTACGGGGAACTCAATGTGGCAGAGCACAAGTGTGAAACTGGCTAGCAGCTACTAAGAACTTGGGAAGAACTTCACATACAAACGCAGTAATTAGGATTTGCAAACAGCAACAAAACTCCCGATCACATTGTTTGTTCTGCGACAGATTAATGCCAACTACTCAGTTGTGAGTCTGGACTATTGATGTGGTTTAAAATAAAGTATTAAATGTTCTGTCGCTGGTCCTCGCAGCAGCCGATCTCACGGCTCTACGTCAGTTTTGCAGTTGTACGTTTTTTAAAAAGGTGCTGTTAATCCAGAAGAGTAAGTGTTCTAAGCAAGTACATTGGTTTCAGACCATCAATCTAAGGTTAAGGCTCTAGAGAAGGGTTCTAGATAGGGTCTGAAATATAATTACCTGTTTAAGAGCGCACAGGTTAGTCCTCAGAGCACTGTTCTCCTGTAAGAAGGGTTACAGTTCCAAACTGAGATTCAAGAGAATGAGTATAATTACTAGTTGGGGAGCAGCCAGAACCTTTGGGTTCTAAGTGATGTTCTCCAGTTATATTATCAGCTCCTGAGCAACAAGGTTATTCCTCACAGCCTTGTTCTAGGGTTCCTGTTCCAAACTAAATGTGTTATACCTACGTTAGTTATACCTGTTCGAGGACTGAAACTATTTACATTAAAAACGATCTTTAGAACAGTGGTGTTCTTCAGGTGTACTACTGGTTCTAGATTAACTAGGTTAGACCTCAGAGAACATTCACTGTATTATATATCGCTTCTGGGCAGATATGTTATTCTTTAAAAATGGTCTGGCATTAAGGTTCTAGACAACTGTTCTGTAGCAACTCTTTTTCCTCAGAACAGGGTTGCGGGGTTGGGGCTTTACAGCCGATGATGTAGCGATGGGTTCTAGGTAATGTTTTCCATCATTACCTGTTTTATGGCAGCTAGATGAGAAGTTTTGCAGTTAAGCGTATTATTACCCGTTCTAAAGCAACTAGGTTAGTTCTCAGAGATGAAGTAGTGTTAGGGTTCTATGTAATGTTCTCCAGGCATATTACCTGTTTTACGGCAGGTAGTTAGGTCATGACATGAATGATGTTCTCTAGGTTTATTACCTGTTCTAGAGCAGCTAGGTTTGTCCTCAGAGCATCGTTCTCCTGCAGGATGATGTCCACCTGCTCCTGACTGACTGCACTCTGATTGGCTACCTGCAGCGCCGACACACCACAGGGGGGCAGCAGAGAGAACAGGACAGAAAGAACCGAAAAGAGCACCAATAAAGTCAAAATAAAGCAAGAAAAACGAAGAAAAGGCAATAAAAGCAGAAGCCGAAACAGAAAAGAAGGTTAGAAACAAACCGAAAGAAGGAAAACAAGAATGAGAAGACAGAAGAAAGAAGAGAGGAGGAGGACAAGACAACAAAGCAGGTCAGAAACACAGAGAGAGAGCAGCAGGCAGAAAACACCAGGCTACTCCACTGCCAAAGTGATATTGGACAACATATGTGTATTCCTTTCGTCATGTGAAAGACTTGAGGACCTGTACGCCTTCTTCCCTCCAGGAGCCCGAGGCGAGCAGGAGAGATTGAGGCTGACCCCTCCCACCCTGGACACCAACTGTTTCAGACACTCAGGACCGACGCCGAAACGGTTTCTTTCCATCTGCAATCGGCCCCATCAAACAAGCCCGGGACCCCCACGGACACTGACTCACTATTCGAATCAATTATACGCATATGAATCAATTTTTCATGACGGGATCACTTTGGCAGGGAAACATCTGGACAGAAAAGTGAAAGAACAGAGCAGCAGCTGGTAAATTCCTCCCTTTAACCGTCACCTTGTTTCTTCACCTCCTCCCTCCCTCTGACCACCTCTCCTCTGCCCCATTTTAGAAAACATTGCAATGAGTGCGAATGAAGAATAAGTCCACGGGTTTTACTTCACACTTGTTTTTCCAACTTGTAGCTTCATTACTTGCAGATGTGCGGGGAGACGTGTGAAACGGTATCTCCCTCCGTACGTGTGACGTGTACAAGTATTCCTACATATGGATCTGCCAGCTGGAGTAGGTTTTGTCTGCCCAAAGTCAAGGCTCACAGGCTCTTGCTGCAAAATGCCAGGTAGTCAGTTACTTGTTTCCTGCCACCTTTTAAACGATAAGGCCTTCTTTTAACTCATCTCTCCCTCACTCTGGTTTCCTGATTGTGTGTTACCTGGTCCTTCAGAGTGTGCAGAGCCAGGTCGTGTTCCTTCTCTTTGCTCTGCAGTTGCTCTCTCAGCTCTGCTGTCATCTGAACCAAAACACAAAACACATGTCAGCCACCAACCTGGATTTTAAGTCAGCAGCACTTTTGCCAAGTGTTTACTTTGAGTAAATGACCCGAGTACTTCTTCCACCTCTGGCTGCGTTACTGAGGTCTGACCTGATTGGCTGCCATGAGGTCTGACTGCAGTTTCTGGATGCGGATGTTCATGGCCTTCAGCTCCTCCTCTTTCCTTTGGTTGATCTCATCGATCTTTGTCCTGCAGAGAAACAAACAGCATGTCAACATCTGCTGTGCAACAACACACAGCAGGAATCAACAGTGTCATGTCCTGTCAAGTAGTAGTAGTACCAGCAGTAGTAGTGGTGGTGGTAGCAGTACCAATATAATTTGTAGTAGCAGTAGGAGAAGCAGTACTAACAGTCATAGTAGTAGTAGTTAAATTAATCGCAGCAGTAGCTGTAGCAGCAGTAGCAGTAGCAGTAACAGTAGCAGCAGTAGCTGTAGTAGTAGCAGCAGTAGCAGTAACAGTAGCAGCAGTAACAGTAGCAGCAGTTACAGTAGCAGCAGTTACAGTAGCAGCAGTAGCTGTAGCAGCAGTAGCTGTAGTAGTAGCAGCAGTAGCAGTAACAGTAGCAGCAGTAACAGTAGCAGCAGTTACAGTAGCAGCAGTAGCTGTAGTAGTAGCAGCAGTAACAGTAGCAGCAGTAGCAGCAGCAGCAGTAGCTGTAGCAGCAGCAACAGTAGCAGCAGTAACAGTAGCAGCAGCAGCAGTAGCAGTTACAGTAGCAGCAGTTACAGTAGCAGCAGTAGCTGTAGTAGTAGCAGCAGTAACAGCAGCAGTAACAGCAGCAGCAGTAGCAGCAGCAGCAGCAGTAGCAGCAGCAGTAACAGTAGCAGCAGCAGTAACAGTAGCAGCAGCAGTAGCAGTTACAGTAGCAGCAGTAGCTGTAGCAGCAGTAGCTGTAGCAGCAGTAGCAGTAACAGTAGCAGCAGTAGCTGTAGTAGTAGCAGCAGTAACAGCAGCAGCAGTAGCAGTAGCAGCAGCAGCAGCAGCAGCAGCAGCAGCAGTAGTAGCAGCAGTAGCTGTAGCAGCAGCAGCAGCAGCAGTAGCAGCAGCAGCAGTAGCAGCAGTAGCTGTAGCAGCAGCAGCAGCAGTAGTAGCAGCAGTAGCTGTAGCAGCAGCAGCAGCAGCAACAGTAGCAGCAACAGTAGCAGCAGTAGCAGTTACAGTAGCTGTAGTAGTAGCAGCAGTAACAGCAGCAGCAGTAGCAGTAACAGTAGCAGCAGCAGTAGTAGCAGCAGTAGCTGTAGCAGCAGCAGCAGCAGCAGCAGCAGCAGTAGCAGCAGCAGTAGCAGCAGCAGCAGTAGTAGCAGTAACAGTAGCAGCAGCAGCAGTTACAGTAGCAGCAGCAGCAGTTACAGTAGCAGCAGTAGCTGTAGCAGCAGCAGTAACAGTAACAGTAGCAGCAGCAGCAGTTACAGTAGCAGCTGCAGCAGTAACAGTAGCAGCAGTAGCTGTAGCAGCAGTAGCTGTAGGAGCAGCAGCAGTAGCAGTAACAGTAGCAGCAGTAGCTGTAGTAGTAGCAGCAGTAACAGTAGCAGCAACAGCAGTAGTAGCAGCAGTAGCTGTAGCAGCAGCAGCAGCAGTAGCAGCAGTAACAGTAGCAGCAGTTACAGTAGCAGCCGCAGCAGTAACAGTAGCAGCAGTAGCTGTAGGAGCAGCAGCAGTAGCAGTAACAGTAGCAGCAGTAGCTGTAGTAGTAGCAGCAGTAACAGCAGCAGCAGTAGCAGTAACAGTAGCAGCAACAGCAGTAGTAGCAGCAGTAGCAGCCGCAGCAGTAACAGTAGCAGCAGTAGCTGTAGGAGCAGCAGCAGCAGTAGCTGTAGCAGCAGCAGTAGCAGCAGTTACAGTAGCAGCCGCAGCAGTAGCTGTAGGAGCAGCAGCAGGAGCAGCAGCAGTAGCAGTAACAGTAGCAGCAGTAGCTGTAGCAGTAGCAGCAGTAGCTGTAGTAGTAGCAGCAGTAACAGCAGTAGCAGTAACAGTAGCAGCAGCTGTAGCAGTTACAGTAGCAGCAGTAGCTGTAGTAGTAGCAGCAGTAGCTGTAGCAGCAGCAGCAGCAGTAGCAGCAGTAACAGTAGCAGCAGTTACAGTAGCAGCCGCAGCAGTAACAGTAGCAGCAGTAGCTGTAGGAGCAGCAGCAGTAGCTGTAGCAGTAGCTGTAGCAGCAGCAGCAGTAGCTGTAGCAGTAGCTGTAGCAGCAGCAGCAGTAGCTGTAGCAGTAGCTGTAGCAGCAGCAGCAGTAGCTGTAGTAGTAGCAGCAGTAACAGCAGCAGCAGTAGCAGCAGTAACAGTAGCAGCAGTAGTAGCAGCAGTAGCAGTAGCAGCAATAGCTGTAGCTGTAGCAGCAGCAGTAACAGCTGTTCTGACCTGCTGTCGTTGTACAGAGCCTCCTTCTCTCCCTGAAGACGCTGAAAACTGCAGGACAGAAACACAAACTTTATACTCAGTGAGTTAATCAGCAGTCTGATGTGACCCCTCAGCCTCCGTGTGAAACTCAGCTGACACAACAGATAACAGTCTGCCTGCTGCAGCTCTTCCTCATGGTCCTTCCATCCGTACGCCCCGTGGAGGACATGAACCGGAACTGCAGCTGGCAGATCAATGGCGAATATAATTCTGAGCCTGAAAATTCCCCCATGACTAAACCTCAACAATATGCAGTAATGTATAAATGTTCTGTTCCCATAACACAAGCAGGTGTGACTGTCAGTAAAGCGTCTCACCTCTCCTGTTTCTTCTTTAACTTGTCAGACAGCTGGAGGACAGACAGACAGAAACACAGACAGGAAATCAGAATTAATGTTCTCACTCGGCTGTTTATGGCGAAATAAACCGAAGACCCAACAATGATTTTAAGTATTTCAGGAGCTCAATCAATCAATCAATCAATGTCCCGTCAGGCTTCCTGTTGTGTGATAGCATTTACCTTCGTCATCTCTTCCTGCAGTGTGCTGATTTCAGCCTGTTTGGACGCCTGGAGGCAGACAGGAGACAAACGTTCCACTTTCAGTCAAGTGAACAACAGACAAACTGGTTTTTGTAATCCACAAGTTAATTTCACTGCAGATTACAACTCCAAAGACACAAAGTATTTGGCCTCTCAGTACACAAAGTTCAAACCCGGGTTTTCTTTGTTGTTTTTTTAATATTGCATGTTGAACCTGAGAGTCCAAACGTCCGAGTACGGGAGGACGCAGTTCGCTCAGTGTCTAACAGCTTGCTACTCAGCGTCCGATTGTTCTCATTTAACCTTAATATATATTTATTCATGCGTATTGCAGAGTGGTGAGGCCTGCTTGTGTAAGGAGGCGGCTCTGTTAAACTGTCCAACGAACACATGAGCTCCACTTTACCTTCAGACTAACTCGTGGCAGCAACAAATACTAGATTTACACCCCAAGAGCAAAGCTTGTCTTCTGTTACAAACTCTGCCGAGACATCAGAGCTGCTGAGATCCCTCTGTTTTCCCCGGGATGATGACCATGGGTGTTGACTGAAAGGTCTCGCATCTCCCAGAACATCAACAACAGCTGAAGTCTGCATTATTCTGATCAAATCGACCCCTTTTCCACCAATTTCTCCCTTTAAAACCTCCTAAAAGCTCAATTTGGTGACACAACAACAACTCAAATCCTCCGCCATCGCCGCTGGTTGACGTGAAATGCATGCTGGGACACTTGTCTTGCCCAAGTTCTCAGAAGCGTCCTTGATCAAAAACGTGGACTTGAATGGGGAAAGTGCCTGGGCTGTGACTGGAACAGGCGTAGACGGGCCGATCACCTCCAGTACTGCGATTCTGTGATTCACGGTTTCCATAACTAGTCATCGTGTAGGTGACGCAGTGAAAGTGACAACCTTTTAGCTGATGAAGACACGTTCGTCCCTCCTCATATCTGCAGTTGTGTGTCAAACCTTTCATTGTTTTTTCTGTTCTGATTCGCTTTTATTTGATCTTATTTATTTTATTGTTTTTATTTCCTCTTTGATAGTATTCTCACTTCACCCACCTTGTGTGGTTGATATTCCACTCTTTTGTAAATCACTTTGTAACATTGGTAAGAAAAGTGCTACATAAATAAAGCTTATTATTATCATTATCTCTGCTGAAGAAATGTTCATAAAAAGGTTTCCAATCAAATGTTGGGAACATTTTAAAACTCTGTATAGTAGAACCAGCCGGTGTTGAGTGAACGCTGAAAAGGACACGCTGAAAGAGTCTCCTGTTGGTCTGCTACATGCTGACATTTCACCGCTGCCGTTTATGTTCCTGTCATCAATTAATTAGCTTCCTCTCCCACGCACACAACATGTGGCCGTTTCATCTGCCACCATTGTTACTGCAGTGCAACGCAAAACAGTGATTCAGCATTTACACTACTGGAAGCAGCACAGTTTGTGTTTGTTTGTTCCCTCCATACGTGGCCGGTGTGGCAGCAGCGAACTACTGCCGCTGATGGTAGCGACCGATAGGTGTCGGATCTGTCGAGTACTGTAAAATGGGCCGTCTGGAACACTTACTCACGCTCAGTATCATCATAACCTCCTCTCTCTGACTGAATAACCAGCGACGCCTCAGACCGCGATAACGAGTTTTCCACATCTGTACGGAGCTGGGTGGGCTAACAGGTAACGACTACGAATAGGTAAAGGCTTCTTGTGTGTCTAATTAGCCATGTGTCTTTACGGTTTGTCAAATTCTTGTAGACTTTCAGACAAGAGTCCCTTCACATTTGTGTCCATTCTGCTCAAAAGGAGCTGATGAGAAGTTATAAGAACATACGGGACAGACGGGAGCAGGATTATTAAGTCGTCCACAAACATTTGGCCACATAGTGAGTTTTCTTCACAGGCAAATGTGACATGCTTCTGCGATACTCACACATTATAAAACACATTTCTCCCTTTTTCATTCAGGTGTTTTTGATGCACAAATTTAAACCCGAGTGTGACGTCTGTGTGTGTGTGTGCGAGTACCTCCAGGTGGTGGATCTGCTCCCTCAGCAGCCTCTTCTCCTCCTGCTCGGTGTTCAGTGCCATCTCCAGCTCTGGTCCAAAGCAGTGAGTTATTGGACAGAGAGCAGCCGACCAGCCTAGCGCTGCCTGCTTAGCTACAATCTTCTCTACGCTCTTCTCTGACAGGCCTAAAGGGGGCGCCGCACACAGCAGGGGCAGTCCGTTAGGCCAGACACACACCACAGCAGCTCCCCGAGACGTCTGAGAGGCTCTCTCTGGAGGAGTCCGACCGCTCCGCCATTTTGTGGCTGAGCTGCAAAGTCGGACATCACCTGTGAAACGTCACGGTGCCCTGGTTCGATCCGGGGGGGGGGGCGTTCACTGACAGCACGTTTATCTGAACTCTGCAGGTGCTCGCATTCAGGTCGGTTTCCTCGTCCTGCCGAGACGGTGTCGTCAAAACTTTATTCCAGCAAATAACCGCAGCAAGACGCCCGGAAACGTTCACATATTCCTTCATTTGTAATGACGGCTTTCTGGCCTCTAAAACTCTTTACACCAACGTCGCAGTGGAAATTATGACCCTACGTTTGTCTTGTGTCTTTCACATTTACGGATCTGGTAATGTGGAAAGTGTCAAAGTCTGCCATTCACGATAAACAAACTAAATCAACACATAATTTGCTTCAAAGTGTTCCTGCCTTGTGCAGAAACAAGGCCGAGTCTCTTTAAATGTTTCCCTAGTGGCGCCAACACAATACCAACGTTTCAGTATCAATACAGTTTTTCCAGTTTGAAGACGTATAGATGCTTTTCAACTGTCTGAAGGAAATACAGCCGAACACTGGCACATTTTAGATTTATCTGATCAAAGAAGAAGTCGACAAGAGGACGAATCCCGAGTTGAAATTTGATGTCGACGCGACGCTCGTCACTTTGATCCACAGCCCTCTGCAGAAGTAAAAGATTCCGCTCTACAGATCTGCTGTGCCGGGACATTTTCATTAATTTAATCTCGATCATTCAAATCAGATTTGACCCCCACGGGACCAACTCACACAGCTGAACGCTGCGTTCAGTCTGATATTTACAGTGCTTAGCAATGACAGGAGCGAAACACTTCATCAGGAAGCCGTAACACCATGAGAAACACAAGCTCCTGAACGCCATCATCCGCCCAGCGCTCGGACCGCAGTAATATCTGTGCAAAAGCTGGAAAACGAGTCACGTTAACGGGTGTAAATCAGTTCTGCCTTTGCAGCTCTGCCAGAAAATACCAGGTTTAGGAGCCTAAACTTGTATACATATCAGGCTGAAAACCCTGCTAAGCTTCAGCTTGCAGTGAAACCGCTTCAGCTGTTCTGCACTCGGTCAGCTTGTAGTGTGTGTCTGCCCTGAGCCAGCTAGCTGCTCTACGCTTCAACAAAGCCAGGCTGCAGCGGCACCGTTAACCCAACAACACACACGTAGAGGAGCGGTGGGATGTACTGTGACACACTAAAGACCTTAAAGGGCCACGCTGGTGCGCTCACGTGGTTCAAATCAAATCATACATCAGCACCCAGATCCATTTCCTTCCTTCCAGCCAGCGTTACGTTTCACTTGATGACAATGACAGAGACACGAAACTGTCGTTTCTGGTCAAAATGATGTCATCGTTGTGTGCTAATGCAGTTTGGAGCAGGTCTTTTGTTTTGCAGTCTCTGAAGTGATGCCTTCAGTGACACTAACATCAGGTGGACTGTCAACTTTCTATAGAATAACAGTTTCATTTTCATCCATTTAATATGTTAGTTTTGGTCTGATTCTCTTAAATAAACATACAAACACATGAAATCACTGCGGATTTCAGCTCTATGATTTTATTCTGTGACTTTACAAACAACTTAAACACATCAACTGATTCTCAAAGTTGCTGTGAATTCATTTTCTGTCCATCAACGAATCAATTAGTTGACAAACTATTTTAGCTCCAGCGCATATTTATCAGTTCTGTCCACTCGATCAGACTCGACAGAGTGACGAGCCTGCAGGGTCGCTGTTACCACAGCTTTAAAAAGGGCTGCTGTTGTCACATGTCAGGCGCTGGAGTGTCCTTGAACACACCATCGGGGCTCTGCTCTCAGCCGCATTGACACAGTAACAACATCGCTCTGAGAGGTAACTAAACGCTGACTGCAACTTTCAACCAGTTTGGACTCGTCGTTTGTCTGGAACAAGACGTTTACGAGCAGGTGAAGGTAATAAATACAGCCCGTCCATTCATCTCCCTGAGGGGCGTGTTAGAGAGAACTACTGATATTCTACATGTTTCTTCTCATCAGTAAACCTCGTGTTTGGACTCAAACCAGCATCGACCGTATCACAGCCTGGTGGACGTCCTTCCTCTGGGCCTCAGCAGAACTATTAAAACCCCTCAGTGAGCCTCACTGCTGCTCCTCCATCCCCACGAACACACACACACACACACACACACACACACACACACACACACACACACACACACACACACACACACACACACACACACACACACACACACACACACACACACACACACACACACACACACACACACCTGCTGCCCCAAACACTCACTACAGCACCACACGTGGATCCATCCGCCGCTGGAAATAGTCCCTGACAAACGCAGTTTCCTCCTGTGTGTCTGATAGGAGCTACAGCGAGCAGCTGTCTGAGGAAACTACTGAGCCTCTTTAAACATGAAACTACATATCTGAGAGGAGTTTTTAAAGATTTACGTCTTCAGCAGGAACCAACGGGCTCGGCGCTGAGAGACGCTCTGACGTGTTGCTGGTTTGAGTCTGAACATGAGATTTGATAAGAAAAATATAAAATAAAACTGGCTTTTGTATGAACGATTTAAATTCTGCTGAAAATAATCTGATAAATTAAGACAATCTGACAGAACCAACATCCAGCGTGCTCCTTTAAAGTCACTCAGGACAGTGACAGTGTTTCGTGAAGGCTCGAGGGAGAGAAGTCCTGTTTCCTTCCATGTGAAACTCAACCTGGTCTGTGAGCCGACTGTAAACTGTGATTACTGGTCGAATCAATAGAGCTACTTACGGCAGCACTGCTTTAATGCACGGTTTCGTTCTCTGACCTTGTTTATCATCCCAACAGTTTACACGTAGAATAAACTGCACAGTCTAGGTTGATTTTCATCAGACGGGATCATTGTTACAGATCACGTGGGAGGACACAGGAGCTCCTGCTTTAAAAAGGGAAACACTGTCTAATAAAGTAAGAAGGAGAAACGGTAAACTCACCGTGCAGCTGTTTGTCTGTGTGCTCCGGCTGAGCCTCCGTCTGCAAACAGGGACAGAAAATACACAAAGTGACACCTTTGAACTACAGACACACCTCTGTAGAACTCTATTTGTCAGCCTGGGTGTCACTTATTGTCCTGTGAGGGCTGTTCGGTCATGAAAATATCTTCCTAACAGGCACTCGCGGGACTCCAGCAGAAATGCTGAATTTTGGGACAGTGTGTAGAGCGATTAGCGCTGATCTACATCGCTCCGTCGCAGAGTCTGCATTTCACCGTCAGGGACGGAGAGTAAAACCCAACAACGCTCAGCAGCGCCGATCGGCTGCGTGTCCGAGTGCAACAACATATTCCTTCAAGAAGGACTCTGTTTCTGTCAATCACCTGCCCCAGTCGGTCATTGGCTCCCTCTGCTGCAGGCTCCTCCCCCCGCCCTGTGACATCAGACACTCCGTTGGCACTGGTTGACCCGTCTGTCTCCGTGGTAGCGCTCTGGTTGCCCTGGGCGACCGCCTGTCTCTGGAGCTCTCTGTCGTAGCGCTCCTGGAGGGCTGCGGGAAAATCACGCGTCAGAATCGTGCTGCGTTGCTTTACTATCGCACACACCTGAGCGGTTACACCTGCGGGGGGGCGTGGCTTTCACGCAGTCAAACACGGGTCGCTCTTCAGCTTTTAGATGCACTCCGTGTTTAGAAGTACAGCGTTCGGTGGCCGAGCCCAGGACCAGCAGCATCATAAACAACACGAGCAGCCACATGCTGCTCACCTCTCATTTTCCTCTGCAGGGTGGTGTTCTCAGCCTGGAGGCGGAGCAGTTCTCCATCGATGGGGCTGGAGACGGGGTTGGGCGGCGGGCTGGATGCAGAGGCTCCTCCTCCTTCCTTCAGGCCCTGGTTCTCCTGCTCCAGCTGCTCGATCTGCGTACACAGCTGGAAAAAAGCTGGTATTAGAATTGAAACTAAAGAGCGTGAAAGGCCGATCGGACGTCTTCAGGAGGAACCAAAGGGGTCGGAGCCACAGAGCGTTACATAGAATAAAGACGAGACACTGCAGAGACTTTAAAGAGAGAATAAAAGTCATTGTAGTCTTTGCTGTAATTCTCCTGATGAGTGTTATGACTCACGCGCCGTGTGTCCGAGGCCATGCTGCTCGTGCAGAAGAGACTTCTAATCTCCGCGAGGCCTTTTCTTACGCCGTGTAGACACGGCAGGCGGTTTTCAATCCTGCCGTCTCCACAGGCCGCGTAACGTAACGACCTCCGTGGGACTACCGCGATCGCGTGCTGGGCTCTGAGCGCTGCCCACACCCAGCACTGTTCCTGAACGCATCCTGCGGCGTCCGTTAAATAAAAGCTCTACATGTTAGTAGTGAAAGGAAGCCAGAGTTACTTTGGAGAGTTCGGTCATCAGCGTGCTGTTCTGCAGTCGGAAGTCTTCCTCCTGACTGTGGAGTTTCCCCTGAAGCATCTCGTTCTCACTCAGCAGCGCCTCCACCTCCTACGCCAAACAACAACGAGCCACGTTAGCAACAACCGCTCACTGATTATACTCTATATATAAAACTTCTTTACTGTCATTGTCGAAACCAAAATGAGAACTGCAGCAGTCTGTGCGGATGTGGACAAAAATAACATTCAAACAAAGAATAAACTACAGTAACTATGTAAAACTCAGACGGGAGAAACATCGTGTCAATGTACCAACAAACCAGAGACACTGAAACTAGACTTACACGGTTAAATCAATGCAACTAATTAGATATAAAACCTTTATACGAATATACATTAGAGGAAAGGTGTGTAGGGTGTAATCACACATGCAGCGCGTGTGTGTGTGTGTGTGTGTGTGTGTGTGTGAGAGAGAGAGAGACAGGTGGTGACCAGCAGAGGGCGCTGATGAGCAGGGCAAACCTCTGGTAACCATAACGACCAAACAAGGACAACTCACCTGAGCTTTCTTGCTCTTGTTCAAAGCCTGAGGAGACAAAAAAGAACAACAACAGTGAAAGACAGCCGATGGACACGAGCTGAAACTGACCCAACGTCAGCTTCGCATCAATAATCTAAACATAAAACATTCTGGCGTCGAACCTCGAAACTCACACAACGCAGTCAATATTAACCATTTGTATTAATCAAGAACTCATTACCTTCTGTGCTTTGACAAAATCTCTTTCCAGAAGCGCATTCTTCTGACGGACGGCGTTCAGTTCTGAAGCAAACAAACGACATCATCCTCAGAACTGATCGATAATTAATCATTAACAGCTTCTAAAATACACGATGTCTCTATTTAAAACAAATCAGGCGTTTGAGTCATAAATAAAATGTTGTTTCACGGCGCCTCGCTGCTCCTCCGGTCATTATCCGACACGCACCAACAAACTAAATACAAACGATCAATATAATTCTGCATTCTAATTGCAGGCTTTTCTGGAGGATGTAAATTAGAGAGTAAACATGTGGGACAATTAGAGTTTAGGGCTGACAAGTACAACCTAAACTGACGACAGTTTGCTCCCACGGGCACGTAAACATCAGCTGAAAAGCAATGAAAAAATCCGCGAATAGATTTAACATCTGGGGGCCTTCTCTTTCTTATTTTAGCATTTCAAAGGGTCAGCGACGTCATCAGGGTTATCTCGGGCCTCGAGAACGTACAACCTGCGTCCCAAACTGCGCCTTCGCATCGTGCAGCTGAAAACAGCACGAATGAGAGCAAACTTCCCCTGTGTTAAGCAGAAGTTTTTAACGATACAAAGATGGAGATGAGCTTCACGTCGCTGGGTGTGGTTCACTAATATTGGAATATCAGCCAGCAGGTGAGCAGGTGAAGATGCTTGATGGATAGAATCCAGCTGTCGCTCCGTAGGGGGGAATAAGAAGCGGGAGAGGCGGTCTGTGTGCCGTCACCTGGCGTTATTCAGCGGCGAGCGGGTGAACACACTTTTATTCTAACCAGACAAAGTGTGTAGAGATGCTGAAAGACGTTCGGTCACTTTGGAGGGAAAGTAGGGCCTGTTTTATCTCACCGCTGTGGTCGTCACGCTGCTGCAGGAGTCTGTTATTGGCCAAATCCGTCTTTTACAATCGCTCGGCAGTTTTCACAACACGGTTTCAACACACACAAAACTCTTACAGCAAACGGACCCGCTGGAGACTCCTATTAGCACAGCTTTCACTGTTTTGTACTACAGCCGCGGATCCCCGAATCAATGCGACGTGACCTTAAGCCACGCCAAGTGTCCTTATCAGCAGAGAGAAACAGTCCTGGGACCAGCTCTGCTCGCTTTACATTTGAGGAGACAGGCGACAAACTGAGCCATGAGTTTGGATGAGAATAAAGACCGTTTGGTTATAAAACGCTTAAATCTAAATGGTGAAGCTGCTCTGCTGAACAGGAGTCACGACCTCGTTTGAGCCTGATGTTTCCACTGTGCTTGTTCCACGAGACTCACGAGACTCCCACTGAAACTCTGTCGCAAAGACCGAACCGAAGCAACTGCAGAGTCCCAAAGAGGACTCCTGTTAGTCAGTAAGTTAATGTGAAAACAGCTGCACAGCACATCTCCTCCTTCCTGCTGAGAATAAATCTGTCTAACAAAGGAGCGGTGCGGAGGCCGCGGTGTGAACGCGAATGTGGCGGTGAAGAGGTGACAAGCAAAGCGCCTTTCACACATAGAAAGCACAGAGGAGGGTTTTACCCGACGTGTTCTTCCTCAGATCATCAGACAGCTGGTAGTTCTGAGTCCGCAGCTCCAACAGCTGAGCCTGCGCGCACACACACACACACACACACACACATTATCACCTGACATCATTACCTCATGTTTAACCACCTGCTTTCATTCTGCCTTCAAACCCAGATCCACGTTTGGATTGGTGTTTGTCGGCCGACATTAAGAAAGGAAAGTAATTCACTTTAAGTTAATAGTCAAAAGTATTTATTAGGGATGCACCGATATATCGGCCAAACGTGGTTGCTGCTCTCGACCAATCAGCACACAGGATGACATTCAGCGGCCGACGCTCATCTGCTGTGTCGCATCAATTTTGCGTTATTTGTATTTGTTGTATAGCAGGCGGCTAAAATGTGAGAGAAGGTTACATTAAAAGGCTGGTTCATAAATGTAAACGAGTGAATTCACGCTCGTTCAGAGACTGATGGTGTTTTATAATGGAGGTTTTCTTTTGTTTCCCCGGCAAAGAAAAGGGGGAATAAATAAGAACAAAAACTAAATCACCAACAACAACAGAAGCAGAACTCTGCAGGCGAGGCATCCCTAGTATGACAAGGTGCTTCCCAGGCTGGGGCCTTCTGAAACAGGCGGCTCAACGCGACAGAATGTAACACTGCTGTTGGCTCGGTAACGTTCAGCTCAGGTCAGTTATCCTATTTATTCACACTCAGATGTACGAGAGATGCGCCGATTGATCGGCATCGGCCGATCCGTCTACATGCGCCGTTGAGCGCCAGCGTTGACGTCGCCGCCACGCTCGCGGCCGCATGCAAACATGTCGCTGGTGTGGAAGTTTTTTTTACTGTGAGCGAAGAGGACACTAATTATGCCATTTGTAAAACTGGTAAGGTTCAAATAAACGGCGGGGGAACCACCGGGAGAGCGCACA